>OY986050.1:27361021-27671132 GCA_963920205.1 Stenodema calcarata | reverse complement strand
GATGTTTTATCTTCGTATTTCCTGCAATCTACATACCGACATCGATTATAAACTTCCAATTCTTGAGTTGAAAACCTGGTAATAATTTCTACAATAACCAGTAGTGTTTAGATATGAATGTTATCGAAGTATATGAGAGGAATATTGCTTCGACTTTGGAGAATACTTGAATTAATTCGAGTTTAATATCATGATTAAGAGCTAAGGTTTTGTTCGTTGAAGAAAATTTAATGTGAAACATGTTTGTTTATTAAATAAACTAAATTAAATAAACTATATTTAAACTAACTAAAGTTTATTTGAAAAAGGAATTTTATGGATGTTCGTATGAATTCATGTATAAAAAGCTTCGGCCGCTGACGGGCAGAACTCGGGATGTGTCCATCTACCTCTGTTATCTGTCCCGGACGGGCAGAACTCGGGATGGATCCATCTGTCACTCTTACCTTAACGGATTATACTTTTTGCATGTCCTTTTACAAAACCTTATAATCTTAAATACCAAAAATAATATTCATCTGTATGACGGGAAGGAAGAATTTAAGATTTTTATATTTCGGCTTCCCTATAAACCCCCACCCCTATCAATCGGATCCGGAAGTGAACCCCCCTATGTCCTTCCCCGTTACAGTTAGCTCACTTCGCGTATTTTTAAATGAATTTAAATAGGGCCATCCCACTCAACATAATATTAAATTTTCAAGTAATATACATAATTAAGTAGGTATTCCATTGAGGTGTGGTGGTCACAGACTGGCTAAGAGCATTAATAATTTGTTTGAAATGTAAAATACGGATTGTAAAATCTGATCCCATTGTGAGTTTTATTTTCCGTTTTCACTTGAATTCATGGCTTCTGTACCTTGGGTAATGAACAAAGAGAATAAGTAATTATTACCAATTTGATTCTCACCTTTTTGACACTGAGCAGGTAACTGAATACCACTTGTAATGTTCGAGGACTTCCCCAGTAAGTGACTGTCAAAATTCATTATGTCCCCACCACGAACCTTATTTGCTTATCAATATAGATTGGTACTTGCGAGAGCTCGATACCGAATAGAACGTTATGGTGTGTTAATTCCATCAATATCACATAGTGATTAGACGCTACATGACGTGGATTGTGGCCTTTTCTGGGGGAAACGAGCGGAATGCGATATCAGCTATGCTAAACTCCATTGACAGACAGTCAATCCGATCCGTCAAATATACCTCTGAGGAAATAATTATCTACCACTTGAATTTTAATTCGGGAGTCTTCTCCTTATTGATTGAAAATTAAGCCCGTTGGCGTCGCCTTGTATCAATACTTAGTATCATCTTGTCCTAATAATAACACATATGAATGTGGGTTAGCCTACTAAATGTTACATGAATCTCAAACACAATCCTGCCCAATGTACCTACGGACAGATATGATATTAATCATAATAAAACTGAATAGATCAATCGAATACATGTGTGTCTATGTTAACTGGAACACTGCCAAGTTCTCAGTGATTCGCAATTTACTTATTTATTACTCTTCATTAAGTTTATCAAAGCATTTTGATGTTGGAATATAAATTGAAAACAGAGTAAACATAAAAAAGTAGGCGGTAAATCACTTTGGCAAGTTCATCGACGGTTGAAACCCACAATGAAGGGTGAGGTTTCCACGTCACTTCCAGCCCCAGTTTCGTATTCTGCTTTTAGACGTTTCATTGAGCAACAGGATAAATCGAAAATAATTTTGAATTATTCAAGTCATTCCTATTTGGGATGAAATAATCGCACTCATATCCTGGCAACTACATATTCGATTCACCTTCTTCTTGAACAGAGGGTTCATTTACAGCTTGGTACTCAGCGAGGACCAGCGCCAAATTCCTTTTTCAAATTACTGGTTTTCAAAACATGCATTATTACGGATAATTTAGTGGACTATAGAATCCAACAGGAAATGCCGACCTAATTGTTAGTACAGTCTGACCTTCTGACTATCATAAGCGCTCCCTTAATTGGATATCCTGTTATTGGATCCAGCTCACAGTGGATTAGCGTACAACCTGAAATCTGGAGTTTAAAGGGCAGGAGGGGGGTTCTAAAACGCCAGGGGAGCCGGAAGGTACAGTTTCCCTGGCACCAGACGCAGTAACCAAAAGACCCTGCCTCCAAGGGGAAGAGTGGTAAGATTTCACCTGCAGACCCCTCCATTAAACTTGGCAAATGAGCTGTAGTTGGGTTGCAGAGCGGTGCTGAAGTATCTAACTCCACGAACGAGCCTGTTCAACAGTTACGAGTTTCCAAGGTATAAGCTTCATGGTTTCCATTTATATCCATCGTTAGTTTTCTCCGCCGGCGAAATTGTAACCTTGTGGGGCGCTTTAACCGAGCATCATCTGATACCCACACCCCGCAAATCGGCATCATACCTATTGGATTTAAAAATGAAGCATATTTCTTGGGATGCATTCAAGACAAATCCACTAATTTGATGAGGATCGGAAAGCCCACCAGGTGCTATGTAACGTTGGTTTATTCAACTTGCTAGTATTTTCTTTGTACCATTGTACTCCTGAGGAACATTACTCAAATCAATCATAAATCTGTCAATCCCCTTAAAGCTTATGCGAAGGTATGATACAGGAGTTTATGAAAGAAAAGAGTGGTATTTCAATACTTGTTTGAAGAATGGCAAGGATTTACATTTTGGTTTATTATCTTCGATAATCCCTTCAAATATGGAAGTTTTGGATTTTTATTTTTTTTTTTTTTCAAGTTCCAGGCATGTAGTGTGCATTGATGAGCGAATGTGAATAAAAAATCACTTCATTGAAATACTTATTAAGTACCTATCTCAATTCGTATTTTTTACATTACCTAGAAGTTCTGCCTAGGTGGATAAGTAATCTGTCAAAATCAGGTTGGTAATTTCATGGTTAACAGTATAGCTTCACTTCATCTGTGCAACTTTGAGGTATCGAACGTATGTCATTAGTTTTGGTAGTCCGACCTTCAGGATTGCGACCGCTATACATAGCGAGAGTGAAATGTGAGAGTAATGTACGATGCTTTGGCCATCTTGATCCCTCCGGTGTTCCTATTTATGTGGATAAAGTGAATGGCAGTCCTCCAATAGTTGATTGAAATTTCAACTTCTTCAATAAAAGGTTATTGCTTTCTACACCAATGAAGGGAGTTCGGCTCGGTAGCGTTCCGCTAATATTAGTACTATGAATATTCCTCGTCATGACTTGGCTCAACGGTTACAGCCTTTACTTATGTTTATAACCTCTGAGATTAAATTTTTGAAATGGTTTTCGTATAAACACACCACACACACACACACACACACACCGCAGAATAATAATAGTATCTCGTTCCTATTAGGTCGCTAAATAAAGTATAACTGAGGAAATCTGTCGTTCATTACTACCCTACCATATTTTGGACATTGAAATAAAGGCCCACCGTAAAAAAATATGTGAAGAACCCAGTTCTCTATTGTCATACAGATTCATAAGCTAGGGGTGGGCGAAATGGATACTTCCAGTTTATTCATAACATTTCATCAAACCATTGCAGCATGGTTATTTGGCTATAACCGTAGAGCTCGGGACTTGATCGAAAAACAGCTCCAGACCACTTTCTTTATGATACAATTACAATGAATGGGGATGAATGGAGAAGTTTGTTTGGTACATACCTACTAATCCTTCGTGTTTTGAGTGTATCATGTCTTGTCATTGCCTACCAGTCTTATTTAGTATACTTTCATGCATCTAGTTTCATACTTTGGCTAAATATTTATATTGCAATAAATTTGTCAATTGAGCCAAGGGCGCTGCACAAATAGTCTAGGAATTCCAATGGAAGAAGAAGGAGAGATGGGTTTATTAGAAAATGCACAAGTTTGAACAATACCTCGGTAAATAATTGTATCCGTCTGCCTTATTCTATTTTCTCAGATGAACATACCTAATTAACATTTGCTCCTATTGGTAGAGCAAATAACTGGTATAATGTAAAATGTCTCCATTTTACTGGTTTTATGACAAATTTCGTCTCCAAGTTTTCCCGAGCTACTAATAGATATTTCATTGCTGAACACGATGGTGAAGTCAGACTCATGACATCTCATCCTGCCGTCAGATTAGAGTAGATGAACCTTAAAGAACATCGCAAGTAACAACCACGTTTCTTCTTCTTCAATGTGCTCCAATTTGAGATCAGAATAAGATATCGCACTGTCGTGTTCAGCGTAAATGAGTTATCACTTATCAGGCTGTTCAAGTTTTGGAATTTTCGGGTAATTTTTCCCCCATTAAGAATCCCCCTAAGCCCCCTTAGAATGGCCCGATTCTGACCATCTACGAATTTCCACAAAAAAATCTGTCTTGACAATCGAAAAAATGGGCAGAATTGGGCCACTCTAAGGGGGGTTTTGAATAGTTTTGGGGGATGGAAGGAAATTACCCATGAATTCCAAAAATGAAACAGTCTGACAAGTGACACACCATTTCAAAAGGTTTTTTACGATGAACGCGATGGTGAAGTCAGAATTGTGATATCCTCCGTTCTCAAACTAGAGCACTTTTAATGTGAAGGAACGAAGTTGTTAATTGAGATGTTCTTCATTGATATTCACGATCATTTTCAGCGTTGAAAAATCTATAAACTGAGGTGTTATTCGGCAAAAAATGGTAGAAGGAGACGTTCCATGCGTCACATTCTACTTAAATGCAGTTATCTATTTTTTTTTAACTTTCTGTACCGCCATTCCATCTTCCAAATTTCACCATGCGGGGCCACTGACTTCCCCTATTTAGCATAAAAACGTGACTGTTACTGGTGACAGAACCATAGACAAACGCTGACCATCTAAATTCACCGAGAACCGGGCAGATATGAGAGTATAAACAATTATACTCTCGGACGTTGCACAAGGAGCATGCTCAGTGCACTTCTTTCTAGGACTGGAAATGAATGGACTCGCATTCAATTTGAGAAACTCGCAGCGTAGCTTGACGAGCCAACGAGCTACATACCTTTCGAGGTATACCTCTCCAACTCGTTCGCTCTGTTTTCGAAGCCTAAGATCATTTCCTCGCAATAACCTGCCATAATTCTGCCACATTAGTCTTTAGTTGCGGAATACCCAACGTACTCATCGGATTGGAGATAACATAGTGGTCAACCAAGAACATAGTAGGCTTCTAGGAGAAATTTCTGTAGTATTATCTGTAATATCCTACGAATACTGCTTGACCGGACGTGTATTCATTATTCCTACCGGATAGTATCTAGTCCTTCAATATACACACGTGTATTGATTGCAATCTATTGCTTTCATATACCTATTTTAATCCAATTATCCTTAACTTATTATCAAATCATCCACACCGCACTAAAATATTTTTCAAACCCAAGTGTCACGTCC
This sequence comes from Stenodema calcarata, assembly GCA_963920205.1. NCBI lineage: Eukaryota > Metazoa > Arthropoda > Insecta > Hemiptera > Miridae > Stenodema > Stenodema calcarata. The sequence continues at coordinate 27,665,707 of OY986050.1, read as the reverse complement.
GATATATCAGGGGGAGAGTGGAAATCATTTGTCATCCTTACATTAGTACTCATAATGGAGTTCGTGGAGGATTGCGAAATGAGTTTGAGTCGAAATGTCAGGATTAATTAAGTTTGAAACTTATTACCAAACTTCTGTCAGGCTGCAGACAAATGGTCTACGGAATTGTGATAATAAGGTTGGGGTATATACTTTCTTTTAACGAATTGTATCATTCGTGAATATCGTCGCGGTGGGGGGGGGGGGGGGGGGGGCTTAATTGAATAGACCGTCCTCGCAGGTGGTTTGAGCGTGGAGTATAAGGTTCCAGCTCATCCTCTCGTTTGTTGAAATTACATGTGCGGAAATTACCAGCACCTGTGAGACTATTAACGCCGGTAGTTGAAAGCCAAGTATAATTGGATGTGACAATAGTATTGTGGGATTCCTCTCCAAGGTATATAAGTACTAGTAGTATATTGTTTTGAGCAACAGACCCCAACTGTTGAATGATGAAAAGTTAGCTGTAATGAGGCTAAATGTTGGTTATGGACAACTTCAACACTGTGGGATAGCTATCATTGGGTTGTACGAGTATATGGACTGTGTACCTTTGTAAAATTACACTTTGGGTTGTATGTCGACCAGATGAATCTTTCAGTCTTGTTTTCATGGTCGAGAGAAATCAGTCGTATGTCGCAGTTTATGAAGTTTCATCCAAGTTACCCAAGTTTATCCCCTATTAAAATTCCAACTTGTAGGATACTCTTGAGGGATGTTGGGGAAAACGCATCTACCGCTTGCATCCGCTGAACGCTTCCCGTATATTTATAGCGTCGTAACTTCCCAGCGGTAAACTGTCTCGTTTTCTCCAGATCACGCTACTTCTAGATAAGTTGCCTACTTCTTATTTTCCCAGGGTGGCTTTAAGATTGAGGATACTTTATTCCGACCGGCTTTACTCCAAGAGTTTTGTACTAAAAAATCTCATTCGCCTTTAGGTTGTGCTTTCCTCCGCTGGTACATAACATGTACCAACTGTGAAATATATTGTATTTCACAGTGCGAGACATTAATAATATTTGTAATGATATTAAGTAATGATGGTTGTTCATTAATTCAACTCAACTGTACAGGGATTTTACCATTCCGATTCCTGTTCCTGATTTTGGATAATATTTGGACACAAAACCGATTGTTGTTAATCTTTAATAATAAATAATAATAATTTACACTAGGTACTGATAATAATAATCATTAATAATTTATGATAATTCAAAATAATAATTAATCTATCATTAGGTGATCTACACAGAATCTACGTAGGTGATCTGTACAAAAAGATACTCGTAATAAATCGTTGTGCCAAGAATTTGCAGAGTTTTTGTTTTTTATTCGATATTCTGAACCTACGTATCTTGAAACATAAACCATCAAATTTTGAGGGGGAGTTAGAATTTTTTTTTTCCTTGATCGATTCCAATGGTTTATTATCGAAGAGTTTTTCATGTATAGGTAATGTAGTTAGAAACATAGTCACTGAGATGCAAAAAAAAAAAAAAAAAAATAGAAAACTCGTCAAACCGGAAGGTCATTGATGTGACTCACATCACCTACGTAAAAACCTAATTTCAGTTTGCCCATGGATGCCATCTCTAATTGGTCATTAGCTGAAATAGTGAGATTGTACTAATAATACAGTTAATCAGCCTCACTGAGTTGCTGCTGTCACCAACTGCGCTGATTGTGTTTAGGCGACGTTTTTGGGTAGTTGTTTTGAGTTGTTGATTGGATTGCTCTGGAATTAAGGGCTTAGTTGTCTTGCAGACAGAAGAGCTAGTTGTTGAATCAGATGAGTTGTATTGGGATACGAAAATCAACACCTCAGCAGCACTCCCCTAGGTCTGTTTGTTCACAGGAGTTGATCACGTGGAACTCAAGAGTCTACAGAGAAGGTGGATGTTCTCAATTGATTCGTGAAACGCTTTCGAGATTCGAACCCGAGTTGCAATTTTCTTCCTACATACCCCAATATTTCTATTGGATTGGTTATTCACTTTTGATTTAAATCGCCTGACCAGCGGGAAATAGCTTTATTCAATCGGGACATAGTCAAAATCCTCGAACAAAGTGATTTATACTCTGGCAGTAGCCTCTTGTCGTTGCATCATCTACATTTGAGAATCCGTAAACGTTGTTTGTACGCACTTCTACCATTGCTGTCTTTCGAACAGTCCCTCCTGCTAAGAGAGTCCTCCGAAAGACCCTAAAGCGCTCCTTGTAAACGTGTTGCTAACGAGGAGCGTGGTTCGTCGACGGTAGAACCAATATTTACTCACCTGACGTTCGGCAGCTCTTTCGAATCTTAATACATGAAGCCCCTCACTGATGTTTCCGCTTAATACTTTAAGGCCGTAGGCTTATCGCGCTAATACCCCCATTAACTGTGAAAATTTAACGCGTACATCTGAAGCTTAGGTGATTCAGAAGGATTAGTTGGTATTAAACTATTATTTTCGTTTTACACTAATTATCATCTCGATAAGTATCAATTCATTACAATGAACCATTGGAATCGATTGAGGAAACCCTCAACATTTAAAAAAAAACTGCAATTTTTTGAAACAATGATTTATTAATAATTTTCATTAGTTATTAACAATATTATTATTATTATCGGGTAGTGTAAATTAGCATTAATTATTGTTAATGATTATTAATAATTAATAATAACAATTATTATTATTGTCAGTTATTATATTTTGATTTCGATGAAATAATTTTTTGGATATATCCGAAAATTCGAATATATCCGGTTATATACGAGTTTTAATAATGTTGGACCGAGAACAATAGGTAGCTTCTTTTACTTGGAAGCTAGAAGCATTGTCCTCATTTTCATGCTCAATTCATGCTTTTCAGAAAAGGATGAATTTTGCAATGAATTTTTAAACTTAGAAAAATTCATATCTCGAAGAATTAATGGAGAACAAAGGTATAGTTTTTAGTTCACATTTGAAAAGTGTACAATTTTTAGAATTTTTCAAGACCATCCGGAGGTTTGTACGATCAGCCGTTCGTTCACATTGAGAGCTTAAAGTTGGAGCAGATCTAAAGTCGTCAGCATGAGGGTGAATCATACGGCAGCCTGTTGATTCAATGTTCATACTGACCCAGCTGATTCAAATAGCGCAGGGTTTTCAGATATCGAATCAATGAATAATAATCATTCATAACAATCAATAATCTTTATTAATAATTATCAACAACGAGGTCATCTGAGCCCCATCACGTCAGAAAAACGAGATTTCAAGGTCATTTACGTGGGACGATCAAAAACTAAGAATACAAAACGTTTTGAGCAGCAGGAAACTTTTTGTTTTCAAATATGAAACCCCCTACATTATGAGCGGGATCTTCTGAGCCAAACGAGAAGTCCGGCGTTAGTTTGCGTAGCGTTAGATGCGACCGTTAGTTTGCCTTTGAGAGCTTTTTGAAATATGCGCTTCCATGAACGCCCCCGCCGCCTCCGACCCCTCACCCCGACCCAATCTACGTACTATCTTGAAACGTAAGCCTGCAAATTTTGATGGGGGCTAATTTTATATTTTCTCTTGGGTGAACCCAGTGGTTCATTATCGAAGATAATAAACCGAAAAGGTTGAATCATGATTTTGTATTATTCATAACTGAGGGAGATTTTTTTTTTAAATTCAGTAACATTATTGTGGAACCCACTATCAAGTGAGCTAACATATTGAATACAAATCGCTTGTCACTTGCAGCAATATTTTTCACCCATCGGTGAGCTAATAGGTACTGTTTCGGAACTGAAAAAGAAAATAAAAGTAACAAACAAACAGTAGCGAAAAAAATAACCTAAACAATAAATAAAATAGAAGAATAATAGATCTGATCTAATAGTGATTCACTGTTCAGGTGTGCCACGACGTAGGTGTGCCATTATCGAGCCAGATCGAGTAGGTTCCAAAGCTACACGTCCGGAAATTGTTTTTCATCAAATTGAGGTTTAACAAGATGCTACGAGAATACACATATTAAACTACATTTCAGCAACCGCGAAGCCAAAACCACGGTTTGAGCGTCAAAACTACTTCACTGATTCTTTGAAAATTTATTACAGAACGAAGAAAGTTCTCGCGTGAAAACACCAAGCCACTAACTTACAGTTAATGAAATGAGGGTTTCACTCCAATTTCTTATCTGACGACGAACTGGGAATATTGTCTGGGCTTCCCAATAGTAACAAAGTAGGTTAGGTGGTCTGTTGAACTGTACTTCTGACAGAGAGTAATGAGAATTTAAATCACTTTGTAACTCTTTCCATGACCGTCCTTTTTTTTATTTCATTATAAAAGCTTTTAAAAGTCCGATTCATCTTTTTCTACTGGTTGAAATGAGAATACCTGGAGAATCTGACGTTTGCATCCATACAAGGAGCTACAACAGTGTATTATCCTAAATCAAATATAATATATTTGTACATATAATATATAATATTTATATTACAATTTATATATAAATATAATATATATGTACATATTATGTACATCATGATCTAATCTTGATTGTGACTGCTTATCAGAATCATGCCTTGGCAGTAACGGGTCGCATTCACTGGATGAACATGAGGAAATAATATCTTTCCGTTTCAACCGGAGATAACTATCTTGCCACCTTCTGATGAACACAATATTTTAGCTCATTACTCCAATTATTTCGTTTCGTATATGGAATAATTGGAGTAATGAGCTAAATTATTGTGTTCGGCTGAAAAGGTGACAAGATTGTTATCTCCGGTTGAAACGGAAAGATAATACTATTCTACGCTCCTCCAGCGACAACGATAACCTATCATCACACGTTTCTCTATCTGCGTAGACCATTCCTTCATTAAATAAGTTGTGCGCACGTTTTTTTTTTTTTTTTTTAATTTTTTATCGAAAGAAGATTCAAAAATTTAGTTATCTTTGATAATGAACCATTGGAATTGACCAATGAAAACAAAATTTTTTGAATCACCTTCTTTCGAAAGAAAAAATTTGAAGATAATTAACCAACAGTTTGTGAATTCGCAGGAAAATGAGGTTTGATGACGATGACATTATTCGGCAAGGTGGCGCTTTTAGGAGTGGTGAAACTTACCAACGTACTGAAACTTCTTGCGACCGAATTTATATACTTATTTCGGTCGCCGAAATCCCACAACCGCGCGAAGTCAGCGCTCCAAGCGGCCGTTTTCATGCTGTTTCGCAGCTGAGTGTGTAATCTTGAGGAACAAATTATTCCAAACGCTCTCTTCTTTCTTGTGAATTTCAAATTTAACCAGAATGAGTTTTGACCTGATAATGGGTCCTTAAAGGGGTTTCAAGGGCGCTAAAACGAATTTGGGGTCAAAACTGCGAATTTTCGACCCATGCCCACACCCTACTCCGCTCGCATCATCCTATCAACTTGCCTCCATTTATTTGAAATATTATTATGTTTATCATAGGTAATAATATCGTCCCCTTCATGCCGAAACCATGAATGTGCCAAAAATCGAAATTTGAGTTCGGCATCAATTGAGGGGGGTATTGAACTATAATATAGTTATGGAAGGATATTGGAAATTCAAATGTAAGACCCAATTTTGACATTCATGACCGTGACTGAAGTTATGATCCATTTTCAGATGGATTTAATAACACCGGTTTCCCAACGTTGGATTGCAACACAGTTGCGGTTGTCAATTAGGAACCTGCACTCAAATTTGAAGGAAGTTGTAGGCTTGTTAGGATGAAAAGGTTGCGGGCCAAATGAAATCTGTCAGTTTTTCCCACCTGCTATCTCTCCTACAATATTGGTTTTGGGCAATGGAGGTAGAGTTGGGAGACGTTTCAGAAATCAACAAGAGCCTGAATGAACGCGTATGTCAACAATCAAAGACTAACCTTCGACAAAACACAAAGGTTCGATCGGTAAAAACTCTATACACATCATACTTTTTTCTTTCACCACTTTTGAAAGCTGGCACTCGATATTCTCCTCTCCTACTTCGGTTTGGAGACGGGTTCGTTCAATTCAAGAGTTGCTGTCAGTATTTTCGTGTCTCTTGATAAATTATGACCACGGTGGCTGGTCCCACCTGTATTCGACAGTTTCAACGGCGCTATCCAACTTGCCAAACCACCTCACTCCATCACTATCTCCATTAAAATCATAGTACCTACTCCCATGAAGATGATAAAGAGCTATCGAGAATTTCCACGATCTATATCGAAAAGTTATTGTTGTACACATTTTTAATGGGTCCAGCCCCAGGAAACGCGTTTCTCAGGTATCCATAATAAGACGAATTATTCGTCTTCTATTTGACCGAACAAATTGAGATTTGGTGTGGATCTGTTTGGTGTGAATAATAAAAAGCCCTGTGAGTTTTCAGTCGCTAGGTCTGAAGGGAGTTATATAACTTCAAACAGTCGTTTTAGCGAATTTTTGAGGAAAATGTAGCTATTTTTCTCGGTTCATAATGTTTAAAACTCAAATTTTCGAAAAATTTTCATACCAAAATCCGGTGTATATAAATTTATGTGTCTTTCCAGACGATAACTCTCGATAGGATTGAGATAAAAAGTTCAAATTTGTACAAACAATTTGTCTTGGCAATTAACAGGCTAAGTCCGTAGAAGCGCAGAATCGAACCAGTCTAAGGGGGGGTTTAGGGGTGTTTTGGGGGGGGGGATTCCTCATAAATTCCCGAAATGAACATTTTGACAAGTGACACCTCATTTCAAAGGTTTTTTTTTTGTGTTGAACACGATGGTGAAATCGGAATTACGATATCTCATTCAGTTCTCAACCTGGAGCACTTTGAAGATGAAGAAACGTGGTTGTTACTTGATATGATCTTTATGTTTAGTCTGCTCTTATCTGATAACGGATTGAGATATCGCAATTTTGACTTCACCGTCGTGTTTAGAGTTGGAATATCCAAACGCTGAGGTGGGTTCTGGTGAGTTGTTGTGGCGGGGGGGGGGGGGGGGTTCACGCAAAAAATGAAAGTCTGACAAGTGATACCTCATTTTAAAGGTTTTTACACACTGAATACGATCGTGAAGTCAGAATATCTTATTTCGTTCTCAAACTTGAGTACTTTGAAGATGAAGAAACGTGGTTGATATTTGAGATGTTTTTCATGGAACGTATGTTCTTTAATGGAGACATTTTACATAAAACCAATTATTTCTTTGAACGTTTGCTCTTATACCCATGCTGCATGACTGTGGATTATTTCGTTCTTACCTAGCTCTTTTCCTTTTTCAGACTGTCAAGGCTACAGCCTCTCCACCTTCACCCATTAACTTGAACTTTTGCACAGAGCTTCTTTTCAACTTCAGACAGTGCCAACATAGACAGTGTCTCAACCCAAAAATGTTTTAGATACAAAAATACAGAAATTTCAGACTGATATTGTTCACTTTGACGAGTCTACAGCCTGGGTAACAGGACCAATCGACTTGAAATTTTGTGCAGACCTTCATTATTTTTACAACTTATTATTATCTATTATTACTACACATCTATGTAATAGAAGCTATTAAAAAATGGAATATAAACGTCTCGTCATGGCGCCAAGGGGAGGTGGTATTTTTCGAAGATGGCATCGTTTACAGGATGATTTTCTTTCTTCAAGTTTGAGAAAGGTCTTTCAAACGTTTTTTGTCAAAGGACTTTCTGATGTCTGCAAGAAGATAATGCCAGTCATCACGGGTTGCTATGGTTGAAATTTAAAGATTCTCGATGATTGCAATCATGTGTCCAGTTCAGTCCAACTGTATATTTATTGCAATTCGATATCTACAGACGAGAAGCCTCATCTGCTACTGATTTATTAGTTTCAATAATTATCTATAAGAAACTATACGAAATACTTAATTGGAGTGACGAGGTAGAATATTGTGTGTTCGTATGAGGAAATGACCTGATGGTGAAGGATCCTTCACTCGAGTGCAAGAGGGAGTCGGTAATAAGCTCACAGTTCGCCATATCAGTTTCCAATCAATTCCTTGCAGACCAAATAATAATTTACTTACATAGAAACCATGAAAATAAGAATTATTCATAATTCGTTTCTATTTATACAATTCGTTCTATTAAGAAGTACCTAACTACCAACAAATATTTGAAATTACCTTCAATCACAAGAGTATTTCCGAAGAAGACATTCGATATCACAGAACCATACGTTGTTTGAACCAGTTGTTCCTGAATATGAACATTGGCCTGAAATACACCGTTTGATTCTCGCTCATGTTGACAACTTTTTCTTGGTTTCACGTTGGAGCCCTCATTGTGAAACAACGACTGGTTGTAGGACGCTCTGGCTAGAATGGAAACAGATGTAAATGAATACCTCAATAACATGAACTTAACTGTTTGTTAAGTATATACATACATCATGTATAACTATACGTGCAGCTTCAGGTACCTACGTCGTAGTTCTAGTTGGTAATTTTCTCACTACCAACACACCATCGAGTAACGGCGAACGCTGATTATAATCTTCCAGCCATCGAAATGATTCATCCAATTTAACTTTACTTGTTACGTTGGTACAAACTTCTTCGGGTTGATGAGGGGTAGAGGTGATCTTCGATGTATATCTGACTCCACAGATAGTTAATAGTTCCGAGACAGTACGGTTCACATCACCGATCAGTTGTGCTAGTAGGGGCTTCAGACAAACAACATTGTTCGCAAATAGCATCAGTGTGAGTTTAGGGTTTGAGATACGGATATTAATACCCCTACTTCACAAATATGGTTGGTATTCATCTCGTTCATTTGAAAATCGTTACTTTTGTTTTCTTGACCCTTGAGTGATTATTCAATTGGAAATGAGACTGTAAATTCCCAATTGGAATTCTCAGTAAAGAATTTCAATCAGATACACGATCGTGAATCATTATAGAAAACATCGCGAAAATGTGATCGTCCAAAATTTATTTTGTTTTTCAGTTCATAGGAAGTTGACCAAAAATTATAAAATTAGTAGCTATCGAAAACTCCTTGAAATAAAATCGTGCCTCCTTTAGAAAAATAAAAACAGAAAGAAAATACTACTTGGAGAGGCCACGTCCTGGATTAGTAGAGGGTTGTTCCATATGTGCTTGATTCATCGAATTTCGCTATATTGTACGACGTTGAGGGTTGTGTTAGTGATATCAAGTACGCCCACTAGAATAGTTTCGTGTGACAATGTGATACTGTGAATCCCACAAATATAATATCTTGGTAACTGAGACGGCATGATTAAGTGTTATATTGTAACACTTAATCATGCTGTCTCAGTGACTCATTATTCTATCAACTGAAACAAAATCCCGTTACTTAACAATGTTATTAACTTCATTGATCTTTTCAAATGACGCTGATATTTAAGAGTTCTGATTTACTTTTATAATTTTGTATCAAGTTTTTACTTACTACAAACATTCCTAATATACTCAATATGGTCAATGAGACAATCACCTAATCCGGAAATAGGCAATGAGATCAGCAATCGAGTTTCGAGTAACGTGAAGCTTCGCTCCATCCATTTTCAATTTACACTACGAGCTTTATACTTGTGGCTGGAGGTACCAGCCACATACTCGATATATTTATTAATACAAAAAATATGAGTAGTTGCTCTAAATATTTCGAGTCCCACCATGAGGGTGCATTGAGGACGGCGTGGCTTCATTTATTGTTTCGCAACCTGATGAGACAAACTTCTAGAAACTAGGCAGATGATTCAGTCTTCTAAAAGACATATACGCGGATAGACTGATGCTTGCAATATCTTCGATGCGAGAGTAATAAGATAGCAGCTCGAACTAACTTAATCAAGAAGGCCTCCTTGGGAAGTTAACAAGGACTTGTTCATGTATTAATTCCCAGTAACGCGTTAATTCAGCGACACAACTCAGCGTATACTCTCACGGGTTCGCATTACATATGCAGATTTCGGCTTGAGCGGTTTCTACAGGTTGGAGAGAGATTTTACGAACGAAGAGTCTCCTCGACTAATATATTCCTCGGGCTCTGGAGAAGCAGTAGACAGGATGCTGTATTTAGTTCTCAGATCCAAGTAAATAAACGGCTACTTCGCGTAACCATGTACCTACAGAGCTCACGCGACTTCGAATAAGGCCAGCTTGAAGGTCCATATTATAAGCAATAGTCTGTCCTATTTACAGTGTGTTCAAAAACAAATAGTGCCTGGAATTTCACTGAACCCATTCCATTTTGAACATTTTTTACCCATTACTTTCTTCAAAGAATTTCATATTATAATTTCATTTTGTAATGCACCGATTGTGACATGAACATTTAACTACTGTTAAGTAACAGTTTAATGATTAAACTTACAACGTGTGTTAACAATTAAAAATATATTATTATTGAAAATACTTTATTATTTGCAATTACATAATTAAACTACACGTAAAAAAAATTATACACGTAAATATGACTCTACTAATGGTAGCACCCCGATAATAAAAAATAATGCAGTAGTACCCCAATAATATAAATATGTAGTACGATCTATAGTATATTTTAGACCGAGAACAATAAGTTTTTTTTTCTATAAACATTTTGCGTCTACGTTTCCTTCTAAAATTCGCTAAAAGATATTGATCTAGCGTTGATCAATCATACTTCCTCCTCATCCTTCTCTTCACTCCGATCTCCATCATCGCTCCAACGCACGGATTCTCGACATGAAAGAGAACAGTAATCAATTTGAAACAGCTATTCAATTTGCGAGGCACTAAGGATACAGAAAGTTTCCAACTAATAAGGAGCTTTCCCGTTCGTTCCAATCATACTTTGGACGTACAAAAGAAGTACATGAAATGAAACTTGTTCAAAATTATTAGTTTGTGGTTGAAATTTGTTACTCAATTTCCAATAAATATCCAGTCAAGAAGAATTTTATTATATGATTGGTTTAACAAATTCTGAAGCCTCTGATAACAATATTTGTTGTAACACCAATAATTGGTAAAAATACTGTTGTTTGTAATTGTGATGAATAAAATATTATTATATAACGTATATAAACGTATTACCGTTTTTATAAACTTAATAAACATATATAAACTTATTAACGTACATAAACTTATAAACGTATATAAACTTATTAACGTTTTTATAAACTTATCAAACTTATTGTTTATAAAAATTTTACGTCTTCCCTAACTTATCAAAACTTATTGTTTATAAAAATTTTATGTCTTCCCCAACCAAAGCTGTCAAGTCTTCTTGAGCAAGATAAAGAAAACTTGGTTAGCATGTAGTAAACGAATTTCATCTATGAATTCTGAGTTGGAAGGTTCGTCTGATCTATTTACTTCCTAATCCTTCGAACATAGATTCAAGCCGAATTCAAGGATCAAGTATTCGAAGTTCTTTATCTCTTGAATTACATGAGCGCCCTTTGTCCTGTCCCCCGGGACAAGATGCCGTGGCGTGAAGATGTAGGACAATCCAATTATTATCGTCCTTCTAGTTTAGCCAACTGTAATAAATCCCCGCAGATCCCAGTTATCTCTGAAACAGAACGGCCGGGCTGTGTTGTTTAATAATTTGGCAAATTCGTCTTCTGGAGAGGTTTGTTCAAGTTGGTCGGATCGAGTAGTCGGTAACTGGCTCAGTGATGGTCACGAAATATTCCCAAGTACATTCCGGGCCGGCATGAGTATCTACTTGCTCCTACCTACGTCGGTAATAATTTCGTCCCCCAAAAATTACTCCGTGTAAAAATCATTCTATGATCTTACAAATATCATTCTACAGCCGCCGGAAAAGTTGATACTCATTTTATCCGCACGCCCTTTTCCTTCCAACTAAATGTCGAAATCTTCCCTTGGCTCCATGGCGAGACGTTTTAATTACTACACATCTATGTATTTTTTAATTATTTGCTTGTGAATGTAACTAACTTTCACAAGCAACTAATAAAATAATACATAGATGAACAATATTAATAGGGTACCTAGATACCGATTTGAACTGCCTGGGGCGCATACACAAGACGGTATTCTCATGAATCATTCGCCCTACTTGAACTAATTGGGTGGTATAAGAGGCATGCTGGTAGATATCAACATAGTTACATTCATTTCCACCTAAGTCAGTGAATCAGTGTTTATGATCTTCTAATGTACTATTTTAGCAAGTCAAGTGGAGTATTTGTGATGAAGCCGGTTAGGTCGAATCGAATACTTAATACAATATTGAAACCTATTGAAGAATCGTTTGTTTCCATTCCGTTCGACAGCGAAACTCGTGAAAACGGTCATTATCTCTGACTGAAATGTCCGAAGTGACTTTTATCTGAATCATATAAACAGGATGAATGATGGGAACAGTTCCACCTCTTCCTCGTTGCCCCTGGAGTCATCAATCATACCTTAGCCGCAGGCAGGTGGATGGGAATTGCAAAGGGTGTTGAAGTATAGATCGTCGAATAAGGCCCTCGGCAAAGGGAGGGAGGTCCTCAAGTTTCCCTGAAACGAATGGTTGATGGCAGATGAAATCTTTCCAAGAAGACAACTCGTTCCGGGTTGACCTTGACAATGAAAGAAACAGAAAGAAAAGTCGTTGGATGTTGGTGGATAGTGGGTGGAGCAAGGGTAGTTTATATTATAAGTGTTCCTTATGGTCATGAGGATTACAGTCCTAACAAATCGTTTCAGGGACGGTATAGCGGTATGCCGTTGTTTTAAAGTAGAGAGATCCTACTTATACGGTTTCATTCGTCAAAGGCACTGAGTTCTTGTCGACAATATTCCTGCCCTATTTATGTCTCGTTCGTGGAGTTACTTGACAGTAATCTATTTTGTCAAATAGATTCTTTGTTTCAGAAGAATTGTAAAGCAAATCTATTGCAACGGATTATCAACCGTGGATGTCAACGTTATTTTATCTGTGAGATGCCTCTAGATGGATAATAATATGACATATTGTATCATGAATGAATGAAAACATGAATTTATTGATAAGAAAATAATGCAACAGAACAAATTAACTAACATGCACTAATCATGGTCACTTCAAACCGTCTGATGAGTTTGCCTTTAAACTAAATTAAACAGGCAATATTGTCCATTTCGCAAAGCAGAATAACGATTCTCTTAATGACAAGGATCCGTCATATTATGTCCTATTGGCATAAAAGCTTAAAAATAACGGTCTTATGGTTGATTGATGTACTTCGGATAAAATCAACTGAAACTGTGGTCAAAAGATTGATTTACAAAATTATTGATCTCAAAATTAAGTAACTCAATAAAAGCTCCTTCCAGTTCTGAATTAGGATATCATAAAATTAATGATCATTACGCAACCAACTTAAAGTATTCAGTTAGGTATTTAAACAATTTCGTGCCAGAAAACTTTCTCTGGTGTTTCCTTCCTTCCTTGGGACTTAACGGTTCGCGGAGTAGACTACAATTTATTTTCACCGCACCATTAGGGCAGTCGGCCAGCGAAAAGGAGTGTAAATAAGATGAAACTCTTCCAAGCTATTAGCCCTAATGATATGTGAACCCGAGGATTGCGGGGGAAAGGTATGGAATGAGTAGGGGAGTGGTAAGTAGTACGAATGTGCCCTTTAAACAGATTTGCGGGAATACAAGGTAAGGAAATCAGGAGGAATGGCACAATGTTATCTCGTAACTTTACGAATGGAATGGTGAATACATAGGTAATATAGGTGAACTGAGTCCAAGGGGAACAAGAACATGAATCACTCATTTCGATAGAAATCTGAGAGCTTTGCTACATTATAACGTAAGACTAGGGGGGTTCTTACTTGGGCAACAGCCACCTACTACCCTACTCAACTTTCATTCAGCTGGCTGAAATTGATGTGGAACGTTCTGAGGCAACCCTTACTCACTTTACAAGCCACTTTAAAAATAATTATTGTTTAATTCAGACACATGTACACCAAGATTACTAACATACTCTTATGTTCCTAACCTACTAAAGAAATTGCGTTCATCCTATACGAAGCAGCTCAAGTAGCAGCTACTGATTTCATCCAAATCACGAGTTAGGTATCTTGAAGAGTTTCATTAAGAGAAGTCCTCTCTCAGCAAGCCAAACTTTGTTCGACACGAAAATAAACCAAAAAGGACGGAAGTTTCCGAAAAAACAAGCTAAAGTGTAGGGTTGTTTAAGTGCTCTTAAACAATCTTCAAATAAAAGATTTCGTCTCTTACAACGAAGAGGTAAGTTCTTCCTCTCCTGAAAAAGTTGGATTAAGAGTTTTTGAAGAAGTCAGCCACAATAAATTTCATTTGCTGATTAATAATTATCCCACGGGTCCTCTGGAATGTCATCAAATCCAATTATAATTTCGGTATTCAATGTTTTCTGTAAGACCTCCATTTCCACTCTTGGAAATAATATTCCATTATGATTCCATAATATATAACTTATTGTATAATTAAAATGAAGAGACTTATATAGCGAAAAGATCGGTTTTGAATTTCAAACGCTATTCAGAGCTAGATGAATTCACGTTCAGTGAAAGTTTTTCGGGAACTGGATTACTGCAATTGAGGAACTGCATTTTTCCATTTTTCAGAATATTTAGGCAGTTATCCAAATAAATAGGATCTCTAAAAAAATTCCATTTGTTGCCATTGCATAACGATGGAATGATTTCAATCGGTTTTGTATAATATACGCGCAATTCACGAGGAATTTCCTATATTGACCCAGTCAGAGTCTCATCAATATAAGATATTGATGAGACTCTGACTGGGAAATATAAGATATTGATGAGACTCTTGACAGGGTCAATATAGGAAATTCCCCATGCATTATGCGTCCTGTTTAGCTACTAATGTCTGAAATTCAAAATATTCTTTTCACTACCTTTTCACTATCTTTTCACTATAATAATTCAAATTCTCAAAGTCTTTTAACCCTGAAAATCAAACTAATGAAGTAATCAAAATTTATTTTATTTTTTTCATGTTCATGAATTTAAACAAAACAATACAACGTCAGATCCTTTTCCATTACAAGTTCTGCCCTGTAAGAAGTTTGTAGAGAGAGCACAATGTGATTGTAGTGAGAGATCCGTTTCGCATTGCCTACCATCCAATTAACCCATGTTTAAAATTTCATGTCCCTAGCTCACCATCCAAATTTAATTTGTTTGAACAAATAGGAATTGTGTAAACAATTTTACAGACAAAGAAAATTTAAATTTAAAAGGTATTGTTTAATCAACTTTACAAACAAGAAACCGAGTGCATATAACAAATTTCTATTGGCTAATGAGATGAAGACTTGACATTTTAAACATGGGCGAGGATGGATATTTAATATTGTGTAATCAATTTTACAGACATGAAACCTAGAGAATATTGCCTTGTCATCCAGTTCTGAGCTACATTTAAAATTGCAAGTCTCCAGCTAATCGGGAAGTTAGTTTAAACTCGATTGCAAAATTCCACCCAAACTGACAGACACGAAGCGTGGTAAATAAACGTGGTAAAATAATAAACCGTTGAGTAACACATTTCCAAAATTTTATATCAACCTTGGACTGGAGTGAAAGGAATATCAGTGACGTCAGCAGCTTGATGAGCCACACGTACCTCCGCTTAATGTTCCTAGGATGGCGTGTTGCCTTGGCCGTCCAGGGATCAAAATATTATCCGCAACACGCTAGAACGGAAGAAAGTTGTTTTCCCATTTCTTAGGTACCTTAATTTAGAGATACAAACCACGGATTCCGCTCTTAATTTCGTTTGTCAGTCACAAATGGGGTGAGGGATGTTTCCGAGGGATACCCCGCCCTGCTGTGAACTCAATGCCCTCAGCGACTCCCAAGAAGGATTGGGTAGATCGTAGCAGCGGTTTGTTATAAAATAGACCAAGCGGGGATGAAGAAGGACAAGAGGAAATATCACTACAGCCGAATAACATGAGAAAGGCGTTTTCACTTAGTCTCCCTCATCCGCCTCTCTTCGTCTCCCGACTCCTTGAGTTATAGACGCCCTCATTTTACCGTGTCTCCTTCTCAGGAGCTCGTGATATTTACTTGTGAGCTGTTGAACGTGTGTATCTTCCTGTACCTTAAAACTACTAAATTACAAGGTGAACGACCCGTTGGCAGCGATGTCAGGTTTCTTTTCGGCTTGTCATGTAGCAAACTTTGCTCACGGACGCCTTCAATTATCTTTTGTACCCATTATCGGTATTCCAGGGTAATTTTCAGAGCCCTGTTTTGTGTTCCTTCCATCAGCACTAAGCATAGAGCAGTTATTACCGTGTAGTATACACCACACCTCTTTGATGTATAATTTTCAATCATGAAAATGGAATCGACCTACACAATAATTTGACCTACCCCTCAAAGTTTATCTGTTTTCATGGTGGGTTCAAGGCGTGTAGAACCCAAAAACCGAACGAAAAATAAAACATACGTAGAAAATACATACGTACATAAAGTACAAAGAGTAACAAAGTAAAATGTACCTCGTGAGCAACGGCGACCCAGTAACAGAATCGGAACAAAAACAGTATATCGAGGGTCTCACGGCAACTTCCCACATCGTCATTTTTGGCCATAATGATTTATGCATACCAGTCGAAGCGTCTTCTCCCGGCGAATCGACCTAACTAAGTATAAGTTAGGTACCTAAGTTAGGTAACACTAAATCTCACTATTCATTTTACTGAATTACTCAGTAAACATTGGCAGATGGTTTTTTGGCTCTGCTGAAAAGTTGCCGAAATGACGATGTGGGAAGTTGCCGTGAGACCCTCGATATTCAGCAATTACAACAGAAACTTAGCTTGTTTACTAACCATTCCGAGTTTACAATTGGCTCTCAATTCAACTTCAACTTGAGTTCTGAGATGATTATATTTGGGTGAGATGAATAATGTTGATTTTCCATGAAATTAATGAACAAACCAATCATTATCCTCTAATCGTTTTTTTTTCTTTCTTTAATGCCCGGGTAGGTTGTGTTTTTCGGTCAGAAGAGGGGTTTCCGAAAAAGTATCGCTTAGACTGTTTTTGGTGGGACCTATTCAATTATTGCGGACTTGGGTACATGACAAATTATATTAATACAAAATTAACTCTAACTCTAACTCTTCGATATAAATATTTAATTCATCATTTATATAAATAAAATAAATAAAATAGAACAGTGATTATAAAAAAGTACATAAAATAATAAACCATTGTCCAAGAATTTGCTGCGTCTTTAAAAGACCACTCGAAACGTTGTACGCAGTTGAGCCGTTTGTTCTCAATAAGAGCTCAAAGATAAAAAACGCAAAAACAAGAAAATCAATAAGAAAATCTTTGATAGGGTGGAGATATAATAGTTTTGTTGTTGGATGGTTGAAAACGGTGGAAAATATTTAATTAGAGAAGATTGCGGGGAAGATTGAAATTGTACATCTCTATCAATTTTCTCATTGATTCACACCTATATTTTTATTTTTTCCAGCGAATTCACTTATTTCCGCCGAGTTATAAATTCAATTTATAACTTCACCCCACCGTTCTGCATTGATGACTTCATAATGTGTTATTATATAATATATAATATTATATGATATTATTTCCATATACTCCCTTTAGGTGGGTACTGATTTATTTATCTTCCCTCGTCTATGCATTCAGTCAGCATCTGCAAAAATTAATGAACATAGATAGCTGAATGGAAAGAATCTACACGCGACTGCAGACTCGTTTTGTTGAGCTATGATTAATCCAGATATTGAGCATCTGCCTTAATGTATGATTTTGGACTATCTTCCTTCTGAAATATTTCGAAAAATTGTCCTTTGAATATTCTGAGTGGCGGTGGGGAACGGGCATTTAGATTAATAGGTAGGTATGGATACGAATATTACGCACGGTATACTACAGTGGTATTTTTCGATGGACGGTAAATTACGGTTTCATGGCACAGGCTTCCTTGAACTATCCGTGTTTGGTAGATCGGATGGTGTAGGTGTTCGTCATTATTCCTCATCTACGGCATTATACCGCACCAGTCTTGATGAATATGCTAGAGCAATCGATACGCTTAAACCCTGAATTGATCAGCTGAATGCCAAACTATTTACCAAATTACCGTTTGGGTAAACGGGAGTGGTTGGACGGACGCCTTTGATGAAACCCTTAACCGGTCAGAGTGCGCAGGACATGATGTACGTATTTGCATGACGGAATTATCTTTGACTCATGCCCGACGTCTATTATGTATATTGCGATTTGTAAATGCAAATAACACGGTTGAACGGTCAATAGTCACAATAGTAACATACCTCAATTTCCACGCCATTTACCGCGGTGTGATCTTCCCGTTGCAAGCCTATTATTGGATAATCGTTATTATTGATCGCGTCAGGTCTTTGATGAAGATGAGATTGGTGTTTCCCAATCAAAACATTTCGTACGTCTAGTTATCTCCATCAAACGCATCCCAAATACCCCACCTTATTTCAACTTCAACGTATGAAACATGTTAAAAATTGTACCATTTGACGCGCATTGAATTGCGGATAAAAGAGCAGGAGGAATATACATATTAGATATCTCTATTTGAGTTGAACTCTGCATATGGCAATGAAATTCAACGTAGCATTGAGGACCGTTGAAGTAGCTAATTCTTACAGGTTACACCAAGACTCTGTACGACAAGGATTTGAGTCATTGTCAAACCAAGACGTGAGTTGAAATATGAAGGGACGTGAAGGGATATGAAAGTTGAATATAGAAGCATCGGCTCCTACAAAAGAAGAAGTTCAAAGAAGGGCATTTCAGAGATCAAATGACCCGGAAAAATACTCAGCTTCCTCAAGGAATGAAGCAGAAACCCCCTTGAAAATCTTTGGAAGGTTTCGTTTGTGGAGTAACCCATTCTCAAGTGGAACGTTGAAACGGTATCCTCAAAAACCTTCAAAGAACAGATGATTATTATGAATGGAACGAAGGGATTTCAAACTTTGGTTTTATTATCTTCAATAATGAACCATTGGAATTTACCAAGAAAAAAGTTTCAACTCCTCCTCCAAATTTTCGGATTTACGTTTCAAGATATGTAGAATCGGATGGTCATCTCCTAATGAAAGGGTGGTGGCAGGGAGAGCTCAGAGATAGACTATATACAGGTTTTAAATAAATCGACTAAGTGGAAACACTCAAAATACGAGTGTATTTCCTTCGCGCAGCACAATTAAGAAAACAATTACTGAGAAAAATCACATTTCACACCCGTGTGAGGTTACACCTCCAAGTCATGGATGCTGTACATTACGGAGTAGGTATATAACAGTCTATAATTTGTTTTGTAAAAATGCTACTACAGAATGATGAAAATAGAAAAAAAACACAGTCAAGCTGCATGGCTATAAGAGCGAATTTTCGGAGAAATAGCTGGTTTTCTGTAAGATGTCTCTATTTTACTGATTTTATAACAAAAATTTTAATATTGTCTCGTTTTTGCCGAATAACACCTTAGTTACAGATTTTTCTGCGGTAAACACGTTGGTGAAGTCAGAATTGCGATATCCCATTCCGTTATCAGATTAGAGCAGAACACCAGTGAAGAGCATTTCAAGTAACAACCAGGTTTCTTCATCTTCAAAGTGCTCCAATTTGGAAACAGCAAAAGATATCGCAATTCCGACTTCACCGTTGAGTTCGGCGTAAATAAGTTGTCACTTGTTAGACTGTACCATCTTATAACACCCTTATAACACTCCCCAAAACCCCTTCAGTGTATTTTTCAACACAGAACACGACGGTGAAGTCAGAATTGCGATATTTCCTTCCGTTATGGGATTAAACCAGATTAACCATGAAGAACATGTCAAATATCAACCACGTTTCTTCATCTTCAAAGTGCTCCAGTTTGAGAACAGAATCACATACCTTTCACTTTGTGTCACTTGTCAGACTGTTTCATTTTGGGAATTTATGGGTAATGGGTAATTCCTCCCTTAAAACTCCCCAAAACCCCCAATTCTGCCCATCTACGAACTTAGTCTTTCGTTTACTAAGACAGATTTTTTGTGCAAATTTGAACTTTTTATCTCAATTCTATCTAGAGTTATATCATCTGGAATGACACATACATAAGTATATATGTACATATGATTTTTGGTGTCTTTGGGAGTGATTTCAGGATGGTGTGGATCGGATTTTGGTATGCAAAGGTTTCGGAAATTCGAGTTTTACAAATTTTAGTCCAAGAACAATAACTTCCTTTTCTTTGAAAATTCGCGAAAATGAGCACCACCAGGGACCTGTTTCGTTATAGTGATTTTAACATGGTTGAAGATTCCCGATTAGCAAATTCTTGCAAATCCTGGTTTTAAATGTAATTACTAAGTGATTGCACCATAAGAAAACCGCTGGCGCGCTGCAGACTCGAAAACGCAGCCTCTCTTTGAAGGCATTAAACGAGAGAGAAATGCTTAATTCCCGGAGATATTTCGACAACGGGAAGCTGGATAGAGATTCTGATTGCTACATTCAAAGGAAGAGTCGGGAATGGTGTGAGGGTTGTTGGACCCCCTTTCCCCGAACTGCCACACCCAGCCAGTTCACACCACAGGGCTTTGCATAATCATTCTGCGGTTTGGGACGTACTGGGCAAAGGGTTCGTCGCAACACTGTAGAAAGCTTGGTTGCTACGCACTCGCTAAGTACGTGACTATCCACTTCAATAGTAGATTTCCCCGCAAACGATAAAGGGAATCCTCATTCGGGGGATATAATATTCCTCTGTGCTTTACATTGTAGGTACGGAGTTGAGTGCTATCAATGCTATCGGCATTGAGTTTTTCCCTGCGGTTTACACTGCTCATTGAACTTGTCATGCGATTGAATGCAAATTGCCAATGAGATAGCAAATTCCGTGGGTTTATGTACAAATGAGTGTTGAATCCCATGGTGGAAAACGAATGGCAAAATGTTTGACTGTTTATTGCACATACATTAGGGCCTTTTGGCCCTCTCTACCATGATGGCAGAAAACAAAATTACAAATTAATTTAAAAACATATCATCCTCCTTCTCAATTAGTGAAAAGAAATAATACAAATAAATTAAATCAATCTGTGTGAGCTTGCCATACACAAAATTCAAATTGTCATGCGTCACAACTACAAAAAAAAAAAAAAAACGAAACTTTACTTTAGTACATTTTCAATAGTTCTGATTTAAACACTTTTTTGAACGATTGAACACCAATGTCCTTCTGAAAAATTTGCCTGTAGTCGTTCGGCCTGCACATGGAATGACTTCCCATAAAATTTCGTCCTATGATGAGGAATAATAAGACGGGTTTCCCTCGACTCACGTTGATTGACATCATGATTATAAACAAATGCCTCTCTAAGATACAATGGATTTTCAGACTTCAAGATCTGGAATAGAGCAACCCCCAATCTATACGAACGCCACTCTTTGATCTTCAACCATCCTATTTTTGGTTTATTATCTTCGATAATGAACCATTGGAATCGCCCAAAGAAAAAAAAATTTTAACCCCCCCTCAAAATTTGTTGGTTTACGTTTCAAGACACGTAGATTCAGAAAATCGAATAAAAAAAAATCCGTCCGTCCGCCGTACGCCGTACACCGTACGCCGTACGCCGTACGCCGTCCCCCGTCCGCCGTCCGCCGTCCGTGCCACTTTGCCCAGTTAGCGTTGAGTTAAAATTACGAAATTTGGTTTCTGGGTTTGGACCAGCCCCACAATGATCCTCGAAACTTTTCATAACCCTAGGTCAAGGGGAAGGGGTTCAAAACGAACTTTGAAATTTCGACAATGTCATATCTCTAAAAATTCTCATGAAACGGTGTAATTTTTAGTTCACTTTTGAATGACCTGAAAAATTACGAATCTTTTAAGACCAATTGGATTTTTGTGCGACCAGCCGTTCGTTCACAGTGACCGCGCAAAGGTTTAGGAAAAACACTAAACTTTCGCGTCGAAAACGGCCGTTATGTGACCCAACCCCCAGACGCCCAGAATAAAACTACCTTTTTTCATCTTCCCGGTAAACTACAGTCTAGAAATTTTTACCGTGAGTCGGGGATAGACCACATTGCAATATTCACTCGGTTTCTCATCTGTAAAATAGTTTAAATAATACCTTTTTGTAATAATACAAATTAAATTTTGACGATGAGCTATTGACTTGAAATTTTAAAAAATAGGTCAGAACTGGATCACAATGCAATATTCACTCGGTTTCTTGTCTGTAAAATTGTTTAAATAATACCTATTTGTTTAAACAAATTAAATTTTGATGATGAGCTAGATACTTGAAATTTTAAATATAGGTCAGAAATGGATGATATTTCAATATTCCCTCGGTTTGTATGACATGGTATGAGTATGGTATGGTATATTATTGTATGTATGATTTGGTATAATACAGTATGGTATGATAGGAAAGAAATTCGTATGGTATGGTATGGTATGAGTACGGTGAGAATATGGTATGGTGCCGATTTGCAATAAAGTCTGGTATAGACAGAAGGGTGATCTGCACAAGGAAGATAATAAACCGTTGTGTCAAGAATTTGCAGAGTTTTTTTATAAGGCATTCTGTGCACGTTGAAGGCACTCCATCTTTTCGCCTGACGTGTCGATGCCAAACTGGCGTAATCCATGAGTGGGAGAAGCAGAGAAATGTGGATCAAATGGAAGTTTTTGACGAGGAGATTTGAAAAAGAAATGTTTTTGAATCTGGGGGTACTCCCCTACTGGTACCCCTAGGTACCCCCCTCCCCTGCCCAGCTCACTGGGTAGGGGGTTCCCCGGGATCAAAGAACATTAAAGTTGCAAATCCCCTAGTCTATGACTTTCATTTGAGCCCGTAGGTTATAATCGTCAAATCTAGACCCATAGGGTACCTAGGGTACATTATGACCTTCTCTGATACCTACCTAATATAGCTACACACAAAATTTGCGTACTTTACATAATATCAATTAATCTACCATTTAGTGATCTAGACAGAAGGGTGATCTGCTCAAAGAAGATAATAAACTGTTGTGTCCAGAATTCGGAGAATTTTATTCATTCATTTTTCGGAATCCACGTATCTTGAAACGTAAACGAACCAATTTTGAGGGGTGGTTAAACTTTTCCGGTTCAAAATACGTTGGTCGATTGAAGCTCTTCATTTATACTTGGGGCTGGGTTGGGTTGGATAGTAAAGTTCCACATCTCGTAAATACTTTTAATTTTCTATTCAGTTCTTAAAGTTTAATATTGAAATAAAATCCCCAGTCATGCAGCATGACTATGAGAGAAAATTTTCTAAGAAATAATTGGTTTTATGTAAAACGTTCTCATGAAGAACATGGTGTCCATGAAGAACATCTCAAGTATCAACCAGGTTTCTTCATCTTCAAAGTGCTCCAATTTGAGAGTGGAATAAGATATAGCAATTCTGACTTCCCCATCTGATTCAGCGTGTAAAAACCTTAAAAATGAGGTATCACTTGATAGACCGTGGGTGACCCCCACCCCCAACAACCCACAAACCCCCCTCAGCTTTTGGACATTACAACGCTGAACACGACGGGGAAGTGAGAATTGCGATATCGCATACCGTCATCAGATTAGAGCAGAATAACCATGAAGATCAGCATTAATGGCAATGTAATTATTTGTTTTTTTGGGAGATAAAAAGGCGTTCTAGAGTGAACTCAACAATCTTCAACTCCAAACCAGATTCAAAAACACCGGCGACCACCGTTTCTGTCCTATTTTATTTTTCTTCTTCTCATAAGCTCTTAAATTTATCCTTCCCTAAGCTCTTAAATTTATCCTTTCCTCTATTTTTAAAATTGCAGTGCGGACACGTAACTCTCCTTCCGCCGCAAGTCGGTGCAGCATCCATTTTTCATACGTCTGGTGGAACCTCGAGGTGCTGTTTTAGTAGAGGAAAAAAGGAAGGAGTAGATTACTAGGTCTTGAAATACCTTGTTCTTGCTCCTTTTCAAGGCAGTGAGTCGATGGGGAGGGGGGGGGGCATTAACATAAGCCGAGCTCGCCACCTCACAGAGTGCTTCTGGAATAGAATGTACGAGGCTGTAAGATACTTTTTTCCAGCTGCCACTTTTTTGCATGAAGTACCTTCCACTTTTTCTGAGGACATTCTTTGTTCCTTTGTTAGAAAAACTATAAACGCAAAGCACAGATACGAGCTTGTTCTTCGTCCTACACTCATCACCCCTCGTGTCGTCCGAACCTCTTCACTTGCATACGGATTCCCCCGCAAAAAAATCATCTTTATTGTTACAACTGTAAATACATCATATAATATATTATGATAGTTAATTTCAACGTTAGTTAATTTAGTTTAGTTTCTGTTAGTTAATTTCAACGTATTGCGGTTCATAGATTACCTACTACCACTCATCAAACCACTTTAATGAGATGTATCTCCAGGGGTTCGGTCCTTTTCAGCCTTCGTACGAGTACATCGCCGCTGTTGTCCAGGAGGTTCAGTACTTCATCATTCCTGTGCATCTGGAGACGGTTTGCATAGGTATTCATCTTTGTGTTTTACCCTGAAATGCCTTTCCATTGGATAAGACACTAAAATCATATAATACCCCCAAACATGATGATTTATCTGTAAAGGGCTGTTTACACACTCCGTCTTATCGTATGTCTTGTCGTACATGCAAATCTGAAGAAAACACGTGCGCCTTGTCGACTGTTCACACAGTAGTTTTCCTTACCGTTTTCCCTACCAATTTCTATATCAGTTCCAATTCAGACTCAAGTTTTGACAGTTTTTTTTATTAGTTTTTTTAATCATTATTTTACTATCGAGGAAGAAACCAAGTCAGAATACACTTTATTGTTTACCTGCCACAAACTTGGGAAACTTTTATCGATTTCAATAAACTCCGCTAGAAATTCGTGGGTACATTGGCGCAAATCCGACTTTGTTTGACTTTTGATAGAAAACGACTCGGTCCGGAGAAGAGGCAGTGGTGAACTGGGTTGAGATCGGACGAGCGAGCCCACAACATAGTTCTACCTTCTTACGTAAAAGTTAGCCTGCAACGTCAGCACCAATTAATATATAGGTAGCTTTTCCAAGTCAAATTGAGAATTTTCCAAATCAAATTGAGAATTTTTCAAACCAAATTGAGAATTTTCTAAATCAAATTGAGAACCTCCTCAATCAAATTTAGAATTTTTCAAATCAAATTGAGAATTTTCCAAATCAAATTGAGAATTTTATTTAAAAAATAAAGACAGAAAGGAATTATCCAAACTAAAGTGACAGTTTTTCAAATGAAATCAAAACTTTTAATTATGAATAAAATGGTACAAGATACCATTTAGCCATGGTACAGGTACCTAGTTGAAAGAAAGAAATCCGCATTTTTCAATTAAAAAAAATTCAATTTTCCATACTTTGAGTAAAATGAGGTAGGTATTTACGTAGGCTTGTATGTACTTGAATAATCAATGTAGTGGGTTCCCAGCAGCTGCGTTTGTTAACTGTACGAACATGTCTATCATCCAATTGGTACAATCAGCTGATGAAATGGTAGGGATGCTTTTAGCTATCACTTCACTCAAAATGAGATTCTGCCCTGACTCACTGAGAACGTTTCTCACGTATAGCTTGATCTTGGAGAAAGCTTTCTCGACCGGATTTATACCTTCTTACTATCTACCTAGATTTAAAAGAAAAGTTTTTGGTTCGTGCCAATTTGTCAGTTACGGATTGGTCGTACGTGAAAATCATGTTAAAGGAGTGTCACAAAATCGTTACACAACATCGGGAGTAGGCCAGATATTTTCATGCTAAAACCAACGTACCTAATATCCAGTGGTTGTAACATGTGGAAAAATCCATCTCAACTAGTCTACTAGAGTTTTCAACTTGACAACATGGATTAGGAAATGAAACATTAAATATTTCATTTATAAATGTTTCGCTTATACAATTTGTACAAACGCACTACCGGAGCGTAGAGCATTGATAAATGAATAAGTACCCACTCTATAGTCACACGGCGGAAAATTTACGGCCAACTACTGAGAATTCCTGTAAAATGTCAAAAGCCGCGACCAGTAAATATATCGGATATGGCTGTAGGGTAAGACCAAAGTTGACAAAATACGATGGGAAATTACTGCGGCCATACATTAGGGTTCAGAGAAGGGGAGGTGGCGTTGGGTGCTATACGACCGAGAGGCTGCGCTATAATAGGTCACCGCAAGCCGACAAAGTTATGTCACGTCCCCAAAGGGTGTGAGGATGTTATCCGCCCTCGGATCTCTGCTCACTGCTATAAAGGAAATCTGCGTTATGAAAAGAGAAGTCCGAACTGCTGGGTTGGGACAGTTCAGCTGTATTGCTTGTTATCGTTCTACTCCGTACCAAACGCTCGGTTGAGCGATACGGCGGTTTGCGACTCCATTCCTAACCGAACCTTTATCCCTGAGCTTTACCGGCCCTAACCGGTTTGGTGGTTTATGGAGGACGACGGCATTAGGGATCATCCATAAAATGAATACGCTATTTTAGTGACGCAAAGGGAGAAGGATTCATGACCCACACCTAGATAAGACCTTCCTTTTCCTTTAGCTCGATATTTTGATTCCTTCCGACGTTGGTGGCGCTGTGCTGAATCCGAAACGTCAAAACGGCATCCTAATAGATTCCTTCTTGTTCATTTATTATTCAAACCCTACACATTAGGTGGTAAACGTACATAAGATAGACTAGTTGCCATACATGTATATTAAACGCCTAATAATTTCATGTTGAACATGTGAGGGGTTTCTGGCAAAAATACTATTAGTCAAAAATTCATAAATGAAAGAGCCCATTAGTTTTTCCATGAAATTTGGAAATTCTTTCAAGTTTACGAAGCCGGTAAATTTCTCTACGCGGTATAATAAAGAAAAGAAGGAAAACTTTACTGACAATGATATTTTGTAGAGCGAAAATTCTTCGGAAGCTGACAGAAATTTCAAGAGCTTCGTGATGCGCCCAAAACCACAATGTGGTGTCATGATTCATCAAAGCTGGAGGCATTTGCTCAGACAAAATTACTTGTTTTTCACTCTGCTAGTCCTTCAGGGGCTTGAAAACTGGAGAGGGTCCTTTTACGCCAGGGAAATATTTACCTATAATCTATTAAATAGATTTTACCCGTCTCCTCTACTCCTTCTTTGTTTCTGAAAACTGATAGCAGAAACATAATATGTTACGTTAATATGTTACTATGTTCATATGTTATTTTAATATGTTACTATGTTAATATGTTAGGTTAATAACATATTATGCTTTTGTCAACTACTAATTTAGCCCTTCCAGCAGACTTGTGGCCCCTTCCAGGGGCTTAACTACACAAGTCTGCTGGAAGGGCTAAATTAGTAGTGCTAAATTTCACAGATCTACGAGTATATTATACTCGTAGATCTGTGAATCAGTTCTTCGATACACTATACAATTAATTTAACCCGGTCTCAAGGCTTCCGTGTTCGGGAAGATTAGGTTGGTAGTTGGAACTGAAACTCTTCAAGTGAAGATAATATCTTCGGCACCCTATCTAGTTCTCAGGAGTTTTGAATTGTAATTAGTTACTTAATTGGACATTGAATTCCTCCTAGAAACTCCACATTTTTGATCGATTTGTCTTTGCTGGCATGGTAAAAGCCTATTCTCGTTGTTCGTCAAAGTGCCATTGAGACCGGTTGAGGTAAATGTATATACTTACAGTAATTCTTCATTACGACCGAGGATGAACTTATGAACTTAAACTCTGCATCTTCTTCCACTCTGCATCCCATTACTTCATATTTAAACTCCCCTTACTATCATCAGTCACCGACCACAAATGTTCTGAAACTTCTGGGAAACAAGTAGCTTAATTAGATTGATTAACGATGCTCGACAGCGTAGAAGATGAGGAGACAGTAATGTTAATTGAACATAATAAACAAAATACCTAGTTTATTGATGTTTTGAGATTTGGACAATATATCAACGTTTAGGTAACCAGCCCAATATCCTTCTCCGCTCTGTTTGGTAAGCTCAACTGTGATCAGGTGCTTTCTTCTTTTCGTTACTGTGCCCTATGTATAGAGTACACAGTAACCGCAAGTAATAAAGTGCTGCTTTTATTAGATTTAGCTACTTTAATAATTAAAGTACGATAATTATTATCGTAACACGTTTTCCAACGTTCATGTATTCTAGTCGGGAATGCCGAAAGAAAGATTCGGCATGAGTCTGAGGAAAAGTACAACAGCCCATATTATCAGTGTTTGAAGGTTTCACTCGAAAATAAATTTGCAGGGTACAAAGTCCCCAAATTATTGATGGACATTGAGCACCACGGAGTACAAGTTATTTCTCTAGCGAAACACCACAAAGCCACAACACCACAAATTGGAATTCCACTACACACATCAAGTTCATTATATTTTTATTGTCACGGTTTAGGGTTTTGAGATGTTCATAATATATTATCATCATTAGATTTTGATGATAATATATTATGATAATATATTATCATCTTGAGAGAGAGATTTTGTGGTGGGACCCGGTCGTAATGATTGTGATCTTAGTTTCGTTTCTAATTTGATTCACATTTCTGTCCTTATTTTTTCATCATTAGTTTTCCCAAGGTGAAGACTGGCGGAGAGAATGAGGTAAACGTACAACACAGTAAATCGTCAGATTGAAAGAGAATGTCGGACCTAGATTTTTTAGCCACTCAGCTGATCTGGGGCCGGGCAACGTCAAGTTAAAGTCCTAACGAGGCTATATGCCAAATTACAGCTTCATAGTGTGATTAGCATAGACATTAGATTTAGGAGCCACTCAGCTGATCTCGGCGTTGTCAACATGAGTGAGAATGAACGGTTATACGAGAGTGAACAACTACGCCAAACCGCACATGGTTTTGTGATGTCAAGTGTCTTGTTTAGAGACAATTTTCGTGTCTGTGGTAAGAAAGTAATTCTGAATATTTCTTGGTTCGTACTTCTTGTAATACGTCGTTGCCAATCGAGGTAAGTTCAAATAAAAACCATCGATTATATAAATAAATATTGATTATGGAGACATTATTTTGTATATAATTATTTAATTTATAATTTATACCAATCATTGAGCTAGTCCCCCTCTTCCGTTCGGATATGACCATCTGGTTTCCTATTCAAACAATATTTTAGCTCAATACTATAATATAAATATTATAAGCTATACTATATTACCTATTTCGTATTATTTTAGACAAAAGGATATTGTGTACGGAAGAGTATTATTGTATACACGGTTCAATACATTATTTTATGGAGGCACAAGGGTGATCTATACAAAAATAATAGGCTGTTGTGGAAAAATGTGCAGCGTTAGGTAATGAAAGTTGTATCTCAGCAAGCTACCCTCATGATAACCCTGGTGTCTTCAGTACAGTGTATTTACTAATTACTTACCAATATCATTTATTTATCATCCATCATGATTTAATTTACTGATTACATCTGCTTGCACCTCAATATGTTGAGCTATGATAATATATTACAGTCAGACGAAAAAGATTGACTAATTTGGATTCCCGCTTGACATGCGGTGTTCATTTAAATGCTTTGGGCGAGTTGTAAATCATACCTATGGTTGTCTCGACGTGTTCTGATGACAGATCACTGCTTTATAATTTATATTTCTAACTAGTTAACGTGCAGTACTCGGTGAACCTTCCTGGTACTAAATCAGTAGTTTTGACCACCGACCTCGCTTGTCTCCAGACATCTATGTACATTTTATATTCACCCCTCAAAACGACCGCAGGACACGCAATTCATTAGGGATATTACAAGACCCGCTTACATTCACCATCCACCGGATCCTCATATGGCTTATAAATCATTTTCCACTTTAAATGTCAGCGGCAGAAGTCGCAACCACATAATAACTGGGACGAGTGGCCTTCCCTCTCTATCCGCTCTCCACTATACTCATGTCTTTAGGGTCTAGCCTACGAGTATAATACAACCACTTCATTCGGTACATGTCAGCGTGTTGTTCTACAACATTCATCTATTTCCTCCTATCTGTGAGGAAAGAGTGGGGAGGTCCGCCTTTGTCCGTAAGGCTGGAATGTTGAATTGCTCTCTCCAGCAAATGACAAATATTTCCTAATCCGGTCCGCGATGGCGGCTTTTCATATACGATTCCGCAACTATCATTTCCCATTGATTCACTAGATCAGGGATGGCCAACTTCTTTTGCCCAAAGGGCCACTTCCATACTTTCGCTAAAAGCAGGGGCCGCACAAGAACTTAAAGGGAAATTTAGGCTATATAAATTAATGTATAAACAAATGCTATGGATATTGAACATACTTTAATGTTCAATATACAATTTGAACTTAACCTGGACTCTTGTAGAAAATTTTGTATTTTATATTTCTGTTAAAAAATATCTACCGTAATACTTTTAAAAAGTTGTTCGGGGGCCGCATTAAACACAACCGCGGGCCGCAAGCGGCCCGCGGGCCGCCAGTTGGCCATCCCTGCACTAGATGATTATACATTTTTCGTTCTCTGGTTAAACTTTACAATGATTCACGGTTCGATGCGACAGCAGAGCGAACACTTGGATACGTTCCTTTAAAACCACCGCCCAGCAGTGGGCCTTGTCACAGAAAGTTCTTAATTTCAACAGAATGTTCAAAATTACTCGTGAATGGTACCTATGGACCACATCTCTCCAGCATTTATTATTGTGAGACAAAATTAACACCTCAGCCTTGATTAAATGAAACAATCAGTCAAATGGTCGTAATCGGCGTATGTACATTATGAGTAATCGGCATTGTGAAGAACTAATAGCCATTCAGTAATTCGGTTACTAACTTATCATTAATCAGTCACATGACTACAAGGTATGAAAAATTATAAGAAAACTTAAGTACGAAAGAGTAAACTATGAATGTGTATCTTGAAACCACCTACACAGCTTATTTTCTCGTTCTACCCAATCCATTATGACTCACTATTAGTACTACAAGCCGAGTCACAGAATTTCATATCAAACTATATGTGTATTGTGGAGCAGTCTAGTTTTGCTCGCCGCAAAATCTCCGTGCGAAGCATGTATACTCCGCTCCCTCTCTCGAGATCAATCTAAATGCTAAATGGCTCGTTTAAGAGCATGCACCCTTGAAACTGATGAACCAGAGGGAGGTACCTGAATACTACGGTGGTATCAATGCATACCAACAACTACACATCAGCCACTCATTGCGGATGGTAGGTATGTTATAAGTAATTCTCTCTTCCAAGGTCTGATCAGATGAAGGTCAATCAGTATCGTCTGCAACTGATCTTCCGACTTGAATTATTTATTATACGATCTTGTTTTCCAATTCGCAATAGGAATAATGTAATGGAAGAGACCCCAATACAGGCCTGTTTCCCTAAGGAGGCAAACAAAATATCGAACCAGGCACCACTACACATTCAATCGAATCACAAACTCAACATCTTATACTAATAGCAGGACGAAGCGACGCATTGATGTCATTCACCCTTGGTTTACTTATTAAATTTACATTCTTACATCTTTACGTTTAGGAGTGCTGCTTGACGGTTTAAATACGGCGAATATGCAGCAACAAAACAAAATCAATGGAATTTGAGATCTCCTCCATCCTTTTGATACTAGGCTATAATAAACTTGGTATGCTTCTAGGGGAAATCCAAAAGAATCAGATACTTCTTGAAACTTACATTTTTGTTGTGCCTGTCGTTGAATTCACTCAGGCGAAGCGGATATTGTATATTTCAGGTATGGCGAATGCAATCGTATCAGTATCTAACATAATTAAATAAATTTCTAACATAATTTCACGTATGGATTGAATAGAATAAAAAATACAAAGGTATAAATTATACGTAGCTATGTCCCGCGCCGATTTTCTCAAGGACTGGTATTGATTAAAGAACTGATGAGACATGAGCAAGGACTGAAGAGGAGGAGAATGCTAACCTCATGGTGCCAGGGTGAGGGAAGCTGAGAAAATTAGTTGTTTCTCACCCATTGGATGTAATTATTCAGTTATTCAACTTCAAATTCCTGTGGAGTGGTTATGAGAAAGCAAGAGAATTACTGTTTACATTTTCTATGCCATTCAATCAGTACTTAAGTAATTGACTAATTACTTCTCCAGCTTCAATCTTTTGAGCGTACATTATATTAGTCCACAAACGAAACAAGCCACAGCTCTATTGCCAGCTTTTCAAATGAGTCAAAACTGCGGGGTTTCCAAGGAACACTTCCCAGAGCAACATTTAGGACTTTGTTACAAAATTATCCTGCAGACAACATTCATTTTTATATCACATGCCACATGCGTAGCCAAGTCAAGTAAAAGAAAATTGGCATTTCGATGCAACTTATGATCTCAAATGATAAGTATTAAAATTTAATTTTGCTAGTGAGATTCCCGTAACATGTCCATTGAAATATGAAAACAAAAGGAATGACGAAGCCACAAAATCTGACAGGCCGCTATGTTTAGATAATCCATTTTATCTTGAGCAATAAAATTGCTGTAATGCAAGGAATCTCTACGACCGAATGAAAGAAAATCGTGGTCCCTTCAAGATTGGTTAGTCAGGGTGGGACAAAGGGTAGATGGGAATGGAATGGTGTAATGGTGGGGTCAGTGAGCCGCGTAGGAGGTTGGGAAGGGGTTCACTGAAATCGCTCTACCGAATTTCCACTGGGTTGTGGATGGGGCTGGAGGCTCCGAGTTATCGTTCTTTATTTGGGCATGTTCGTGTATTCCGAACGGACTGCCGGGTTGTTAGGTTGTCTGTGAGGTCTGGAAACTACCGATTCTTCCAGTCCATGAACATTCACTCCATATCCTTATGTCGATAACCTCGTATACATTTCGTCGAAGAGTCCATATTTGCGGAAAGAGCATATCTCGCTCATTGTAAAACATTGGGGAAGGCATCCAAATATACTTGAATTTAGAAAAAGTAATAAAAGAGAATTTTAGGAAACCTTACGTCATCATTGCAGTTTTACATAGATACAATTACTGTGCGTATATTGTCTCGTGGCAATTATATTGTTTGTATAATTATATAATTTTGATTCAGGAGAGCGAGCAGGTCTCGTTTGTTAGTTGGTCTCATCGCTACAAACTGAATAGCATTGCTCAGGTGATTGACAAGATCTGCTACACTTAATTCTTACGTGGTTTTATAGGAATGAAACCTTAATCATATATCATTTATACGTACAGCAACATGAAAGTAGATGTTGACATTCTTGACGCAGAAACATGTTTAATTGCGGCTCCAATTGTACCACATTTTTTTTTTTTTTTTTTTTTTTTTTTTTTTTTTTATAAAGCATTTATTCTTTCATAATTTCGTCATAACACATTTCCACTCTTAGGTCCCAGTATTCGAGCATAAGTACTCGAAAATACTAACCTGTGTCGGAAAAGTAATATTTCCTGGTATGTTGATCCAGGAAAAGGGGGCAGAGATTTAGGAAAGAAACTTCCAAGGGGAAGTCAATGTTTGAACGTCCTAAAGTGAAATAAGATAAGCCTACTTCCGCCTTGGCAGTCATAAATACGGTAACTTTAAAAGCAGTCGAAGAACTTAGTCAGTTAAAAACTCGCCTTTTAATGGAATTAGCTTAGTGATTTAACCGATTATAATAACCTATGATGATCCACACTTTTAAAGTTGGTGTTATGAACAGGAATCCCACATTTAATGTGGAATTATACCATGTTAATGTGGAAATTTTCAATCGGTTAAACTTATGGTAGAAGCTCTAATTTTGAGGTTCTACCTTAAGTTCAACCGATTAAAAAGCCGCCATGGTCAGTGCAAGATTTGCCTCAATGAAATAAGTTCAAGTTTTCTTCAACAATTCAAGTTTCTTTGCACGTTATAACATCATCTTGCTGGTTTAGATTCCTTGTCAATAAGGAATGAGGCAAAAAATCTCTCCGGTGAATTCAAGATTAGTCAAAAGAGCTTAGCACAGGTTTTGCAGTGCACTTATGTAGTGTTATTCTTCTAACTTATCTCATATACGAACCTCTTGACTTTGTCAGGAAAAGCTAAACAGAGACGCTGCGGTAACCAAAAAAAAAAAAAAAAAATCACCCATATACAAAGCTTCTTACCTACCTTCTTGCGCTTCATCCTCATATCATACAACATAACTATCAGGCCCTTGATATCAAGGTTTCATACCTAATCCTATATGAAGTTTAGTATACATACTAAACTTCATAATATGTACACCTATTCCTATATTAAAGGAATAGGTGTACATGTACTCACAAACACTACTTCCATTAAAAAGATCCAAGCTAAGATGTAAAGTAATAGAGCAAAATATGAAAAATTTAATCATCATCTCAAGAACGAAATATAAATGCAAGGGATGGAAAAGGAAATGAAGTTTGATGATCATTCGAAGGAAGGGTTCTCTTGATTTGAGTACCAGATTCAAAGGAAATTAGACGGAGAGATGGTTTGGTCCCTGAAAAAAAGACCGTCTTTCTCTTCATTTTACGCAGTCGCAAGAAAGTCAATTTCTATAAGTCGAGAAGGAATTGACTCATCCTCACGACCTCATCTGCCTAAGTTCCACTCGAAAAGGACAAGATGCATATCTAAGAGGATTTTTACTCTAACTGAAGGGTGATGAGGAGGCATTTTAACCGTTTATGTCTGGACATCGATAGTGATTGTTGTTTCGATGTTATCAACTACGACCGATTTTCTCAGTGACGCTGGCCAGCTGCGAGGCGAAGTGTCGATAATATTATTGAATAATTTTATAAATTTCATCGTGTCGAGCACACCGCCGACCTCTGCCTGTTGAAGAGAAGTGCCTGGACGTGTAGCAGGCCATAATCATTTAGTAGAAGCTACATCTGTTGACTCTTGAAATATTTTGAGGCAGCTAGGACTGGGTGAAATTTCTTTCACTCGTCAACAGATTAATTTTGTCGGAGTAGTTGGGACATGTGTTTCTCTGCATACTGTAGTTCTCTTCGAGTTATTAGCGAGTAATTTTTTTCTGTTGAATTTATCCAGCTGCAATTAGTTTAATTAATATTAGCAAAGGCGGAGTATGCAGTACAGCCCTCAGTAATTACGACACCGCTTTCAAGATTGTCAATATCCCAAATGTATATAATATACATATATAATATATTATATTATAAAATAAACTCATACTAGAGAGAAGAAGGAATTAACGTGACGTTTACTAGAAATGTTCGCTGTTTCGATACCCACTCACAGCTACCTAGTGACTTCGAGTTACTGTATTTCGACATGTATCTATCACAATCTTCAGATTACATTCCTCATGGCAAATTCAGGTGATTGTACTGCGCAGAAGACGGAATGTTGCCTTCTCAATTCAAAGTAGTATATTAAATAGCATTCACCGCTCGACACTTCAAAATGTACTGTTGATATTCAATAAAAGGATAACCAATTGCCGAAAATTAATCAAGTCTTAAGAGAGGAATGCTTCATTTTACCTAGTCCCTTTCTCCTCCCTTTATAGGTCGCTGCCATCGCGCCTAACCTGCTAATAGTTTCTACTGCTATTAACCTAATCACCTCACGCTGAACTAAGGCCCTTTGTCGAGGATGATTAGTTGGTTCAAATCTTGAATACCGTCTATAGTGAACGCCGTTGTTATGCCGCTCCACTGAAAGGCAAGTAGATGGCGAATACCAAGGCGATTTTATTACGATTACTCCATATCTACATTGTTGATCTCAACTTAGAGGTTCCTGCAAACAAGTATTTTCTCTCCTCTCGGGGTTCCAATTTGGGTTTATTCTCTTCGATAATGAACCATTGGAATCGACCGAGAAAAATAAATGTAAACCTTCCCTCAATATGTGTTGGTTTAGGTACGTTCTAAGAAACTTTACATAACTTCAAGTCAATGGGAAGGGGTTACCTCAGGGGCGTAACGTCTCAGGGAGCGCAGGAAGCGGCGCTTCCCCACAAGAAATGAAGAATGTATTTATCATAACAAAATATTTAATCAAAAGTAAAACATTCAATTGAAAAGAAGGAGAATCTGATTGCAGGGAAGAAGGTGATGATCCAGGCCCAGGGGGAGGCCACAGTGGACCCGCTAAATTAGTACGGGGGCTCTGGTTCATCGTGTGCGTCCGTCTGATTGTATTCTGGCGCGCGCATGTCGGTTTGTTCCTCACTGTGTTGCCATAAAGTGGAAAGCGGTTTTCTTTTGAGGTACCTAAAAGTAATGCGCATGCGTTGGGACACAACGATTTACAGGATCCATCGATTCGACATGGGTCAACTTTCAGAAGTTGTCCTTTTGGTTTAATAAACCAATAATATTATCTTCGATAATGAACCATTCGAATCGCCCAAAGAAAAAAAAAATGTTTAACCCCCCCCCCCCCCCTCAAAATTTGTTGGTTTACGTTTCAAGATACGTAGATTCAGAAAATC
This sequence comes from Stenodema calcarata, assembly GCA_963920205.1. NCBI lineage: Eukaryota > Metazoa > Arthropoda > Insecta > Hemiptera > Miridae > Stenodema > Stenodema calcarata. The sequence goes on along the minus strand of OY986050.1, from coordinate 27,629,113 downwards.
GAATAAAAAAAAATCCGTCCGTCCGCCGTACACCGTCCGCGGCACTTTGCCCAGTTAGCGTTGAGTTAAAATTACGAAATTTTTTTATGGGTTCCGGCCAACCCCACAATAGCCCTCGAAACTTTTCATAACCCTAGGTCAAGGGGGAGGGGTTCAAAACGAATTTTGAAATTTTGAAAATTCCAAAACTCGAAAAATTCATACAGAACGGTATGTTTTTTATTTCATATTTAGATAGAGTTTATTCCTAAGAATTTTTTAAGACCACCCGCAGCTTTGTACGACCAGCCGTTCGTTCGCAATGACGGCTCAAAGGTTGAGCCTGTCAACACGATCGTGAATCGAACGGTTGAAATACAGGTCAATTTTCATACTAACGAGCTGTTTGGAACATCATATGGTTTTAGTGATGTCGAGTTTTTTGTTCTGAGGTACGTTTCGTGCTACGAAAATGAAGGTAATTTCGAATGTTTGTTGGTAGGTACTTCTTTTTATAGAAAAATTATTACCGACGTAGTATTAAAAACCCCAGAATTACCGGTACATTTTATTTGTAATTAATTCATCATCTCTATCATTCAGGTTCTGCACAAAGCAACCCAGGCGATTCAAACAGCCGGATATCGTATTAATTATTTATGATTAATAATAATTATTATTAATAATAAATACGAATTATTAATACCTAACAATAAATTATAATAATTGGTGAACTTATTGTTTTTAAGGGGCTTGGTGGCCTGAAAACCGGCCCACACCACCAACTTAGAGTAATAAGGGGATTTAACTACAATGAGTTTCGCTGATTTGAAAACGGCTGAACCGGAAGTGAGGGCACAACTCCAATCGCCATGCAGCAAAGGAAGCCCGACAGGAATCAATGCAATACGGCTTACCTGATGCTGTGCTGCTCACCACGTTCAGCGTAGGATGGAGATGCGAGAGGAACTTGGGGCACCAACGAGGGCTGAAAACTCGCGTGAATTCCGATAGTTTGTGGGATGGAAGGGACCCTGAAAGAGTGAGTTGTAAATATGGGGGCCTGCAGGCACCCTTACTGGGAGATTGAAGGAATTATTGGCAATACTGGCCAGAAAATAGAAAAAACCGCGTAGTCAAACTGGACGTACCGGCTGCCAAAAGGGGACTGGCGCAACGTGGATTCTCCCACTAGAGCGCGCTTCATCAGCTGGTCCATTTACGGACAAGGTACACCGATTACAATAAAACATACCGAGCCACCATCACCACATGACAACATAGAGCTGCGCCTCCTTCACTTACCGGGGAATAAAGCCGGAAGAATTGAGGAAAATTAAATATTAGGGAATCTTGTAAGGGATATATTATAGTGGAAAAATAAGAAACTTTATGATCTATTAAAGAAAACAAAAGAGAAAATACTGAGGGGAAAAAAAATGAGGACACGACGAAATTTCCCCGAACAATAATTTTCACTAGGTACCTCCTTGATGAAATTATTAATAATTAGTGATAATTCATAATAATAATTAATCTAACATTTAGGATCTAGACATTTAGACCTAGTGATCTAGACAGAAGGGTGATCTGTACAAAGATTTTAAAACTGTTATGTTTAAGGAAGACACAATTTATTTTTAAATGTATTTAACGAAGGAAGTGTTGAGTTAAGCAACTTTTGTAAGAAGAAACAATTTTTTTATGATGGGAATAGGAATTGTTAAAAACTACTTAACTCGACGGTAATTTGATATTTTATATAATGGAACTGTTGAGAGTACAAGTAGATTCAAGATTACGATCCGTATTTACATAATGCTTATTAATATTGATAAGGAAGAAATGGAGGTTTAAAATATTTGGCTCCCCTTGACCCCTCTTACGTCATCCATTCCTGCCGGTCCACGTACGTCATCCATTCCTGCCGGTCCACGTACGTCATATCCTGCGAGGTGTTCTTGCCGGCCACTTGTCTGACGTCATCCACCCCCTGCCGGTATACGTACGTCATATCCTGTGAGGTGTTCATGCCGGCCACTGGTCTGACGTCATCCACCTCCTGCCGGTCTACGTACGTCATATCCTCTGAGGTGTTCTTACCGGCCACTTGTCTGACGTCATCCACCCCCTGCCGGTCCACGTACGTCATCACATCCTGTGAGGTGTTCTTGCCGGGCACTTTTCTGACGTCATCCACCCCCTGCGGGTCCACGTACGTCATCATATCATGTGAGGTGTTCTTGCCGGCCACTTGTCTGACGTCATCCACCCCCTGTCGGTATACGTACGTCATATCCTGTGAGGTGTTCTTGCCGGCAACTTGTCTGACGTAATCCACCCCTGCCGGTCCACGTACGTCATATCCTGTGAGGTGTTCTTGCCGGCCACTTGTCTGACGTCATCTACCCCCTGCCGGTACACGTACGTCATATCCTGTGAGGTATTCTTGCCGGCCATTTGTCTGACGTCATCCACCCCCTGCCGGTCCACGTATATCATATCCAGTGAGGTGTTCTTACCAGCCACTTGTCTGACGTCATCCACCCCCTGCCGGACCACGTACGTCATATCCTGTGAGGTGTTCTTGGCGGCACCTGTTTGACGTCATATCTTTTGACGTAGTGTTCGCTTGTGTTGCGACGTCATATTATCTGAGAGGCCCGTGGGTGAGGTGAATTAAGGAGACAAAATAGACTTCATATCGAATCGAGGTGTTTATGTGAATTCTTCTTCTTAAATGTTTTGGCTTCAGACATGCCAGTCATAGCCATTGGATTCGTGATTCAAAGCAACCATAAAGTGGGTACAGCTTTCGTAGGAGTACGCAACCACGAGGGACATTTTATGTCTTCGCGCCCCCTCCCACACCCACACCACATACCACGTACCTCGTACTTCATTGTTGTAGAAATCGTACCTGTGTGTAAGCAGTTATTTAAACAATCACGCTCATACCACGGCTTGTCGGCCACGCACTCCGCAAAGGTTAACGTAATATGATTAGGCAAATCGAGAGCTATCCAACGAGTGGTGAACGATTTTTGTACGATGATAACTGGCGAAGTTGAAGTTCCGTAGCAACGAATCGGTTGTACGTGAAAATCATCATAAATTTTTCATAACGCTTTCTTCTACAAATTATTAATACCTAACAATAAATTATTATCATTTTCACTAGGTACTTGATAAAAGTATTAATAATTAGTGATAATTCATAATAATAATTAATCTAAAATTTATTATCTAGACATTTAGACCTAGTGATCTAGACAGAAGGGTGATCTGTACAAAGAAGATAATGAACCGATTCAAGTGTCAAGTCAAGCGTTTGCAGAGTTTTTTTTCTTCTTGTCCTATTCTGCGGATGTTGATATTGTTGATTGTTCGCAGTTTTCAGTTTTTCGTTTAGTTTTTATCCTCCTAAAATAGATAAATTGCTGCATTAATTGCTCGAAAGTCCAGCGATCGTTTAGTTTGCGAAGTTTTAACGAAAATTTCGACATAATTGTGGCCGGCCGTTCGACTTCGCAGGTCCCGAATCTCAACGGAGTTGTCAAGGAGCGAAATCGTGAGTACACTAGACATTTTATTGTTGAGAACTACAATAGATACCAGTGGTTCGAAAAACCTTTTATTTTGTTCCCCATGCATTTTGTTTTCCTCTGTAAAAACATCATGGTGTAGCGGCTCTTCTATTATTACAAACTTGACAAAAGCTGCTCAAAAGCACCAGTGTAGCAGTTCGCACATAGTTTCCTCTCTTGCTCTCTTCATAATGAGAACGTAAAAAAAATAAAAATAAATAAAAAAAAGGGAGATTATGGTTTGGCTTATTGACTGCGTTCTTTTCTTGGCTAAACAGGAACTGCCTTTTAGGGGGCATAACCTTGTCCTCTTCCTCTTCTCATAACAAAAGAAATTACCTCGAGTTATTAAATTTCCTAAAAGATTACGACCAACCATTTGAAAATCATTTTAAAACTGCAACAATTTTCAAATGAACCTCCCCTGCCTTCCAGAATGATCTTAATAAGATCTTATAATATAAGATCTTATAAATAAGTGCTGTAGGTAGAGTCATTCTAGATGACATTAAATTACCCCATTGTCCAGAGCCACGCTACGCTCCTGGGTTACCTATAATGAATTTGAAATGTTAAATCTCGAAAATTTCAGAAGAAACAGTATTTAAAAGTTTTTGTTCACACTTACATAGAATTTGATTAGGATAATTTATTAAGACCGGAGCTGTTTATGACCAGCCGTTCGTTCACAGTGAGGGGTCGAAGGTTGAGCCAATGCGTGTATCAAACGGTTTATCAAAGTCGGGTCAACGTTCTTTCTGGGGAAAAGCTGATTCAAACAACATTGTTTTGTCACATCGAGTTGCTTGTCCTGGGATACTTTTCGTGTCTACGGAAAGAAGGATGTTTCGAAAATTTGGAGGTACCCACTTCCTGTTCTCGGATACTCACCATTCAACTAGGTACTCCTAGGGAATACATATTATGTATTCCCTATGAGTACCTAGTTGAATGGTGGGACTCTAAGTTCAGTTAGTTGATTCTTGGGAAGGAGTCATTCTTTGGAGTTAGCTCGGTATTTCTTTTGGCGTGCTTTCCGCTTTTTCTCTTTACGTAATGGCCCCTAGGCTGTGTCCAAAACAAGCTCTTATGGCCTTCTCCTAGATTCGTAAACGTTATTTATTATATCCACTAAGACGGTGGAAAGGAACGATCGTGAAAGTGAGTGATCCCCGTAACAAATGCACACCAAACGATGAAATACGATGAACACCGTATGTAATATCCAGCTATCCATACCCTCTGGCCTCTAAATGAACATGTTCCCGCTTTCCCTCAGTAAGGTGAACTGCGTTGGGGAACACAAGTCGATGTTAGTTTTTGAAGAGTGCGTAGTTATGAAGGAAACTACTTATAGGTATATAATAATATTATTATACTATTATACTCCACATTCTGATTCAAAACATAGAGGTTCGGGAAGAACTGGAACAGTATTTTGGGAAGAATAGGAGTTGGTATAGATCGAAATATGCAGTTATAAATCAATGAGGTGGCAAAGAGAGCGTACTGCGAATGCGCATTCCGGTTAGAATCAAGTGTAAATATATACTTGCGGATAAATGGTAACTAATTACGCCTTGCTTACTATGATATCATTTTTGACATCAATGTAACTTTTACTCATAGATTTGTTTTATATGTACCTATTACGTTGCGCCTTCAGAACTCTTCCTTATCTACCCTGATTCTCCTGTATTTTTCAATGTACTTCATTCACGTTCCGTTCTTTATAAACGATCTTGGTTTCAGGGATTGGGCCTTCATGTGATGAGGTTGTCCAAACTGTAGCTGAGGCAGATATTCGAACGGACCTACTGTTCCCTCCACCACTGGCTGGCACATGGGTTTCAGAAAGGTGAGTGAGGATCGTTTCAATCAAGTTGTCATATTCATGCTTTTCATGTATTCATGTCAACCTACATGAGGCTAAAATTTACGAGTACAATTAGGAAACCAACATTTGTTAGGAAAAATTCCAATCACATTTACCAGTGGATTTGCCACTTGGAATCTAAATTAGTTGATACCCTCTTCACATAATAATAATATTTAGTATGTGTGGTTTAGGTTGACCGTCAGTAAGAATGATGTTGAGGGATGTCGAGGGTCGGTCAAACGAGGGTCATTTGACCGACCCTCGACATCCCTCAACATCAATAATAATATTATTACACATAAATTAACTGAATTTTTTATGTCATGGAAAAAGTGGGATTTGTACATATTTTCTTATAATTAAGAACAAAATAGGGTTTGCACAATAGTGTCCGGTTAACGACAAGTATTTACAAATAGACGATCCGAAAACCATATGGAGCTTATTAGATGTTTTCTTATTTAAAATCAGAATGAAAATTTGAATTTCTTATGATCATCAGAGAACAGCTGATCATGTTCGCAGCGTTGGCCGGTCAGTCGGATATGAAGCCCAACCCCGAATTGGCTTTTTCTTCACTTTGCATTAAACTTTAAGCATTTCAACTAGAGCAAATTGTTGATGTTCATTGTCTTTTCAAGTTTTTCATGTGAGTTGGTGAATGTTTTCGAAAGAAAAATAGTAGGTAGGTACTTACTGTTAAACTCAACTGTGTCGGAGAATTTAGAATAGTTTCAATATCTAGTGAACTGCATTGCAGCGAGACCGAAATCGTACCTACTCAGTGTTCTCACGTTGCACTTCTTAGAACGATTCGCGTTCATTCTTTTGGAGAGAATTGAATAGTTTAGTTAGCTCGTGCAAAATATGCAACCACAAATAGATCGTAGAGCCCCCGTCGAACAATTCACTCCACTTAGGTATATAAAACGTGAATATCATTCGCGAGAAGTTTGATCTAATTATGATGGGGCGTTAATGAACCACCTAGTTACTAGGTCCTAGTAGAAGGCCTCGCGTAACATCGTACCATTAAGGGCCATTTACTGATACTGACCGAAGTACGTAGACGAAGTTTGTTCACCTGATAACACGGTAGCAAGGGCCCCTCCCCCATGGGGGGCTAACTATAAACTGACCCTGACTACCAGTCTGGAAACGTAATCTGCGAGAAATGGAGGACGCGGGCGCCCTGCCAACAACTGATGAGCTGCAGAGGGCACGATCGTGATGGTGAAGGAGCGAGGGGTAACGGCATTTTCCGGATATTGCCTGCCATTTAGCTTGTGTTTGCTCTAGCGCTTCTGCTATTATTACAATCCATTCTCGGTCAATTTAACCTGTTTGCACGAGTGGGAATGGAAAATACTACAAGGGGAAGAGAAATGATGTTTAGATGACGTGCAGAACGTGTTCCTATATTAGTTTAATTGTCAACGTTTAGTATGCTGAACTTCCGGTAACGCTAATCTAATCAACCTAAAAATGAAGGAATTCATATAACAATGATAATTATATTGATGGAATTTGATATTCAAAAAGTAATTAATTTTGTGCATTCCACCAGTTGATGAGAACGTAGGTTGTATTCCTAATTTTCAGTATTCAGCTCTATTGACTAAGAAGGAAAAAACTAAATTTATACAGCTTTCCTCTTCTTTCTCCGTCTGGCCATTTTACTTTCGGTGAAAAGATAAAATGGGAGAAGTAATTAGGAATTGAACGCAAAATGGAGAGAAGAGTATGGGGGTAGAGTCGCCAGGAGAATTTCTTGGAGTCGAGGAATGAATGGAGCAATTAAGAAGTTTTTTTTTTAAATAAGAAGAGAGGAAGAACAGGGAGTGGAAATTAGAAGAGTGAATGCCCGAGATTCAAAATGAAATTATAAGTGATTTCTCAAAAATGAGTGGGGCAAAAGCAGAGAGGGGAAAACTACATTCAAAACTACTTCTGATTGATTTGAGCCCGAAGTAAATTCAATGGGTTGCAATCAATTTAACAAAAAAGCTTCCGGTTAAATTTCGCAAGTGACAGGAATGCGCAACGTGTGTAAACACGGAACAATGAAATGTTTCTGTGACAGAGCACCACTACTAGCTCTCATGTGTGCGCTTGAGTGGTTGAATGCACTTTTCCAATCAATTCATCTTCATAACCGTAGTTTATTCATCTTTCAGCAGCAGCGTATAACCCCAATTCTATTGATTTCATTGGTATTCAAGTCCCTGCCTCCGATAAAGATTAACTTTATATTAAACAAGTTTATTTCTAATTTTACTTATTGTTATTTATCAGCGACTTTTTGAAGAAAAAGAAGCTATTGTTCTCTGTCCAAAATTTTTAAAACTCGAATTTCCGAAAACATTGATTACCTTCCACTGTTAATGCTGTATTCACTGCCAACAGACACCAAACATCATACGATAACTCTCGGTACAATTGAAATGAAAAGTTCAAATTTGTACAAAAAAATATCTCTTGGCAATCGAAAGGCTGGGTTCGTGGATGGGCAGAATCATGCCGCTCTAAGGGGGGTTTAGGGAGATTTTAAGAGGGTAAAATCAATAATAAATTCAAAAAATGAAACAGTCTGGCAAATGACATCTCATTTTAGAGATTTTTCAAAGCTGAACGACGGTGAAGTCAGAATTGCGAGACTTTTCCGTTCTCAAAGTGGAGCACTTTGAAGGAGTAGAAACGTGGTTATTACTTGAGATGTTCGTCACGTTTCATCTTCTCTAATCTGATGACGGTATGAGATATCGCAATTCTGATTTCACCATCGAGTTCAGCGTTGAAAAATCTCCAAACTGAGGTGTTACCTGGTCAAAAATGGAGACGAAATTTAGTATTAAATTAGTAAAATGGAGACATTTACATAAAACCAGTTATTTTTTCGAAAATTCGCTCTCATAGCCCAGCGGTATACCGCATTCATTAATTTTTTATTCTTATTTTTTTCTGGAGCTGAAGGGCACTTATTGCTGTGTTAGTTTGGCTATAATCTTTCAACCTACAATCAAGTCGACTAGTAGACTTAGTCTACTACTAGGTGCCCAGAGCAACACACGGCTTATCCCGCTTTTGTAGATTTCGCGAGACTTGGGAGTAGGTTTAATTCAATTTTTCATTCAACCGTTCATTCATAAGTATATGGTAATCGTCAATTTACATAATATGTAATACATAAGAGAATATTATTCTCTTTTATTATAATATTATCATCATTATCATATTATACTAGATACATCATTATCATAATATACTGTATAGTGTCAAGAATGGGATACAGGCAGGAGGCCGCAATGCGAGTCCACCACACCCCAAGGGTGACGCCCCCGGTACCAACCGAGGACAAGCCCACCCCACAACAACGGGGCAAAAAAACAACACACAGACACACTCATGCCCATCAGTATGACATCCATACCGCAAAAAGAACCAAATTCAAAAGTAACACCCATAAGTAGATAAGATAAATAGAACTAAAACTAAAAGCGCAATACCACGAGTACTCTGATATAAAATTCCTCGGGCGCAGGTAAAAGGAGCTTAAATTATTAAGATCAAAGTTAATGAACTCGTCTATGGAGTAGAAGGCTTCTTTCCCTAGTATTTTTGTTATTTCAGTAATACTTAAATCTTTTTCCAGACATCTCTCTCATTTCATGTGGTATTAAGTTATACATTTTCCTAGCCCAATAACTACCTATATGAGTTGCCGGAGCGTTTCAGCCAATTAAATTTGGAGACGTAACTGTCGTGACCCCTTGTAATGTGGTTATGAACTTCACTGATCTTATGTGTTTGTTCCTATGGGCATACTTTAGGCACTCTTTAACATAAATCCATGGTAATGTCATTATTCCTAGGTTGACAGAATCAGTCATCCCTGTAATTCTTTTTGCCAGCATTTGGACGCACCTTCTCTGAAGTCCAGATCAGTAATCAATACATACTCTGTTGCTCAAGATGAAACGCAAAGGTGAATAAGTCTCTAGAAATGTACGTATTTCGACGGGCATATCGATTTTAACTCATATCTTTCGAACTTGTCATTCTGAATCTCTTCAAAGAGTAATTAGAGTATTTTGGTATGACCCGAACTTGTTTCCACCAACGACAGCATTCTAAGTTTCATGGACTCTCTCACCGCGTAATAGAGCATAGAGAACATTTTCACGGAGAATCCATCAATATAATATGTCGTATCTGAGGATAACTAGGCTGAATGGACCTTAATAGTGAGACCTTAAACCCATTGTCCTCACAACTGATTCGATAAGTTGATAAATTTTATCATTCCTCTCCCTCCTCACCCATTTACAGCCCACCTTACCAGCACACAACGTCTACTCAAACAGTATTAATCACGCTTCGCGCTATAGGAGATCAGTGAACTCCAATAAGATAGTCCTTGCTTTTCACTCGGTACAATCTTGTTACCGGTGGGCACCGACTGGAAAATCCTTGATAGGAGGACGGCTTTGTCCGCGGCCAATTAACAATAGTGAGACACTCATCATTCATATGCCACAGTTTCGATTCAACTGAGATAGTATTCCTGGATATTGCGTTTGGTGAATACAATACGACAAATTGCAGATACCTGGTCAAGCGAAGAGGAGGATCTCATCAAATTTTATGGCTGGAATATATCGGTTTTAGTTGACATATCCAGTAGGTACCGGCTTTATTTCAAATAACCCATGTATATCCGACTGCTCAGCTGAAAATTACCTACTGAAGACCTTTATGAAGTGTCTGCCACTGAATAGTTCTTTAATAGTTCAATATTTGTATTTTTGTAGTCCGAATTTTCAGAGATTTTTGATAATGAATAAAAATACACTGAAGATGACATGAGAAGTCGAAACCAGTATTATTCGATAAGACACCGTGTAATATCAACATTAAAATAGCATCGGAAACATTGAACAAACGACGTTGAGTTTCAAATAATTGAACCAATGATCGGATAGATCAGTTTTCTCGACGTTTCCTCTCCATTGTCGTAAATGTTTTTTTATTGTACTGGATCCGGATGAGAAAGGTGTGTTGAAAGTTTGGACACTGACAACTTTTCCGGCTAGTAAACGAGGAAAATCCATTTCGGGGAGTTTTTTCCTCATCCAAACGAATCGGTTCTTGCCTTATTGCGGGTCCATAGAATTTTTACGCGGAAGTGATTCTCTAGGTTATTACCGCCCACGGGTAATAACCTAGAGTTGACGGGTTGAAGGGTTCTCCCACAAGATATAATTGCATGGACTCAATAAAAACGAATTGGGGGAACTTGGAATAACCAGGGGCTAAAAGAGCCATTACTACGCGGTCTACTCGCTCACCTATTCCAACTTCCTTGCTTTTGCTATCTGGGGCACCCCGAGGTCTTTCCTTTAACACTATCAGTCTTGAATCTGAACGGATAGGCAGTTGAACGAGCACTTCTACTCATTTTAGTTATTATCTACATCAGAATGATAACGTCGTTTCCCAACTACTTATGAGAGAACATAGGAGTTGGTGCAGACATTATCCGCGTCATTATATGCCAGGAATAAAGATCAGTTTGTTGGGCATGCTATGTGTTCATGAGGCTTGTTAGATTAATAAGTTGCTACGTTTGGGTATCGGGTAGCGCGCCCACAAAACACCCACGTAGGTAATTTTAACTTTACATCCTGTAGACTCTCACGTTAGATGATATTATCACCTTTATTTACTTTCATGCTGGTATCATGTAAATCCATCCCTAATTTGTTACTTGGAGTTTCTATGGACCCATAAAGAGGGAGTCAAATATACGTGATAGAATAGGTGTAGTCTTTTAAGTATGTACCAAAATGAGTAATAAGGAAATTGGACAAGAATTTCATTTCAAATTAGTTTTGTTCTTTGGGCATCAAAGCCCACTGGGGCGAAAAAATTGAAGGGTTCTTGTGTGACGTTTGTTTATACACAAAACAGTGAGTATTTGAGTAATTGCAATAAAACCAACCACCAATCTTGTACCCATGAATCTGTGGTGAGTTATTTGAATATACCTTTCTGAAAAGATTGATTTTTAAACGAATTTTTGATGAAAATGTAGCTGTTGTTTTTGGTCCAAAATGTTGAAAACTCGAATTTTCGAAAAATTTTCATACCACAATCCGTTTCAGACCATCTTGAATCTACTACACCAAAAATTATATAATATATATACTCATTTTATATTATACTAATTCTTCACTCTCAAGTTCCCTTCAGAAAATTATTATTAGAGACTGAAAAGACGGAAAATTTAACGCTCTTTCCAACGGTGTGCTTAGATTTGGTTTTAATTTTCATATTAAGGGAGTTATGGCCTTTTCAGTGACCAAAGGTCGAAAACACGAAAAAAAATCTCAACATTAAAAAAACTCAGGTTTTTAGTGGTTTAAAAAAAAAACTTTAAGGGACACTTTTTGTTGGAAATTGGTTGTAGAACACGGGGTTAAAAATTTCCGGATCATAAGTGAGACACCCTGTATATATTTATATAAATAGTTGGTACTGATAGGTGATGAAATATACCCCTGTGTTTCCCAAATTTCTAGGATTTTAGTACTATTTTATTATTATAGTACTATTTTGTACAGGTATAGAAATATTGTTCAAATAATGACATTACAACCTACTGTCTAATAATACGATAAATGTGTCCAAGGACAATTCGGATCGTTCACTGTTTACTATAGCTGCGTGAGTTTATTATAGTCGAGGAAATGAAGATAAATTTGGGCAATTTGAAGGATTTCACCGGGTGATAGTAAACTATCGGCCCATATACAGCTTAGTTAAATCCCACGAAAATGGGGAGGAATGTGGTGGTAGACCCCGAGTTTCCTCCTTCCATGAAAGAGCTTTATCTCCCAGCTTAAAAGGGATAACGGATCAGTTTCAGTGGAGCCACCTCCATCTCAAGTCGTTCTGTCGAAAACTCTAGAACCATCACACTCCTGGGAAGCGGACGTATGCGAGGGGAGAAGAAGAGGGATGAAAGGAATATTAAGTTCTAGTTCAACGAAAGACCATCTGAACAACTTCAAGAGTCTGGAATCAAGACGGCGAGCCTCTATCGTAAAGATCCTTCTAGAAAGTATTTACTAATGGGGTACAAAGATTCTTCAGACAGTATTGGCGGGTAAAAGGGAAGGGAAAAATATTTTCACGGGTGTTCAGGTCAGTGAAGGGTCTATTTGAACTTCCTCTAAGTGGTTAACCTTTATAATTTAGATACAGCAACTCCCACAACTCCCCTCTGAAAACCTAGAGCTATTCCTTCAGGAAAGCCCTCAAAAATGGGATGGAATATAGTGAATAATTCAACGCATACTACCAAACCATGCTCTGCTACTATGTGACACTGTGGTAGTATACAGCTTAGTTCACTACCTCTTCACACGAATGTAGAATGGAATGTGACGGTAGACCCCGAGGATCCCCCTTCTTTATCGTCCAGCTTGGAAGGGATAACGGATCTGTTTCACCACAGCCGCCCCATCTCGATTGCTCATATCAAAAACTCGAGAACCGTCGCAAGGGGCTCTTGCGAAATACATCAAGAGTATTCTAGATCAAATGTGTGGCCTCAAGAATTTTCAGAAAAAAGGACCCAAGAGTATTGAGAGAGCGGATAGACGATTTTAGCGAATTTCGTCCGTCGTTCAATATTGTTCCGTCTAAAAAATGATTGCCAATGTACATAGTCCGGAAACTATAAATTATAAAACCTGGAATAATCTGGAATAATAAAAACCTGTAATACCTAAATTATAACACATGGAATAATATTCTGTGTCAAATTGAAAACTTCAATCATCTTATTTCGGATACGAACCGTGTAACCAGTACTTCTCAGGAGAGTAAGAAACTCTAGCAAATTCTTGATACAACGGTTTATTATCTTCTCTGTGCAGATCACCGTTCTGTATACTTAGATATAAATACAAGCAACGTTCTGGCCTTGTAGGTAAATCATTAACTAGTTTTTTGAGAGTTCGTTATTTTTTACCGAGTGTTTGAGAAGATTACTGAATGTGGATTGCTTTTTGACACAAGCCAATGCTCTATACTTCCGTGGGAGCAATATCAATATGTTCACGAACTCAGTATCTGGATCTATGCATCACTTAAAAGAACCATTTTTCAAAGGGAGAAAACACTGCTTCCTTACATCCTAAATTACAACCTATTCTGAAAGACCAGCTTTCCACCGGCTTAAATAAACGGTAGAACATATGTAGGTAGAGCAAATAAAACCCATGGTGACCAGTGGGTCGGAATGAGGTCAGGAAGCCCGGTAGTACAGCAAAGTTATGTGTAGAGCGATAAGGAAGATTAAGAATTTTCCAGAAGGACCATTTCCGCTGCATTCCTGAATGCACTGGACACCGTCCCACATCCTGTGCTAAATAATCTCGCGTAACTCACTACCCGACGTCTTTTCCTGCAAACTGCGGATGGATGAAAGAAGTCTCTTGAAATGATGAGTTATAAATGCCAATGTATAGAAAGTAAGCAGATAGCGTTGGGAAAAGAGCATGGAATAGTTAGGAGGGAACGTCTGTGAGATTAGATTTTAAAATGGGAGTTGTACTGTAAATGGGGCAGCCGTCTCTAGCTACTTTGTATCCGACTTCCCGCGTGCGTCGGCATTTCCTCACTGTCTTAGATTGGGACGAGAGAGCTGTGGCCCAGAAACTAAATGACATAGCTCTAACCACCTCGCCACCGGGTTCCCCAATAACTGCAGAGTAAGTTCAAGTTGGGGGATGTTGTGCTGAGGCCGCCATCTAGAAAATATTAGGCATAACATTATTGTGTATTCACATTGAACCGCATAGTTTGAAGTTTACACTGACTGTTCTACAGCAGCAAGCGGGCTCGGACCGGACCTGATCTTAGACATTTTCAGAAGAAGAGTTTCAAAACGTGTAGTTAACCACTTTAATTTTTACTATGGATTTTGCAAATTTCATAGCATTTTAAAAATGCCCTATCTCAGAAATTTTAGATAAAACGGTAGGTGTAGTTTTCGTATACATTTGAATAGATTCTGATTTGTGCATACCGGTGACGCTCGATACCGCATAAGTTATTGCAAGCTACAACGTTATACCTACGTACAAACCATTATACAAAATTCTTGTTGAAATGAGTTGACACCATTTTATATGACGAAACTCCTGCCTGAAGAATCCCTCGTTTCCGCAGTACCAAACGTAGGAACAAAGCCGTAACAAACGAGCCCAGCGGCAGTATCAGTTCGGCAATGCTCCAAAACAACATGAGCGATTCAATTCGCGGTTCATGGAGCGAGGTTATGGCCTTCCGCCCTTTTCTCGCCCCGAATACTACACCCCCTCTCCCGTAAAATCCCTATTTTACCCCCCTCGCTGACAATTTATTAATATTTATGGTTTCATTTCGGTTGTGGGGCCATTCACGGTTTTCTCAGCGGGTTCCTCGAGTGGATGGGGTTGAGGAAGGGTCGTTCAAATAGTAGATAGGACGAGACAATCCAGAAAAATAACAGTCAATCTCATTTCCCCTGCGTTCGTCTTCCATTATATCTTTTGCGGTACCTATCTCTCAGTCTACCGTTGGCTCAATTGCTATTTTTTCTGTTTGTTGTTAAGAGGTCTCTCAATGTACTGCTACCCATTTCATCATTTGTGTGAAAGATCGTCAGGTACCGTTGGAGAAACTCCGGCTGAGATTAAATTGATCTACACCCTGTTGTGTCGTGCTGTAGTATATCGACCTCTTGTTCAAATGGCAGGTTTAATACGTCCAAACATAGCCCTCTGGTTCACCCACAAAGGTGTTACGAAATGTTCGAACTTATTTCAAAATCAAAAGTGGGTAACTCTATACATTGTTAAATTTAACAATATTCTAAATTCATTTTAGAGGCCACACAAAAACTCGTTCGGAACTAAAAGCGAGCTCACATTCTATTTTAATTTTTTGATAGGACACAATTTCATTCCTTGGGTGGACATTTAATTACTCCCACCTAACTGCATCAATTTGCTTTCAACAGAAATATTTCTTTTTAAATTGCATTTTTCGCCCCGTTTTCTATTGAAAATGGTTTTGATATGGTATGGTATTCAACGCTTCATCTGATACAAACAAAGTTGAATTTTGGTCCTGGAACTATCAGATCATATAATTCCTTGTCTGAACTTGTGAAAAACGCAATAATATCGTTTTCGAATATAAACACCCTGCCCTTTTCTCATCCACTTTTTCTTAGGCTAGGTTCATTATAAGTTATCCATCCCATCTATTTCTTCTCGCTATAATCCTGCTGCCCTATCTCCAAGCAACAGAACTCTTACTTTTTACCTCTTGAGCGAATTTTCTCGTGTGGTCATTTTAATTCTAAGCTAGATAGGAAGCGTACAGCCTATTAAGCCCGCCGTGATACAGTTGTCAGCAGTATTTCAATTTCGCAACAACTCTATCCCTAGTGACGGTATCTTACAATCTTCTCTTTGAAAAATGTTGTTATTACTTCATACAGCGCCATTCATACGTTTTCTTTTCCGCTATTTCGGCGTCTACCTCAGCTCCGCAGTATATTTCTACCGACCTCACCACTCAACGATCGTCCGCCTACTTTTTCGGGATAAAGACCGTCACTTTATGAGGTGGTTTTTTTAAAATGTTTCTTCCTTTCTGGCAGGGTCGGCATAAAATTGCGAGACCATGATATCTCAATGGAAGACTAGCGGGTGGATTTTTTAATTTCATCTGTGACTCGGTCCAAACGAGCTCCACGTCCAACCTTCATTAAGCGATGAAACTACGTGATATTTCAGTACGATCAAGTTTGTATCGTTACAAACGCAGCGAATAACGAACATATTTCATAGAAAAATATTGGTTGAGCTCGCCGCTATTTTAATAATCTAAGTAATAACGGCATTGAATATAAAAAGGTTTCTGATCCCCACCCACGCTGCACAGTCGACGAAAAGATCATAACCAAGTAAACAGTAATGTGTGCCATTCGCTCGGAGGCACTTGTCAAACTGAATATGCCATCGCGATGGGAGGTCTACAAAAACACTCATTCGAGTAATTGATGAAACATGGCATATGATTTGGCCATTTTAATTATTCCAACTTGGAAACACCAATGCTGAATAAGGAGTGAAAAATAGGAGTTGACTATTTGGACACCCCATCACAGGCTTCACTAGATAAAACGATAGTGTTTAGTTTGCCAATATGTTAACATGCTTTCTACAGGATCTTGAGGTTTAGATTCTGATTATGTAAACCAGACAGAAAGGTGATCCACACAGAAAATAACTGTTATAGGAAAACCGCAGAGTTAAAGAAAAAAATTATAATTACAGCTTAAACTTGAGGATTTGTTGCCACAACAAACCTTTATAGGTCTGTTATCAACGATCACGTAAACTAGCTCGATTTCTTCTAGCAAGTATCGACTAGATCGTAAACAGTTGGTTTCCGTGACTTCTGGTGAAGGGAGGTAGTGTGCTGAAGGTAAGTGGCGTGAAGCTTCTTTCCGTTCTTCCATAGCCTGACTTGAAAATTATTTTGTGGGAATCTAGAGCCAAATACTTCAAAACTGCTGGTTTTGGTTGTATGTCAACAATTACTGTGTCACATTTTGATGTTTGAATTATGTCCGGACTACAATTCAGGTATTCGTGGCTAACACAGAAATTACGAGTTTCCAAGATGTATTCATGTTTTAAACAATAAATTGTATTCTCCTATGCATAATATTTTGAGACGGGAAGATGAGTGAGACAGAAAATCCAGCATCATTATCATAGCAATTTTTGACAATAAAACCTTCCAATAGTTATTCACGAACTGGAGAGTGGTATAGAAACTACATTGGAGGTGTAGGAGTAGTGGAGGAGTATTTAGAATTTGAAATGTCAGCTGCTGCAGCTTAGCAGAATTTAATGTTATATGGTCAGTATTGTTCAAGTAACAAGTCGGTATTTCATCATTAAATGCACTGCCATGCAAATTCGGCCAAGGTTCTAAACATCACGTCGGTTCTAACTTCCATCGTGTTCATCTTAGAGTGCTGAAGTTTGGTACACAGCCTCTTGAGACCACGGGGAGTGGTTAGGAGGATGTAAGATCGGCTTCGTGATCGATACTGCTGAATTCTCTCCTGTTCACCCTAGGGCGCTGAAATTCAATACACAGCCTCTTGAGACCAAGGTGGAGTGAATGGGAGGAAGTCGCATCAGCTGAGAGAGCAATAATGCATGTGGACCCGTTTAGATAAACTGGGGCATATTCTACATGTTTTCGAGTTGATACACTAATTTATTATACTTATTATTCTATAAAACGGATGAATATTTCTAATGTATAGAGTTGGTGTTCATTTCCATAACACGTAGTAGATATCGTTGCTTGATTTACAGGGACGAAAAACGGGAGTAACGCCTCAAGGGGGTGATTCGGATAGTTTCAAACAGACGCTCATTTGACGGTATTCGACCAAATAGTCGCTCCTTACCACTCCGGGACCACTGTCACCCCCTATTATAACGATGGAGGTTGAGAACCTAGTGAAGTCTCCCATTGTCTCGGGGTGTTTGAACGACGTTTCTAATTGCTCTGGTCCGCACTGATACACCCCCCGTTCAACGACCACCAACCCCACTTCCAGTCCTCGCCTTCGCCCTCCTGTTACTAGCAGCGATGCCAACAGCTAAGAGCCCAACTGTGGTTGACAACCTCAGCTTTTAGGGGAGATAGAGATGGAAGCAAGGTCCCGTCATCTCAACTCATCATGTCTTGAAACTCTGCCATCAAGGTCTTCAACATTTCCCTAAACTTCTCTCTCTTTTTCAGTAATAAAGTTGAAGTTCACTACTCTTATTCCAATGTCGCAACGTTAACATAATATGTATATTATACAGCAAAAGATAAAATTAGTAATATAATATCATAGTGTCTATTGAAGGTTAACATAAGAACGACACTTCATTACCGATGATTGAACCAAGAATAAGTTTTATAAGAAAATTGGGAGGAACGGAGTACAGATGAACATACTCCAAAAAACAACTCCGTTGTAAAACTGGCCCGCCAAAAAACCTCCTCAGCCACACATTTTGGATGCTGGGTGCCTCTTACCTCGCTGTTGAGTGTGCGTATAGAAATCTGATCCTCATACAGCTAACCACCACCACCAATGTTTTCCTGTTCCCTGTCTTCTTCCCACGGCCCCCCTTTCACCCTCCTCTATTTCCTCCGTTGCGCCTGCAGGGAGCTTTTCACTTCTTGCAATGCTGTTGGCGGGAGAATAACTCGAGAATCGTTGGGAAAAGTGACAATGTGTGTTACACTCATTCGAAAGCCCATTAAATTTCCTATCGATCCGTAAATAGGCGCCACTCTACCACAATTTTTCTCACCACCGTTCAACTTTGATGTTTTCGGAAATTCGTAGATGTTGGATTTATTCACGTATTTTTGGCTGTGGATTAGCCAAATTGATTGAGATTTAGTTCAAATTCATTGAGCATATACTAGACAGCCTAACGGACATTTTAGGACCAACCGCACCAATAGATATCAGTTACTTCCAGCGGTATTTGATCATGTACGGATGAGTACCTATTTGTTGACTGTCTTTTTTACCACAACAGTATCCCCTTAAGTGAATCATGTGGTTTGGCGTTTCTTCTCGAGTCAGTGTATTGATTCATCTTCTCTTTGCTCGCCTCATCATTGGCCTGCAACTTCTCGTCCACGTCATTCTCAAAAATATCAGAAAGAAATTGAGGTAGAAATGATCTAAATTTGTTTCCTAGAAGGGCGTGGGCATGTGCAATATGGGTATGAGCCTCATACTATGAGGAGTTAATGAACTCAGCTGTAGACGTCCTGATCATTATATTTAAGCTCGCAATGAAATGTTCGACGCTACCATTTGCTTCGGGCCTGTCTTGTAACCCGATGGTGCTCGATTCTCGAATTGGAACAAAAACATCTTTTATAACCCTTTCGGAACGCTGTTTTCTCTCCACTGAACACAACACTAGGGTCTTACTTGGCACTTCACTTGCAACTGAGAACTAAAACGTCTGAACACTACTTGCTTGATAACTTGTGCCAAGATACTTGACTCCGAACTGGCCTCGTCTGAACCCGGATCTACCCTCCGGAGTGAACCCTTGCCGGTTGCCACCTCAGGGTACATAGCCCCAGGGGTTTTTCCCCTTCAAGGTTTTCCCTCACCTTTCGAATGTAACGCCGTTTGATCTGGCGGTGCCTTGGCAAAATTCGGGCGAGGATTTATCAATTCCCTTCGTTTTCAACAAAATTTGTTGAAAACGAAGGGAATCGGTAATTCCTCACCCGAATTTTGCCAAGGCACTGCCAGACCAAACGGCGTTACAGTACCACTTATTAAATACTTTTATATTTTATACTAATTTATTTTACATAATATGTAAAACATATTATGTTATTATTATTTATGTGGACATGTAATACTGCTCATAACAATAATTTTTAATACTCGTTGTTATTATTGTTATAATAACATTGCTACATATTATGTGATTATAGTTCAACGCTACATAATCAAATCTCACAAAAACTCCTCAATTTATAAGATATTATTTGATAATCGAGTTCAAGATTTCGAGTTTATCTTTTCCCGTTTGAGATGTCAACAACCTCTCAGTGTCCACTCTCAATCTCTCAGTGTCCATTCTCGTATAATAAAATGTTGAGTTTACCCCTGAAGTCGAACTTCAGAACAAAACAATGAAAGTGAGTAACAACATGGAACATTCCTGGTTAGAATAATTCTATTTTATTTTGTGAGGATGGATGATTCATCACGTGGTTGGCGTTGGGTTGCTACTACTCGTAAAAACAAGTTGTTTGATCACAGAATCATCTGGATTAATGAAAAACGAAAAATAGATCCTCTTTATAAATATTGAAGGGTGAGTCTGTTTGGGCAAATGATTGAACGCCTTGCAGGTTGCCCTGATTACTGTTTATTTACTCAACACTTGTTGTTTGTTGTTGTTTTCTTACTTGACGATTGCCAAATGTTAGTATGTTTGTGGGTAGTTGAGCAGCTGGATTTTATTCATCCCCCTCCCCTCACGGAATGGCTTGGTTTACGCTTCATGATACGTAAAATATACAAATCTTGGAATACAATTTAAAAAAATATTTAAACAATCTGTAAGGTGGGTCTCGGAGCCTTTCCGTCCTGTATGCCTGGAGTGTCGATCGAACCCATATACATATGATTATGTACACCTCCTCACTAGCCCACTATACAGAATTATTATAATTGTTGAATTATTGCTCTTGTTCAGCTATATGAGGAAAAATCATAAAAAAATGGAACTATTGGACAAAATCTAACGCAACCCCTAAGTCGTCCGTTTCAGCTCATAGTACAAAAACCGAAGTCAGAGGATATGACTCATTGAAGCCGACTGGCTTACTCATCCCCTAACATCAATCTAACATCGCACTCCCCGGTACTTCCTACTCACAAGGCAACTCCATCTCTCCAGACGCAGACCCAGAGGATCTGCATATTGTCAACCCTCCAGGAGTGTATACGTTCCAGATGACATCACCGTCTGTCGGCACCCACACAAAGCATCTGGCCCTCGCTTGTTCCCGTATAAGAAAAGGCACAGATCAACAATGACATCATCGTCTCCCCAACTGTACCAGCCCTCCAGAACCCGCTATCAATTAGCGATCTTCAAAACACTTGCCCCTCCAGGATAGTATATAAGACCCTCTGTATCCTCAAACCATTGTAGTTTTTCTCAGTCTTCTGGTAGAGTCGTATCTGTGTAAAATTTCATTGTGAATAAAAATACTTTTTAAAAACGAATTTACTAATTGAGTAAACATAACTTATATATATATAATTTTTGGTGTCTTTTGGCAGTGGATTCAGTATGGTCTGAAACGGATTTTGGTATGAACATTTTTATAAAATTCGAGTTTTAAAAATTTGGGACCGAGAATAATAGCTACATTTTCTTCGAAAATTCGCTAATTAAATACCTAATTCGCTAATGTGCTTATCGACATTATGTTTATGAATCTTCATTCAGAAACTGAAGTTGCTCTTGAACCTCATTTGCAACTTGGCAACTTGGAAGTGTCTCCTTCCGTGATCTTATGTACCTATAGTTAATTCTGAAAATTCGAATTACTGAAAATATTGATAGATTACTTCGTATATATCATTATGTATAGTATAGATAAATTATTTCGTATTATTCCATATAAGCCAAAAAAGGGCATCTATAAAATCCTTTCGGAGAGGTTCACAGGTTTATTGGTATGGTAAAAATGAATACCAGTTCAACTGTGGATAAAGGTTGATACAGGTAAATCACAAGCTTTTCTGTAGCATTCTTTTGGACGGATGATGGAGTTTCCAATTGTAAATTCCATGCTGCCAGGGAGTTTAGTTGCAGCACTTGGAACAAGTTAGTATTTTAACAAATTAATTTAGTTCGCTTGTACATCACTTAACTGTTTATCTACATGAAACAGTTTGCCTCGAAATATTTTTGACCTTCAAAGACATTATTCTCGTCAATAACAGTCCAGAAGTGAAAAGACCTGGTGGGAGAGAGAAGAGAAAATTATATTTGCATAAAATGAAAAATAATATTTTTCTTCCCTTCAAGATCGCTTTAGCGGAAAGTTTCTCCCTAGGGCGGATTCACTGGTTACCGCTTATGCCAGGATGGAAAATAAATCCGACTTCTTCAATCTGGAAAGATTATAACAATATTTTAATGGGTTCCTGAACTACTTATTCAGTTGGGTTGCGGTGATACGCCATGATGGAAGGTTTTTCCTCAAAGCAGCTTATCAACTTGTGCTCTATAGACGTCCTGTTTTTTTAAATTTCGAAAAGAAGAGGCATACGACGAAATTCTCAGTTAAACATTCTCTATTGTCGATGAAGAACTCCAACCCTCGAGGTGACTATGATGTTGGGTACCTATTTTAGTCAAGAAATTACACTTACATTAAAGGTTCACCGATAGACAGTCCAAGGAAGTTGTTTCATAGTTGTAGTATTGCTCGGAAATCGTTGATAATTTTCCTTCCGGGACTACCAGGATAGTGGAAGCCAAATTATCCCTGTCGGAAATGGGTTGTATTCTATAACCAGTTGTATGTAACCTAGTTGTAACCTTTCCTGAAAAATGTTGTTAGTGTAAATTTCTGCTGATAAAGTTTTAGTTTGCCAAAATCCTTGCCATTCACCTACTTCTGAAATATTCCACTACTTTTGCTAAAAATTGCATGAGTAATAGAGTCTAACCCGACTTATTCCATTATTCAATGGATATCAGGGTGGACCTGCAAAGCGCGAGCCTATCCATTCAACCGATTCATCTCATCGTTCCGACTTGTAGGTACTAAAGTATTGGTCAAAATCGTGAGTTTGTAAGTGAATCTTCTTTCCCCGGAACATTTAAACATAGGTTTAATTAGTTTTCAGGACATGAAAATTGCTTTCAGCTGAAGAACGGGTAGCGAGATCCTTAATGGAATGTGTTCGGCGCCTTGTGGCGAGGCCACTGATGGAATCGTGATGTGGGCGAACCGTAGGCGAACACTGCTGACGCAAGTGTTCGCCCTCGCTCTTCACACTTAAGGCCTACGTGTCCCATCGCTGTGAGCTATTTGTTCTCATTAGTGAGTTTACAAGGGAGAACCTAACTTCCGGATGCTCGTCCCTTAACCTAATGACATCTCATCCCTCGTGCCCTCCATTTCCGATGAGTCAGTATGTCAGTACTGATACATTGTCTCCCTAAGCATTGTGAGATGGGCGAGGAAATACCTAGTCCGTGTAAACACTGCAAAGTGATTCGATTTGTTACGGCTTTTTAATAAAGCTTAAAGCATCGCAGAAGTCGATCGTAACCAAAGGTGGATTCAGGATGTTCATGAGGGGAGCAGAAGGGAAGATTCTAAAGCACACACACATAGTGTTACAATTTTTATAATAATTTCAAAAACATTAGGTAAAGACTAACCCACAAGGCTCTTTTTAGTAAGAAGGAAGGGAGGAAGAGGAGCAAAAAAATGAACCCCCAGGCAGTTGTAAGTAATGAGGTATCAGTCGGTCTTCTTGGGAATAACCGAAGTACAGTCAGGGGAGCAATCAAACTCCCTTTATCGTTATACCATGGAGAGGTCGGGGCGGAATTTTGCTCCTCCGTTCCACCCATAATCAACCTTATTCTTTTAGAAACTATGAGATAAGGGCGGCCCCTACTCCTGCTGCAGGTTTCAAAGCGAATTCGAAGCTGGTGGTATCTAAAGAATTGATCCAACCAATTGCGAGCTACTTAGTTGGAAGTCATAATATTCCTTAGTCAAGTCGAATGTATTATAATCGATGGTGTAGCTAAATCCAAAGTTAACGAAGTTTAAACTATTAGTTCTACAGTTCGGTTTTGAAACATATAGGTACACACGTTTCTAACAAACCAAAATGAAAAGTTCTAACAACGACGTTCATAACGGAAACTTCTTAGGAGAATGCGGTAAAAACGGTTTCTATACATAGTGGAACTCCTAATAATTCTCTATGAGAAACAGTTATTAAGAATAATGCTTCGTTCCCGATTTCTTTTTCTATAACAGAGAAGTGAGGCGGCTCTAATTCCCCTACTCCTTTCACCAAGGACATGATTTCACTTCCTTCCCCTCAAAAAAAAGTAGTGGAGGTTTTCCTTATTTTCATAACATGTTATTCCTTGCTAACCGTATAAATTGTTTCTTATAGAGAAGAGGAATCATGAGCTACCTCATATATATCTGTAACTATGTAAATTGCAGCAAAATTGTCTCAGACCGTGTAATCATCATTATAAGTTGACTTGTAATCAAAACTTTTATTAGTACTCAAATGAAGTTGAGCATTCTATTAGCCAAGTCCTTCAGTTAGTTAACCTCAAATCTTCTCAACAACGAACACTTCCCTATAATAGTGAAGAGCGAACACGTTTATCATACGCTCAAATCTTATTGTGCGTAAAACCAATTACCTAGCATCCTTAAATAACGTATAGAGATTTTTGTATTATTAAGGGATGAATACCATTGTGTCCCAAACACATTCTTCAAAATTCAGTGGTACTTTGTCTCACGGTTAATATCCGATTTTCTCCACTTTGCAACTTTAGTACACTGAGTTCGTACACACGTTACTTGTGTTTATCAAATCTATTATGTTGAATATCTTAACCCTACCAACCGAGGGGGTTGTTGAGGGTGAATTGCACAATTGTCGTCGGTTTCCCCAATTTTTTTCAGTTGTGAAGAATCGTCGAATTCCTATCTGTTCCTTCGTCTGTTTTCAAACGGATTCTGAACAAAGTCATTTGTTATTTTCTTAGAAGTTTGAGACCCACAAGGGGAGTTTTAGGCGAAAGGTAAGTTATAGTGTTTCTTCTAGAAATTGCTTGACGTGTTCCGAGTTATGGCGTAGTTTGTCATTCTG
The DNA here is from genome assembly GCA_963920205.1 of Stenodema calcarata. Taxonomy (NCBI): domain Eukaryota; kingdom Metazoa; phylum Arthropoda; class Insecta; order Hemiptera; family Miridae; genus Stenodema; species Stenodema calcarata. The sequence goes on along the minus strand of OY986050.1, from coordinate 27,604,095 downwards.
TGTTTTGATCCAGAGTTTGAGGATAAAATCTCTTGAACATAGCCCCTATCAAAATTTTCCTTTCGTTATTATATATTTTTTTGTTTGTTTTGGGATGTGAGCTACAGCGAGCCTGGTGGGATCCAGACCACTTATCTACTCAAGAAAATGAATTACACTCCAAAGTAAATTGGATGGGTTCTCCAGAAAGGTGGCGCAAAACGCTAAATCATCATGATACCAATGAAATCATCGAGGTTCCGCTATAATCTACGATTTCGGCAACAGTGGGGGAGGCTGTGAGTGTTGAACGCTTCATAATATGTACTATATACATTAAATATAAATTTTATATTCCTTTTCACTCCGAAAATGTCTGTTGTCGGTAAGAATAAACACATTTTATTTCACCTCCTAAAAAAGAAGTACTAACGATAAAATGGCTAGGGGCATCCTCTGCAGGAATTTCATAATCGTGCCACCCCTTTGGAAGTGTGCTGTTGAAGTTTCTCTCTCAAGTTTTCCACTTAAATCCTGAGGCTTTTCCTCTGCGATTCGGTGAAGTTTTTATTGAATCTGGTCCCCCTCTATTAGTGGAGACGTCCGAGGCGGTGGAAACGGTTAGGCGGGAGACAAACTCATTTGTGCCTCCTCGCCACCTCAAAGGTAACAAGAATAACTGGTTCTGGGAATTGGGGAAGTTCACTTGAGAAAAACGCCTGACGCAGAAGTTTTTGCTTGGTAATTTGATTTGTTTAAAACCATTTTCCCAAACCATTACTAGTGACAGAATGTGGTAAGTATAGTGATGGTGAACTGATAATAACTTATCAATGGTTCCACGTTGAGTTTTACAAGCATATAATAAATATACTTATATACTATATAACCCGTTATTGTTACTATAGAGTAGCTCAAAATTCATTGAATTATCTCAAAAGATAATTACAATATGTCTAACTGATGTCATGGCAATTCCCAACGCCATTCAATATTTATGTAGTGACCCTACATGTTTTCCCCATTTCTTCTAGCTAAGTCCACCCTTTTTAACTGGTCGGCATGTTTTCTCTCTTCCGTTCCATCAACTAGAACATGGTAAGACTGCCCGGCGCATGATACGACTTGGTGAGTACCCAGTTTTGTTTTGGGCAACAGGAATTAAGGAAAGAACCAAGGTTTGGCAGATGCCTTGTTCGCAGCCTACAATTTGTCACATTCAACTATAAAATATAATATGAAATCAAAGTGAATAAAACAATTATTACATCGGACTGATGAGAAAATGGAAAGAGAAGTAGGTACTTTGATGTTGAGAAAGTTTTTTTATTTTGTAGGAGGTTTGGTGAAAAATAGAGGACGCTTTCCAAGCTTTCGGCTTTAGTAAGCCATCTTTAGGGTTAGGTATTTCTTTCTCTTCCCATTCTCTACTTCTTTCAGCCCACCACCAACCTGAAGTGATGGGCTGAAAGAAGTAGTGACTGGGACGAGGAAGAAATACCTAACCCTGAAGATGGCTTGGAGAGCGTCCTCCCTTTTTCACCAAACCTCCTACAACCCTCCAAAATAAAAAACGGTCAATAACCCAAGGAGGAATGAACGAAACATTAACAAATGTTGAGAAAGGATATCTCAGTCCACCTTTTAACGCGAGAAAGTAGTTGGATGTAAGGGAAGTTGGCCGTTACTCATATGACAATGATTTATCGCCAGCCTGAAGAAAGTGCAAAGCGGAAATATTGTTCCTTTATGAGGAGCGGGAAGATACTTAATCATTTCCATCTCTCATCTATGGAAGGCTTCAGTTATAAACTATATAACAACATAATCTTAAATTCCATTATGCGATGCATAGCAATGTCGGTAGGGGAAATTTACGGAGTTTTCCGGTCTCAGCGATAGCAAGAAGAGTGTCAAGTTCTCTGGGACACTGTCTGCTGTCTGGGACACTGTCTTGTTACGTTCAGTTTAAGTGAACCTTGATGTAGTTTTAGTCATCTCTTAGGTAGACTATGTGTCAATTACTCATCCCCCGAGGAAAGTCATAAGCAAAAAAGTTGTAGAGGTGTAGTTCCAGAGTACTGTTACATGTAAATAAAATGTACAGTGATGGATGAGTAGGGATGGGGGGGGGGGTAGATGATCAATGAGTGTAAATGAAGGGGTAGATGATCAATCAACGCCAGGTGGCTCCTGAGAATTTCTTTTTATAGTCTCAAAGCTGCTAAATACTCAGGCGACAAAGTACTTCCTCACGGAAAAACAGCTTCACAAATGTAAAGGTTGGTAGGAGATAAATATTGACGAGTTTTAGGTTTTAGTGGAGATAGGGGCAAGACAAGAATTCGGGGAAGAGAGTCATTTGCCCAGAGTCCTCCTTCATATAGTGGTTATACAGTAGTCACAGGGACCTGTTGGTGACAGACTTTTGACTCATGAGGTCATTGTCTTGAACCCTGGTCAACGCCCTGAACTGTTGACTTGCTCCTTTCGTTTTTATTTATTCAAAAATGTACATATTTATTATTTAGTTATGAATTCGATAAAATTTCTTAACACTTGCAGTATAGTTCAATCATGGAAGGAGTGCCCAATTGTTTTCAGTTGCGATTATCTTTAGGTGTCCGAGTACTCTCATACTCTGCGGGATTGCGGGATCAATTCTCGGTCGGGAACTAGAATATCCGACCCGGAAATATTGAAACAAAAAAGTTCTTGTTTTCCTTGTGTTTCCGACCAATCTACTCTTCAACCCGAATTTGCAAAGCGTAAATCTTGTCCGAGCCGCCTCTGATTTCATACCGGAAGAAATGATTCGGACTCACCCCCTCACTAGAAAGGCAGTAGGCGGCCTCACAAGATTAAGTCATGAATCACACGCAGCGAACGGAAAATAAACCAAAAAAAAACTCCATTCTCTCTTGATATTGCGTGTGCCCGAGCTACACTTCATAAATAATCAACGGTAGAGAAGAAACTTCGTTTAGAACCCCTCCGACTCGGTGCTTTTCAAAGAAATATTTACTCAGGGCTTAACCCGATTGAAAAACAAGGACGTAGGTGTGCCGTATTTTTTTGGATCCCGCTCTATCCAAGACATTAATCCTTCTTGTGTTTTCCCCAAGGCAATCCAGTTCATCAGGCATCAAGGGTGTCGTTTTGTTTCCTTTCTAGCTGGAAGACAATTGCAGTCATCATTTGTACTCTGCTGACATTATAAAACTTTAAAAAACTATACAATTTACAGTCAACAATAATTATTATTCGTAAAACAATCTTTAAAACGTCCCGAATGTGAACATGATTGTTTATATTTATAAATAAACATTGGCTCAATATTCCTGAATAAAAAATAATTTACCTCTGTGGTTGATTGGCATAGTATGCCAATGTATTATAATGTATTTTTTCCGTCTTTTCGTGTAAAATATTTTCATGTTATGTTTCCTCGTCGCTAAAACGTCGAATTTGTATCGAAATCACCAACACATCATCATCCGATCAGGCCTATTGTTTCATAAGTCGTTTGAAACGTGAAATGTATTTGTATTCGAACGAATTAACGGTATGGAAGCTGGTTTGATCACCGATGAGTAAATGGTAACACCCGTACGTTCGGAGTGAAACGTGTTTGTGAGACTTCCGCTCCGTTATTTTATATCGCCCTTCAAGTCTACACAGTGAGCCTGCACTCAGTGATTTATGTTCGCCTACTCTTCGCAAATATTTGCTCCTTTTTGGTTTTCCGCGTTCTTTCCCTATATATATGTATGCGCAGCGTTTTTTAGGACGGTGATTTGTGTTAGTTACGCCTCCCAAAAACAGTCAACGCAGAGAAATTTCGCGTTCGTCAGAAGATTTTTATATATATCAGCGCTCCGGTAATAGACTTTCGCTGTTTTGACGAAGTTACTTCAAACGTGGTGTGGTTCCAATTTATAACGAGGCAGGAAAACGAAATATTCTGTTTGGTGTGAGTGGATTTGAATGTTCCACTGTCGTTTTGAACATTATGTTTTATTTATTTGTTCCTCACACAGGGGCGGTTCTAGGGGATCAGATGAAGTGAGGCTCAAGTCAAGGACATGAGGATAGGCTAGAAAAATGTGGAGGGGAGGGTGTCGGGTTCTTAGCAAGCTTCTTACACGTTTCAAGTCGCAAAATCCTATAATACAATATAATGATAACATATTATCTAATAATTATATAGCTATAATATCATTATAGTCCTACATTATTACTGTACTATATTATCATTATATTACTATATTATAGTGACATACTATAATAGTATAGGTATTAATATTATTATACTAATATATTATAGTAATATTGAATCAAGTACTATTCAAGAACATGTTTGATGTTTGAGTGTTAGCTTTTATTCTCTAATACAACTAAAACAAGTGCGAAGTTCCTACGGCCATATAATAGAAACTTTACCGATATGATAAATTATTACTGAAATCCGTGAAGTAAACATGTATTAATTATTTACTAGCCTTCCTAGAAAACTATTCACTCCTCTAAATCACAGGACTCCTCTAACTAAAATCATCCCCCCCATCCTCCCCAACCTATCTTAGTTGACCTCTACAATGAATCCTCATTTTTTTCTAAAACTGCAGGATTCAGTCAGAAGTTGGAAGTTATATAAAAGTTATATATAAAAAGTTACAAAAAGTTACAAAATATATTTGTTTTTCTCACTTAAAAATAGTCGGTTCATAGTTGAATTGATGATAATTTGTATATTCACTAAACACAGAGAGGCTGTTATAGGAGCAACAGATTGTAGAGTTAGGTGCAAGGGATGCTTTCACGCCCAAGCTGTAAGCCCATCGAGTGTTTTAGTGGGCGTACCGTCACATACCGGTGACACGGGTGATGGAGGGGTCTCTCTGTTTTCAATTGAGCTACCAACACATCGGCAGTGCCGTTGACATGGCTCTTTGCAAACAACTAACGCAGTTTGAAGTTGAGACATGGCTTGTCACGGATGTGCATCCATGCAATGCCATGCGCATCCCCTAGGACTACCATCAACCGAACTAGGTTGGCAGCTCAGGTGGAGCTCAGCTCACCTATCCCCAGGGGAGAGGGTCCTCATCTCCCACCAGGATTCATTCGCTTCCCACTCTTAATTAGTGAGCGGTTGCTCTCTGTTTATCAACTTTTCAACTCTCAAAAATCCAAGCCCTATTATACATGTATCACCGGCTTCAGACTGAGCTCGCTGCTAAGGCTCGATGAGTATGTATTAGGATTTGATGACAGGGAAGGACTTGAGCTGTTATCTAGACAACAGGATAGGAGAATGGAGAAAACCACCAGTTGATTGAAATATATGCACCTTTAAACACCATAAATATGTATATGTACTGTATTACCTGGCTTATTGCCAATCAACAACCTGACCAAGTTAAAAGGGTTTTTCTCACGTCTTAAATGTGCTACAGCAAGTTGCGTCTACTTTTTATTCTGAACATTGTTTAGATGGAATGAAAATGGCGGCGATGGTCCAGGATGCTCGTGAGCCACGGAGTTATGGGTGGTATTGGATGTTCAACCGCCGTTAGAGATTTCACTATGAATGGCTACTGGCGCACAATAGAAGGAAATACGGGTGCCACCAGTTGAGTGGATTAGAAATTGGACGCCAATGCTGCCAGGAAGCACAGCAGAACATCACAACATTGGTGGCGCTAGGTAAATTCGAATAAGCTCACTACAAGGGATATTGGTACGACTGGAATGCGAGGAATTTTTGACCCCGTTCATGCGTTTATCCGTTCAGAGGTTGCTCGGACTTACGGCGCGCTGGTTATTCTCTCCTTCAAGTCCGATCAGTCGTGCAGGTCTAGCATCGTCATAACACCTGACACTGTTGCTCCCCTTACATGACTGTTCATGAGGTAGTAACGCTATAATTAATTATCACAAAACGGAATTGTACTGATCATCACCGGTTTATGTATTACTAGCCAGATTACCCGGGGGTTTGCCCGGTGGGGGTGCTTAAATAACTCAGTCTATTGATAAATAACCTTGACAACTGTTAAACCAAATAGTACGGCCTATAAACATCCCTGGAACTTGCACATTACAATGGAACAACTCCCGTCAAAATCGGTTAAGCGGTTCCACCGATTGGCTAAGAATATTTCATTAATAACTCTCATTAACTCATATTAACTCTTATAACTCTTATTGATAACTCATATTATGACTATATTCCATGGAAAACACATTGTACTACTCAATGCCTGAGAAGTGGTATAGACACTATACGAGCAAATACAAACTAGTATAGTGATAAGTATACCTTACGCAATGACACAAGTCAACCCGGAAATGACGGCCTATATGGATTAGGAAATTTTAGCTCGAACCTAATTGCATTACCCACATAAATGTTATTACCTTTCCATTGTCGCCAGCTGTCCGTAAATCACCATAATTGATTATGAAACCTGAATTACGCATCCAAGTTATGGCTTAATATTAGTCAAGCCCGGTAAGCCGGCTGGTAGTTGGACAAAAGCTCAAGTCCATTCGCAGAGTATAATTCACAAGCGCGACATGTGGATATACTGCTGGACCGACCGTTAACGGAACTATTCATCATCTGTTCGGTGAGCGAAGTGAACAGGTTCTACAGCGTCACCACCTACAGCTGAACAATCCATCTGAGCTGTTGTGACTGGATCTCATGGGGCACTGATAAAGTTTCAACGTTCGACAAGTAATGAATTAGGCCATGGATATGCCATGAAAATCGTTATTATTATTATTGTAAATAACGATATTCACTGTTATTCTCAGGCCTGATCGACCTGTGGAAATGATATGATTGAGGCCTCTCGCGAGGATATGCTGTGTTTGATAACAATACAAATGAAACCAGTTTAGACAACCCAGTGCAATGCTCCAGTCAACCCAGGAAGGTCGGCTATTCGTACACTGCCCTGTGAAACAGAAACGCCTCATCTGTAAATCATAACATTGCGTAAATTTGCCTCAAAACTCTCTTAAGAGTTTCCATTAAGTAATGGAAACGTCTAATACAGCCTCCACAGCCATTCTAGTGACCCCATTTTTTCGCCGGTACTTCGTACTGACCTATTTACCTAAATTCAAATACGTATAAATACAAAATCGATTTTCCCATTAAAAATATCGATTCTTCGCAGTTGAGGCGATTTTTAAAATTTTACGCTCGATTTACGCTTGTTAAGGAGAAATGCCTCATCTCGCCTAAAGCTTCTTTACTTTCACAAAAGCAACTATAATATACTATGTTATTATTATGTTGACCTTTGATTGTATGTAGTTCTTTGAAGGAGGAACACCTCAACCCTGGGAAACTAGGTAATAATTATTAATAACCAATTGCTAGTTGTTTTGTTTAAAAAGACCTCAAGCCCAAACAGCTGAGTAAATATTTTGAAGGAGAATCGCCTTAATTCAATATTAAGTGGAATGAGGCATTTCACTTCCACATTTTATCAAAATGAACATGAATCGAGAATCGCCCTAATTCAATATTAAGTGGAATGAGGCATTTCACTTCCACATTTTATCAAAATGAACCAGAAGATGAGGCGTTTCTCCATCAAAAAGAGTACACAGGGCATTTATACGGGTCAGAGCGGATCAGAAAAATGGGGGTCATTTGAAAGCCCCATTTTTTAAACATTGGAGATGAGGCGTTCTTCAACACAGGGCAGTACAGATCGAGTACCTATATTCATGTTTCCAGCCGTTTGATTCCCATGATGTTTGGGGTTAGTTGCTACCGTTTATAGACTCTCCAAATCGGTTTAGGGAGATTTAAATTTCTAATTAGGAAAGTTCAATTTATTTCCCTCGAATAATTCAATCCGTTGTCGTTCATCAACGCACTGTATCTGCTTATTTTCCAACACCAGCTCGAGCTTTCAGTGGTCAATCCGACCTAATTCCAACTGCAATTACACCCCTCGAAACTTCAAACTGGACTGCGGTGGGATCATTTTTCAATTGGCATGGCCGACTCAAATCCCGAACCGCCGCGTTTTTCACGTCCCAAAATTTCCATCGGGCTTCAGCCCCCATGTAGTTACGCCTGCCTCCTCTGGCCATCACTCAACAGCTTTTCCGGATAGTGGTGAAAAACGCCCAGGAGTGTGAATAAAGCCTTCCCTATTATACCGTCACTTCATCCCCTACTTTACCGTCGCTTCATACCGTACCAACCCCATTACCCCAGCCCAACCTTTTCGCGAATTAAAGAGATATTTTTCGTTCCTCTGTTATTATCCGAACAGAGACCCTCTCGTAAATTTGATACTCTTAGTTCGACGGATGCTTGTACTGAAAAATCTCATTAACGATCGATCAACTCAGACGGACTGAAACTCGGTTGGGTACCATAGATTCAGCGATAGAAAGGTCGATTCCACTTTTTCCATTCCTTTTTTACTGTGACCGGTTTTATAATACATACTACATAGCAGATTCAACTTATTGGTCGACCAAAAGAGGATGATCCACCCTCCAAATTGTACATAAGAATACAAATATTGGTTAGCGAAACATAAAACGGTTTCATAACTGTTTACCAGAAGATTGGATCAGCTGCTTATTATACGATGCTCATGTAATAATATTATATTATATACATTAGGTATAATATACCTAATGTATATAATATAATATTATAAGATATATTGATGTTATTATTGATTGAGTTGATATTATCAACTCTTCACCTCCTTGTCACTAGGATGATAAGACTAATAATATTGCATACTCACAGCTAATGGATTTTGTTCAAGATCTCAAACTCATGCAAAGTGTAAACTAGCTCTCTCGATATTAAAACGCTTCCCCAGAAAGTTATGTAAATCTCAATGTGATTATTACATAATCTTCCGGGTACTTGACATCAATAACTAATTACGTTGCTCCAGCATTAGGCTCCCTTAATGATCTTATGCTCGTTTTGTGCTGTAGGGTTTCCAAACTCAGGTTTTCTGATCTCAATAAAATCTCGGACATAAAGTCTGTCTGTTCTTGATAAAATCTCGGACATAAAGTCATAAAGAAATACTTCTTTAGGAACATAAAATTCATAAAGAAAATTTCTTTACAATGCACGAGATAAAGAAATATTTATTATTTCTTTATCTGTTGCATTGCAAATTGCAATTTGCAATAGATGTGCAAGATGGGCGAATAATAGTTTATTGAATCGACAACCCATTAACAAATCCTTGTGAGGACTTTCTCGCCAACATTAATCAGGTATTTGGCTTCGATGCTAAACAAGGTGGGAATAATTCCTTGTCAATAATTCGTTATCAAAACTCATCAAAGAGCAAACTAATAGGGCTTGACCTTTCACTTAATACGCGTGCTCTATTCAAACTTATTAATAATCAATGATCCTTAGCCGAAAGTCAGTTGAACCATTTCAATACAGCCCCATGAACCCTCGACACAGCCTCATTGAAGCCTAATTATTATGCTCAGCTCATTATCAAACTCATTCATTACGGCTAATCCTTTTTATTCAAAAAGGTCTCGAATTGAGAATTGAGATCATATTATTGATACCTTCACCATAGATATCTTCAGTCATCAAAACGCACCGGTATTCAATAATTATTCATACGATAAAGCAGATCCCTTCTACCATGGCTACTGAAAACCTTAAACCCAAGACGCTGCACATATGTCCAATGGTTAATAATTATTATCTTCTGTATAATCACTCCTCTGTCCAAATATCTGTTCTGTATACAATATCCTTGTGACTCCCATTTATAACTGGAATAAATGGAGGAATTAGCTACAAAATTGTGTGTTCGTTAAGGTATCCATGAATATGAAGGAGGAAGTCCCGCAAACTAGTCTCCTTTTCTTATTCCGGGTTAACCTAGTAATAATTTATTCGTATAAATTATCGATGAATATATAAATAATCGAATATTCATCATTCATTTACGATGCGATGATTGGCAGGTTTTTACCTATACCTACCTACGTTGGCAATAATTTATCACAAGAAGGTACCCATCAACAATGTTGGTAAGTAGGTACCTAGGTACTTGTGATAAATTATTGCCAACTTATATTTAATATTCAAAATAATCAATAGACACAAAAGTATCTCAGAACAACACACTCATCACGAAACCATGCATTGTTTGAATCAGCTGTTCCTCGTTATGCACTTTGAACGGAAGTTCCACGTTCACGCTCATGTTGACGATATTTCATCGGTTCCACCATTTTGAACGACTAACTATATTATTATACTGCACGAGAAAACTATGCCGTTCTGTTTGAAGTTTTCGAGATACGACGTTGTTATAATTCATTTTGATCTCATTCGTATTGACCTCGGGTCATGAATATGAAGCTCCATAAAAATGAGGGCAAATATTTCCCCTTTAACACAAACTTGCTTCGATACCTTGCTTTAGTATATATTTTGCCGGTTCGCTGTGGGAATAGTATGAATAATATAACATGTCTGATCATAGTCCGTGGTTAATTCGGATAGGTATACCGCCCCCCAAGTTTATTGGATTTGTAAGTACATTATACTGGAGACCCCATCGACCGAGTCTCAAACACACAACGCGGTCATGCGGTTTTCTCGCAATTTGTTTTGTTAGACACCATTCTTCTTCCAGGGGCTCTAGGTTGTTTGTGGACCAAGAACCTCTCAACAGCATGCGACAATTGCCGACGCTCCGGCATTTTCTGCCTCCGGTATCGATTTTGTTACAACACCGGTAAAAAAACATTCAACACTTTTACAATAAACTTTTATTCTCCATTCTTTTTATCTAGATCCAAATATTGTTTGGTTTTTAACATGGAACATGTTTTTACGGACGTGATTCGGTTTGAGCTAAACCCCCCGTCAGCGCCCTGTGCATATGCGATTGGCTTGTACGGTGGTGGGGTGGTGGGTCTCTAGTAAAAAATAATCCAAAAGGAAAGTTAACAACTTCCACCCTTTTCTTATTGCTGCCGTACTGCCGTTTGCACGCGACATAGATGATATAAATGATTTTTACGGCGTGCGAGTACTGTTAGATAAACATCTAACTGGTGATTCCCTGATGATTGGGACTTCGATACCGGTCTTTCCCATGGGGTTTGTATACCCACAAGCTCATCCTCCCCTACACCCGCTCCCTTGGCCTCTCGTGGCGTGTATGTATATAGTATAGAATTATAGTCGTGCATGGTATATATTTGGCACATGTATCGTATATGAATGTGTAGTACAGATATGCCACAGGTAAAAGTATTATGTATACTCCAAAAGGGGAGTGACTGGCATGTATGATTCTTAAATGTATAACCAACAGCATCGTGTTGATAGCGCCTACTCCGACAGGGGTTGTTCACTTGTGTGTGTCAAGTCTTTCAGGGTGTCAAGTGTTCTTCTACTACTATGCATCCTCTGTTATCATGTACTTATTCGAAAATATGTTCCATGTTTCCTTCCTTTGATCCTTGATCCAAACTGTAATTATCCGGGGGTCTGGGGCTGTCCCCCAGATTTCATTCCACAATAAATGTAGGTACCATCACGATTACAAACCACTCACAGCTAGAAATCCCCAAAGGCAACGCATCGGTTTTTTCTTTAAATTTGAAATGTTACCTACTACATTTCACATTTATCAATGTGTGGCACATTTTGTGGAACATTTTTCATTTGATTCAAATCATTGAATCATTCGATGAATATTGTCATCGGGAGTGTTGAAAGACTATCTCAAATATCCTGAGAAGACCACCGAATTGGAAATTGTGGGATTATCGATTAAAACGTTACCATTTTCTGAGCGTTCAGGACTTGACGCCCCTCGAGTGGAAATGGCATTGATATGAGCAGTGATGTCTTGCGAAAGACTGGAATAGAGTATTGGTATTGAGATGATGGGTGGGGCACAAGACGACCAGTCGAAAAGAACTGTCGCTGGAAAATGCGATAAAAAGAGTGGGAGAGCCACACCCAATCCTAAAAGCCAGAGGGATGCATGTTGGAATACCGTTAACACTCCAGCTAAGGTTTATGAATTGATGTACGGGCAGCTAATTTCAAAACTGTGTAAATGCTATTCAACTGAGTGAGGCGGTAGTTGGCTTTTGTTTTCAATTTTAATTTCTGAACCTTCAACGACACAGCATTCCAAACAACATTAAATTTTCAAAATTTGAAACAATTATAACAAACATACTTCTTTTACTGATGCTCGTGACTGGTTGCCTCAACGTTTTTCATACAGAGCTAAGAGTGATTCAGCATTCTAAACTACGTTACAGCATAAAAGACAAGTATTTTAACGTGCCCTACGATTGGACCGCAGCCATTTTGACGTATGTTTGTTGAGATATCGATCCAGCATTTCAAAAAATATGTTTTTGGTAGGCGTCGAGTGGTACCTAAAGCTTCAACACCCACCTAAAATCTACTCTCCACCAAAGGACACCAAAACCTTCGAGAATTCAATTATCAATTTCCTTTGCTCCAGAACGCCAACTTGGATCCAACAACAAAATTATCTGTTAATAATTATCAACTCCTTTGATCTTCTTTGTCTTCCATCCGAACTTGTACAGTACTTGTTCGCCTCCCAGCCAACAATGCCACGTATTAGCAGGCAGCGATGAAACAACTGTCAGTGAAGCTAACTGGAGCGTTTTCGTCGGGCCTTAAGGAGGAGCGAGGTTATTTCCGGCGAGGATGGAGAGGTCGATGGTCTCTGGAGTGGGGATTCATCCTAAATAAATCCATAGCCACTAGGATGAATACTTTTACAAACCGACACCCCCTCCCACATTTTCACCCATTCAGATCAACCTTCTTTTCCCTTCATTCCAACAGCCTTCGCCCTGCATTGTTTTCACTTAACTTTCACGACCCAATAACCAGCGACGTTTTTCTGAGCATTGGACCATCGCGTAATTCTTTTCTTTATCTTTCTGTGACTCTCTCAATGTAGTAAAAAATGTGTAAACGTCCAACGGTTCTCATAAGGGTTTGGACGAATACCGAGACCCTTTGCAATTATTTCACGGTTAGATCTCTGTGTTTTTCTCATCAACAGTTGAATAAAACCGCGTAGTTTCAGAACGGGAAGTTGGGGAAACATGAACTACCACGAGTTTCGTAAGTACCTCAGAGGAGTTCGCGTAGTGATTCGATTATTTCGTTTCTGAACACTAAATGCCCATGGACGGTGCTCACAAAGAGGTGAGGCAAGAGGATGGAAGGTAAATTGGAAATAAGTGCACGGCCGTTCATTCCACGTATTATTCAGTTTCCATGGTGCAACCATATACGTACCAACTTTCCTGTGAATTTTTAGGAACTTCATACCATCAAAAGCGTACCTCGTTTCATACTGGTGCATGATAGTTCATCCGTGATCCGTGCATTTTGTGCGTACCATTTAAGCCTGGCTCTCGGTATTTGCCCGTTATTTTAGAAGGTCTTTTGTTGTCAATGATTCAACAGCGCCGTTTTCATGAATCCACCATTCCAAACCGTTCCGTTCAGTTCTATATTTACGATGTCCGAGCTCGAATGCCAGAGCGATCGAAAACGCTCTTGTACTACCCACTAGGCTTATCTAAAACAAAGAGAGCTATAGAAATAATTGCACTGCCCCAACGCTCGAATATGATTATTGTTTCTCTTAGGCACGCGGGGTTGAAGGAAAAATCATTGGTTTGGTTCTTTTGAAAGTGATTTTGGATTGTTGTTTTTCAAGGAGCAGATTCGTTGGGTCCGATGATTGAGCGAACGATCCGTAAATCCCAAACTCAGCTATGGGGAATGTCGAGCTACTCGATGGAATCTCTCACGGAAATCTTAAGATAGCAAAAACTGAAATAGGAAAACCCTTCCTGAATGCGTGAAGCTTGGGGAATATGACGGAGATATTCTACCTTTAAACGCGTCATTGTGAGCATTACAATCACCATGGGACCTAGTGGATATCCGATACAGGAGAGAAACGTCATAGAATACACCGTTCTCACGATGGTCCAATTTTGCAAGAAAAGTGATTCAAAGCTTAGAAGTTGAACCGTGAGTGGTGATTTCAGCGGTTCACGTCTACCCGTAATAACTTTGAAATTAGTTAGTATATCAATTATTTAACTATTTCAATTAAAAAGTAATGGTTCATCATTACCACCTTCCCCCATTTTTGTTGGTTTCACGGAATTACTTCACACTCAATCGGACCACGTTCTCATATGCATTACATGACCCTAATGAGTGTTTTAGAGGCCGTGGGGTGAGCACATGCAAACTCATTCCAAAGTTAGTATCGGTGGACGTGAAGTGGAAGAGGGCAATCAATTGGTAAATTGCGATTCCTATTGTTGAAAACAGTGGAAAACTCAAGGGAACGTTACATTGAAAATTGAAAATAACTAGCTTGAGTATTCCACCGTTGATGAATCTTCTCTCAACGAGTAATTGGGATTCGGGCAACCTGGTTCCCTCAGGTTGTTCGGACAGACTGATAGTGGAAACAAACGAATAGAACAGAGGAGTTTTCGGAGGGCAAAGAGTTGGGGTCAATTGGATCGCGAGTGGTGGAGTGGAGGAGGGAAGGAGTGGTAGCGGAGACTAATTAGCAATTTTATCCTTCATCGCGCTCAAGTGAGATCCCTTCTGCTCCCAGACCCTGTCCGTGAGACTACGAAGCAAGTAAATATTACCACAAGGCTTATCAGGAGCCTTAACAATATCTGGAAGACCCTCCGGTAATTCCATCATCCCATCGCCCTCGAATGGGTACTCCCCACGCTACTTTATATTTACCAGGCTATTATTCAATATTAATCTCAACTATTGTCTATTTTGGGGTTTTAAAAAGACAAGGCCCTTACCACCTTCTCTACATCCGCTTCCATTTTTCAAGAAAATAATCCGGTAAGTATAAAATACAACTTCATGAGTTGGAAATTATTACCATTCGCAATAATATTTGAAATTATCTCATTCCCGTGGACATAAAAAATATTTCAGACGTAAACCTGATGTAACAAGACCACCATTTGTTTCCCATTCTTGTTGAAACGAAAATTATTCCAATTAGCACCAAATACTATTCCATTCTATGTAAACATTCCAAGATTACAAGATCTAGGACAAGTGAAAACCCGTATCATGTCATTATCTACAAACTTTATTTGTGAGCGTAGCCTGGGGGGTGGGTTTATCCCCCTCCCCCCTCGAGTCTGGCTTTTTCCTCATACCTTTGGGCGAGTATTCCATTCAGTAGGCCGTAGTCTATACTGTAGAATGAAATTCTGGCTGCTTCACTGAAAGACTGCTCAAGGGTGGCGTTGAACGGTTTAAAATGACTACAGGCGCCTCGAGAGGCTGAAGAGGCCATTAGATGTTCAAGAAAGGCTTGGAATAGTGAACGATAACTGAGGATGGTTGAGGACTGCTCAAGGGTGCCTTTGGACCGTTTCAAATTGCTAGGGCGCTCCTGGTGAGGCCGATGAGGGGCTGGGATGCTTTAGGAAGGTCTTGAATAGTGAACGATAACTGGGGTCGGTTGAATATTGCTCAAGGATGCCTTTGAGCTGTCTAAATGGGCTAGTGAACGCCTGATGGGGTTGAAGATGTCTTGAGATGCTCAAGGAAGGCTTGAAATCATCTGAAGATGGCAGAGTGGCGTATGGATACGTATCAAATTATCCACAGGTACCTCTGGGGGTGGTTAAACTAGGCCTAAGAAGGTATAGGGAGGGCTTGAGACTGGGGTGTTCTATATTGTCTGGGGAGAGCTTCTAGTGGTCCAGGACGGCTTGTGAAGGTTATTAATCACTGGGAATGGTTAAGAATGACTTAGAATGGTCGAGCATGACTGAGGTAGGGATGGAGCCAGGAGGTAGGTTTAGGATATCCGGAACTTCCGACCCCCTTCTATTTTTTCCATACTTGTGAGGAGTATTCCATACCTCTCTCGGTACCTACAGGTCTGCCACAGAGACTTTACGTCCGTGTGGTGCCCCCTAGGAAGTGGATCCGCGAACTATAACGATCGAGTCTACTACCTTCCATGGAACCCGGAACCATGGTTCCTACCATGGTTCCTTCACACGGAAATTGGAGCGGTGAGAAATTTGATGTTCGTGTAGTGGCTGCGCTGTGAACGAAATGGCGTCTTGTGTTGTTTCAAATCAAAAATGTCACTTTTGAGGGTCGAAATTCCCGATAAATTATCGTATGCACGAGAATCTGCTTGATGATAAGAGATAATTAGTTCTATGTTCCCCAGGAGAATGCGCCAAAGGGATGCATAATATGCAGATCAGGAAATTTTGATAATAGTAAATATATTATATTTATTATTATCAAAATTTCCTGATCTCTCACAAATCGAGTCATTCCTAAGCTTTGTGAACTAAGACTAGATCATTTTCAAAATACCCTGCTACCAGGTTACCTCAATATCTCACAATTTCTCTGTAAGCGTTTTGATGGCGTTCTCATTTCGATACAGAATTTTGTCACTAATAGAGCGATGATAATGTTTTCAATCTTATGATTCTGGATGATAGCCAGCCATTTAAATAAAATGAATTAGGTTTATTATTGAATAATTATTTCATATTACGCACAAGTTAATTTATTAAATGAATGAGCGCTATACAGGAAATGTATCCCCATTCCACCTTACTCTAAATGTCATGTTCAACGTTCAGAATACTCACAAGAAATCCGATCGCTTAGACCGGATAACAAGCTCCCGTAGTTTATATAACGACCCACCTGATTCAGATATCTGACGCTCTACCTAGTCGACTGAACTCGGTTTAACGCAACCCATTGTATTGCCCATTCCGCCATCAATGAATAAAGGAAAAACATCATAAATTGTCTGGTAGGAAATCCAGGGGTCTTTCGAATCCTTACAAACATCCCAGTCAACCAGCACCGTTCCAGTTGAAAGCTTACTGAAAGCCTTTTGGATATCAATCAATTGAAGTGTTCATCGCTTTGATGCTTATACAATGAAATAAACCCCAGTTCACATAGAAACTGTCGATTTGATTGGAAAGCTGATACCAGGCTTCTTTCACTTTTGTTGAAAGTTTTCAATTTCGCTTCGCCGACAAACTTTATTACAACGCTTCTCGGGAACTGTGCTTATATCACGATCAGGTTCGGTTTCTCTCTCTGTGGTTTGAAAACACGCTGATGTCCCTCTATGCAAAACTCACAAAAAAGAAGGAAATAAGTACCGACACACACTCAAGTCTAGTAAACAATTTCGATAAACCTTTGATCTAGTCGTCCATACGATCACCGCGTACAACTAATCACAGGTACCGTGTGATGTCCAGAGATTAATCAGAAGTTCCTCATCGAAAGTTACTACATTTCGAATTTGGAACCAAAAACATTATTTTACATGCTAATCGTATTGGAATCACTAGATCCAAACTTCTCGCACGCTCGTATGTTTGGTGGCAGGGAATGGATCAAGATATACAACGCAAAATCCAGTCATGTAAAATTTGTCAAAAAACACTTTTATTTAATAAGGAGAAGGCGTTTCCTAGTTTCACCAGCGTCATTCGGTCTTGTTGGAAATCGTTAATAGAAACCTAATAGGTTTAGATACCCTCATCCGAATACCACGTATCAGAATTTATTCTACTTTTCAGGAGCCCTCTCCTGTCCCTAATAATACATTATAATAAAAGCTTTGAAAAAATAGAAACCTGATAGGTTTAACGGTTTAGGTTGTTTAGGTTGTTTAGGTTGTTTGGCAGAAACTTGAATGCATAGTATGCATTCAAGTTTCTGCCAAACAAAAATTTCGTTTATAGTCCGATAAAATTAGTTTAGGAACGTAGCCAGGTTCATAAAGAGGGGGGAATCGGTAACTTGTGATGTGTACATTTTCCATATACATAAATCAAGAGCTTTCCAACGAGTGGTGAACGATTTCTGCGCGATGAAAATTGTGGAAGTTTCATTTCCCTACCAACGAGTAGGTTGTAGGTCAAACATTCATATCTACGTGAAAATCGACCGAAATAGAAACGTTGCATTCGTTACCTACATTTTCAAAGACAGACCCCCACGCCTACCGGGAATTGTCTACATAGAGCTTTGCAGGAGTGGAGGCACCCGATATAACATGTCTAATCAATCCTTTGAAAAATCAGAAGCGCGAAATGATAATATTGTGAAGAATATTATAAAGATATGAATGTTTGACCTTATATTTCAAACTCTGAATCATTACACCTGAAAACTACTTTGATAAGGAGTGTAACAGAGCATATTCAGCATAATATCTCAATAGCTAACAAATTACCTCTAGAACGCACGTGTTTTTGAGAAGTGTTTTCCGCAATATATTTTGAACAGAAAATTCAACCTGAATCAAGCAGAATCGTCCACATCAGAAGTTGTTGTTGATATGATTCTACGTACTTCGAAGCTACTTGGAGAGTTTTATATTTCAAGTGAAGAGCTCGAATCAATAGAAGCATTTTTGACCCTCGACTTTCATTTAGCTGCCTTCTACTTCTATGAAACATCTTCCCCTCATTTTGTCCAAATGAATCTGCGATCTCGTCTCCGCCGTTTTTCCTCACCCCTGCCCTCAGAAGTCCACCCCAACAATAGCAACGTGACGAAAATAAGAATAAATAGGGAAGCTGGAGCGGAATGGAAATCGTGAGGAAGGTGTCATCGTCGAGGAGATAATGGAAAAGTCCGTGAATATCAGAAGAACTCCTTGAGCGCGGGAGGCACGGTAAGAGGAAATGAGATGCGAGAACACAGGTTTATGAAAAACTGAAAAGAATCATGCCTCCTCAGATAAGAATAACTACCAGAGTGATTTACATCACAGTGGATCATGTATATATTATCCCCCTTCTATTCTCTAGAGATTCAAGAAGACACCCCTGGCCGTCTCCCTCTCTCTTCCATTTCCCTAGTGAATCATACTTCAGCTCCCTTTCGGCACTTTTCTTTTATGCGCCCGCTTTGTTAGGGCTATTTATTTCTCTATATCACCAAAGGTCTACTGATCATACAAACGGTTAAATGCAAAGAGATTCCGGTTCTTTCGGTGGTTTAGAAGGGGTGGTGGATGTTTCCCATGGTTATTACTCCAAGCCCATTGATACGTCCCCATGTCAAGTACTGAACACCAACTAGCGTGGTTAGTATCAATCCGTCCTCTAAGCAACAATAAGCTATAAAGAGCTTAGCCGAATACGGCTCGTCTCGAGAAAATCCAGTTCAGCATATTTCTCATACTAGGTATGCAGTTCATAAACCCAATTACGCTGTGAATCAATTTTGTGTTTTATGCTTTTACCAATAGTATGAGGCATACCTAAAGTACATATTATGAATAAACAAACAGTTTTGACTTCACCTGAATCCATGTGCTTCAGGTATTAAGGCATAATAATCGACTGCCCTTTAGGAATTCCACAGAAGAGAATTGTACCAGCTATCACCAGAACGGTGGACTTGGTTTTTAGTACCTACGGCCTTTGCCAAAAAGCGATATGCGCGAGAAGTGTTGATGAAAATTATCATCGGCAAGTGTACTGCGTTTCGAAAGTTACGCAGAGTGCATAACCGTGTCACACCATTTTGTTGCAGATGCGAGGTGCGGCCTGGCCCAGAGTATCTGCTGAGATGGCATTACTACTCGGAGAACGGGACTTTCAGCCACAACACTTTCGTTTACTTGGACGACGGTTGTTCTAAACCCGTCTGGAGCAGGTGTGTAAAAGGGCGGTATGGTTTGAGAGGCAAGTCCTGGCTCATGGCCGGCGCTAGCCAAGCAGATTTCACCCTGCAGGAAGTGATGGTCATCGTGTACAGTGGCACGGTAATGCTTCCCAACCTTTTATGGAATTTTGATCTAATGTATACCTTAATTTGTTTACTTAGTTTTGCCTACTTTATTGGGAGTGGATAAAGGTTCAAGAAATGAGCGGAAGAAACTCCGCTCCCGTGACCTCCGGTAATTTAACAGCCCCGAAAACTTTATGTAGGTATGCGTCCAATAAAAGTATATAACGAGTTCTGTGGTTCGGGGGATGTATTTTTTTTTTTCCCATATTTGCTTGACGAAGCGAGCCCTATGAGCCTTTCCCTCCAATGATTGATCATATATTAATAAACAATTTTCCCACATCGTTCGAACCGGCTTATTGAACGTTTTGTGGAGGAAAACGCATGGGCAGATGTCGTTCATCGTTTGGACCCCTACCCTCTCCTTAATGTATTGCATATCTCGTCGCTAGAGGGCTATACTGTTGTTGAATCTAGATGGTATCTGAACTCGATCAAAATGAAGCAGTCAGTTCCACTGAATAATATTATTATTAAAAGGGGTTTGTTGACATAGTAGCAGCAGTGAAAAGAGCAGAGCTCCAAAATTCAACAATATTCTCCATACCTACATATTTACCTATAATGAAATATTTATATATATTTTTAATAACATACTGATGGTAATTCAAGATATTTATAATAAGATATTATAGTCTATCAGTTGGAGCTACTGTTGAAAAAGAAAAAGGGGACATTGGGTGAGAATGGAAACACTCTTTAGATAGGGAAAAACGCCCGCAACAAATTAAATCGAAATCGAACTGTCTTGCTTGAAGATCCATCTTACTCACGTGCCAGCGTAGAAGCTAGGATTTAATTGAGAAGGGTTTTCCGGTCGTCTGGGACCGCCGCTAATTGGATCGAAGATAACTTCTCTCAGACTTGCTTGAGTGAGTGATTCTTGAAATTAGCGATTTCTTTGGATCACGTAATTTTATCAACTGTGTGGGGGTTGAAACGGTGACTGTCGAATGTCGATATCTTTTTATTTGAGCAGTGGGACAGGGGTGATTAGTATGCGCATATGTTATCCAGATTTAGTCACATGTTATGTACATTCATTTTATATCCCTTGGAGCTTCATACACTTTTATGTTCCACGAAGAAACTATTAATGGTCATATTCCTTCAGGCATTTCTACAGTTTTCCACAGCTATTCGACCGAAATGGTTGAATTTGGACCAAAACTGTATTATAGATCACAGGCGTCCATTACAAATTCCTTTAATAGATCTATCGGGATATAGAATCAACTAAGTATATAGAATGGGAGCGATGTATTCAGGCTGGATCGTTTTGGTTTGGATTGGAGTCTTTTTGCATGTGCGACATTCCGCTTATTATTTGTTTGCAGATGGCCCAAGATCTGTCTTCCAGAGCAAACACTTCGTGTCCAGGTGTTGTTGTGGGCCAGTGGATGCCCGAAGTAGAATACATAGTTTACAAACACCAAGAAAAGAATGAAAGTGCTCCACCAAGTAGAGGTACGTAATTTTCTCATGGTTTATGGTCAATAACCTTGAACACCATTGACTCTAATTCGGTTACACACTGTGAGAAATTATGACGAAAATATTACAGTGCATAAAATATTCAAGTACATAAAATATTCCAATAGGTACATAAAATATTCCAAAAACATTTGTTTCTAGCTTGCTAACTCAACTTGAACCCATTCAGCAAGGTTTAATTTATACTTGGGAAAAACAGCAATAATTGCTAGCTTGCTAGCCTAATTTCAACCCAATTATAATGATTATAATTGGGTTGAAGTTAGGCTAGCAAGCTAGAAACATACTATATTATACTGAACCACCAAGACTGTAGGAACATTCGATCTGGAATTGGTCTCTCATACGTTATCAATTGTATCGTACATTTTCATAACATCCAGTCAGAGGTTTTAAAATTTAGGCTTCAATCAGGCTTTAAGAAACCTATTTGATACATTGTCAAATCCACATCACCTAAACTTCGTCCAACTATCTCCATGTCTGTATTATTTATGAGTCCAAATTACGGTACCAAATTGATAATAATGGTTATCATTTGGTGTTATTGCAGAGGAAATCGATAAAGAGAGGTCGTGCATGGCCCTGCTTAAGTTATCGTATGAAGACGTCGGACTACTCAGGATCCAGAGGCGGCCTCCTTTATCTTATGACTCCTGGGGCGAGAGGGAAGAGCTTTTACTTGGTGAAACTAAAGCCAAAGTAACCGTGTTTACTGACCCACTCATCAGGGCTAATCAGGTATTTTGCATAATTACTGTTGAGCAAATTTACTTTATATTAAGATTTAACCCCGAAATAGGAATAATAATTAATTAGAGCACAAAATTAAGTCGATAGCAAAACACGAACAACTTTTATTGGCAACTCATAATTATCGATCAACACCAGAACATGTGTTGGTAACCAACCATGGATTCAGGGATTCTCTACAATATGTGGTGATCATAATGAATACTGTGACGCAACACTCCCATAAACACATCAAGACACAATCCAAGCAACGTAGTATTACTAACACAACAACTACTCCCTCCCCACATTAGCCTACCAGGCAATATTGTAAATAAACTGATTGATTGAATACTGTGACCTGCAGGCTACCGCACCATAGATCTATGGAGTGACAGCCTACAGGTCACAGTATCTAGGGATTTACTGAAAAAACAAATACACTTTGACCAATAATTTAGAATCAAAATGAAGATTCGACTTGCTTAATATGATACAAACGCAGCCAATTTTTCCACAACGGTTTATTATCTTCTATGTAGATCACCCTGTATACCATATCCTTGAGAGTCCAAATATAGAATAATAAAACCATGTATTGTTTGAATTACCATTCATCAGTATGAACATTGGTACGGAGTTCTACTGTGTCATTCGCGCTCATGTTGACGATTATTTACCGGCTCTACCTTTGAACCATCTGGCTGCACGAAATTCAGGGCGGCCCCAAAAAATTCTCTGAATAAAGATGTATTCAAATGTTTGCTGAAATCTATTACGTTAAATATATGACGTTTTCGAAAATTCCAAAGTTAGGTACCTACTACCCAGAGTTTAGAATATGATGATAATAACTGTATTTTAGAATATTTGAAGCCAAGAGATATGCGATGCGATTACGGAACCCCCGAAGAATAATATAAATAGCAACCGGAATCCCTCGACATTGTTCGAACGTAGCTACCGGGAACATCTGCTAGACATACCTGGAATATCGCGGATTCAAAAGAACTTGGTGCCAAAGGATATTAGGTAAACTGTTTTGCGGGCCCTTTGGGTTCTCTCGGGTTATTCCAAGAAACGATAAGGGAATATTAAAATAACGTCCTATCGGAATAAAAAGTTAGCTTCCCTCACGCTCTGAGCTCGTGCGGGAATAGAATTGCGGGAAGAGTCTATCTCTACTTGAATCTATCGACGGAGGCACACAATTTATTGCATGTTGGAAGCGATATTTCAATTTACATCCTCAAGATAAAGTTAGCTTTGCAGGGAAAAGGCCATTCATAAAGAACCTACGAGTTTTTTTGAATGGTGAATAGGTTTTGAGTCGCACACCTCATGAGCTTTCTTTATTACGAGTATAATATACTCGTAATATACTCGTAATAATATACTCGGCTTATATTATAAGCCCTTCTTGTAGTCAAAATATTTTTGGTATCATATCTCCAAGTTCCACGCAAATGAAACCAAGTAAATGGATGATATTGAAAACTAATATTGGGATTTCCCCTTCGAACCTGTTAAATATCAGTCCAAATTCTCGATCCATATTCTCATTAGTATCCCGGTATGCGTAGTAGGTATTTGTCTTTGCAAGAGATCGTACTTATTAAAATAAATAACTCACTTGTATAAACACTCCTATGGGACGGCATTAAATCGGTCTTGGTTAGGGGCTGCAATACCAATTCTGGTTTAGTAACTCGCAGAGTGTATACATTAGAATTGCATTGATATGGATATCATACTAAAAATTTGGTCGCATCGCTAAAAGAAAAAAAATAGGTAAATAATACCATTTTCCAGATTGTTTTAAATTTGTTGTTATCACTTATTTTTGTTGTGTTATATTCTGGAGTAAAGGACAACTGAACACGTTTGCAGAACTGTGCAACATGCAGGTTAAAAAAACGCTCGGTATTTCCTATTTGAAAGTGGCTTGGTGGGAATATTGCCTGAAATGGATAGTTGACAGGTGTCCGGAGGCAAAGCGTGGCCCGACCGGCAGAAATCATCGTTAGCCGCCGGGAAAGTTTCTGCAGTCAAAAGTTAGGGCTTTTAACTGCAGCCCACGCAAGAGTATCAGAACTGAGCAATTCCGAGAATGGAAATTTACGGAGGCGAGCCGGACAGCATAAATAAATAGTAGTGGCGCACGTCAGTTTCTTGGATATTTGTCACTACTTAAATTTTCATTAGAGAAGACTGATGGCACGAATAGTGCTCGTCAGGTTGAAATAATTCGTTAATTACCGTGACTTCCAATTACTGGCATGTCATGCGCCAGATATACTACAGATCTGCTAAAGACAGGCCAGTAGTACCTTATCAGGAAAAATTGAGGCATTGAAACTCAGGATCTACTTACTATACTATTAAACCAAGTGGGCTTGATTTTTCGTACGATTATATGATATATACATGTAATTTTTCGTCATCCCGTGTTTCTTTTCCTTATTTTTCCCGCCATCAAAGTACCGCCGACATTATGCCTGAAAGGAGAGCAATTCGCGGAAAAAAGCTCACTGGGGTGTACATTACCCTTTTCCGACCTCTGCGGGCCCGAGGATGGGGTCGGTAATACCAGGAGTGGTGGATAGAGCGGTTTTTAGGATAGCTGGAATTTATTGTTCAAATTTACGATCCCTTCCATTCGAGATACATAAAATGCGTAGGGCAGTTCAGCTCTCCTCAGAGATTTATTCGAAAAGGAGGGGCACTGCTGGTGGAGGAGGTCCCTTCACTGTTTTTAGTGGCCTCTGCCGTTTGTGGCTCAACCAACAAATAGCTTCCGTTTCCCCTCTATACGATCAAGAGTGTTCAGATTAACCTGTTATTCGAAAAGGCCTTAGGGGCTCAAATACACTCAATCTCGTAAGGGTGGTTTATCAAGACCTGTGGCTATCCAAATACTCGACCCAAAAGTAGTAGTACGTAGGGACTGGATTTCAACTGTGTGGATAGATTCGAAAATCAATTAATGAAGAATTACCACAGTAATGAGGAAACTCTATGTTTATTTGTGAGATTTACAAGCACCGATCTTTGGTACGTAAGCTGTAGAGGACAAATATTTTGGCTAAAAGTAAGAATAAGTCTCCATTGAGTGTTTTCAATTCTAAAGGAAGAGAGCCATAAGAAAAGATACCATGTTGTGGACACATTAAAACTCAGCAGTCTGAGGACCTGATAAATGTACACTTACCAGTTAGAAAAATCCCTAACACCAGTACATAAGAAATGATGAACCATTGTGTAATGATCTGCGGTGTTTTCATCGTTAGAATCGTGAAAGGGAGGTGGGGCCACTTCCGTCAGACTGTTCATCCATCTCGACGATAGATACGACCAAAATAGGTCGTTCGCTAACGAAGTAAAATCTTGGTCGGACCATTAACACCCCACCCTTTTAACACCCCTCAATCAATTCATAATACAATAAGTTTTAATGACCCTTTGTACACCTGTCAGTTACCGATGGACCCTTTGATGAGGCCCCCTCACGTATCTAGACTTAAAATTCGTCAAGCCTTGCGTTACATTTACATCAAGTACGTTAATGTATTTCAGCACTTAACTCAGGCGATGTAATTCGAATCACCTGGTACTGCTCATGTTTCTCTCCTACCGCTATTTAACCGCGTAGCAGCTGGCCACGCTGAGTTTATCGGGCTATTTATCGTACAGGCAACCCTGGTTCTAACGAGGCAACCCTGGTTCACCCAAGTCGGGACATGAAATATTTATACACAACAGACAGAATAATTATGTGTGTGAAAGAATCAATTTAAGAATTCTGACACTAAGTCTTGAACAAAGGTTCCTGGTCCAATAATTTATTTAATGCTTTGTTTTTAAAATAAACAAAGTTCCTCTATTTCAAAATTAGTTTAAGACTTAGTTCCTCTATTTGAAAATAAAAATCACGATCTCTCCAGCTTGTAGGTTCCCTCGGCAGCTTGTGGGCTCAGGCTGCTGGCGCACGAACCTCTAGCTTACTGTAGACAGATTGATCTAACGGTCATAAATAGATATTGATTCATTCTAATCCAAACAATTGTATAATAAAGAACCGCTGGTAAAAACATTTTTATCCTCAATTGCGTTGAAAACTCGCCCCTTATATTTACCAAAATCCACCGAATAGTTCAGGATAAGCTGTCACGGGGTCGATATCCCGGCCTAAGTCATCTGTGAGTAGTTTGTCTATATAAACGTATAAAGCAACTCCCAAAATGGAAGAAGAGTGTCGACGCGTTGTGAGGGGAGATAAGAGACTTCGCTACGCTGCCAAACATAACTTCTCTTCCAAACTCCATCATACTTCAGTTTTTTTCATGAACTACTCTTAAAAGAATTCTCCCCCTCTACAGTTACTCACAGCTCAATGCAGAGTTATTATTGAACTGGAATCACTAACTTCTAATTCGTGAATCGCCTCATCAATTAGCATGAGGAACGTTCTTATCTCTTTCGCGTCGAGCATTTCTTGGCTACCACAGATCGTTTCTGCAATTCAAGTCTCTAGAAGAAAGTGTTCGGTTTCCTTTCAGCGGTTGGTCATTAGTGTATCTCTGCGAGATTCCATGACTACTTTATCGTTCCCCATTAGTCTCCTTACAAAGAGAAGTTTAACTCAGATCTTTTCGTACCACTGAAAAAGTTAGAACACATCGACCTAGAGGAACATTCCACATTAGAAAATATTTTGCTTCAATTTCCCAAATTGATTTCTGGTTAACTTCACGGGCTTGTGAAAATCATGGCCTATTAGGTACCTCAGTAAAAGAGACCCACCCACACCCGTACTGCTCGGCAAACTCCACGCTAACGCTAACAGTATTTCTATCCAAAATTAATCTATGTAAGCCCTGGTAAGTAGGGCACACTCAACGGCTGAGCCCCTGCGGGAGAACGACCTTTCTTTGGCGTAAACATTGAGCTGGCCCCGATTCCTCAAGGATTCTTAACAATTTTTAACTTCTATTAGTTTTCTTAATAATATTATTCTTCATTTTTCAGAGACTCGTCACAGATTTCGACACCAACTTGTGGGGAACTATGCAGTTCGCAAGATTACCTTTGACACCTAAAAGGGGCAGTTTCAGTCATCGGCTTTGGACTGCTAGAATAACTAATATTCAAATAATAGACAAATTAAGGTTTTCCCTCTATCAACAGGGTTGTAGGACAAAGTTTTGTCAACCAAGGAGGACATGAACAACACAACAAATTCTCTATCAACAGTGTAATTGGGAACAATGAGGCCCATGGGATGACCCCGTCAAATGGACGTATTGCAAATTCATCGTGTCATTGCTCACCTTATTCAAGAGTAATATTGCAATCGAACTGAGTAAAGTCCTATAGAAGACTATTTGGTCTTCTCCACTCATATCACTGACCCCGGAGATGGTCCATAGAAATAGTTGTCTGCTCTGTGTTATACAGATAGTGAATAACTGCCGGGGTTTCATCCGCCTGCTTCCGCGTTATTTGAATTCCTCTCCGTACCGACCGCTCTCCAACGATTCATTTCCATCAGTACTCTGGTTTACCAAGTTTGAATATCTGAATCCAAGGGAGCGAAGCCCGTCTGACTGCTGGTATCTGGGTAGTAATATATTAGTTCAATAGGAGTTTCAATTACCATTGGTTAAATGCGGGGAACGATGATAAATATCAACTTTCTGAAGATGAGTTAGCACGAAAACGGATGCTACTCAAAAACGTCGCCATCTGATGTGATGGAAGTGGTAAACTATCCCGCCCATATAACTTAGTGTTTCCAGTTGAAGAGGAGTACCTGTCCTATGAAGGAACTTTATCGCCCAGTTTGGAAGGGATTACGTCTTTACCGAAGCCTCCCTCCCCTATCTTAAGTTGTTCTATCGAAAACTGCGGAACCTTACCGTTTTTTCTGTCTCATTCAGCATCGAATCAGCTGAAAAACGTGATATCAACTCAATGAATCAACTTCTTTGACAAGTATAGGTTTTTTAGTACAGCTGTAGCAGTTGGTGAGGAGTTGGCGTGATTTCCTTTATCGTATTCGTTTGGTGCTCAAAAGATAAGGTATTTTCGTTCTTCAGATCTGACGTACTTTCGGTAGCGTGCGGTAAGAAAATCGGGATTGGTGGTGGTCTTATTATACTTTGTGGTTCCTTCACTGTTCCCAAAATCATGGTCCAGTTAAGTTGAAATGTACTATTAACTAAGTGCAGCTCTCAGCCCTCTCCTCCTTTTTCGAAAAGCGAGCCAAGTGCCGTTTATAGACTCAATGACTACTCTCCCTGGGTGCTATCACTGACAAAGCCTCTTCCAGTCTCAGAGCTATACATTCCACGCCACTCGTCATCGGCACGAAAAAAGAAATAGTCTGAAAATGTAAATTGAGTCCGGGGAATCCAGGAGGCGAAGGGATTGGAAGGAGAGCGCAAAGGGTGGTACTTGGCATTGTACTTTTCAGGACCTCTCCACACTTTTCTGTGCCAGCCCCGTTAATTAAGGTTCCCGTATAATTTCGCCTGGTCTTTTCAAAGGCCATCCCCCTCCACCTTCATCGGTTGGTCCCGCCTTGCAGATGTGAGCTTTTCATTTTGCGTTGTTCCCCCGTCGGGACCTAAATACCCGTTCTTCGTTACAGAGGCACTCTCACCACTCGCCGCGGCGAGTGTTTCGGATGATAATTTTAACGTCTGCAGGGGAGACAAAAAACGGTTGAAAAGGTAGGTTGAAAAGCAAAACAATATTACATTGTTGCATTGCGCTACATTCAAATGGGGTCATTTAGCTTTAGTCAAATACGGTTAGGTACTACTTAGTATTGTCACGATAGTAAATTCACACGATAGGTCAGCGATGTATGTATCTATAGATATATTATTCTATCGTGGAGTATTATCTAAGGACCCCACCCACTATATAGTTCTACTTTGTTAGTCGAACTCATTTAAATGAATATTCAGTACTGAATTGTAATAGTTGTTTCCAATCTATTCCATAAACCTCCAATTAGTTGGGAGTTTATGGAACAACTACGAGTATATTGAGGCTAAATAATTCATTTAAATCGCAGATGTCACTAGTACTCCTCAGGATGTAATGACAGTAAAACACAAAGAAACCTATCATTGTTACTAATAAAGATTACATGTGGATCGGTTGAATAGAATCGGCATAGACGCGCATAAATCGTTCCAAAAATTGTATACTATGAACAATCCTGGACTTTTTCCAATCGGCATATCCGAGGGAGACAAAACGAACTTGGTGTGTATTATTAACTTTTATTTCCATTAAACTTCGCATGATTCGATCACATATGAAGGGCTCATCACTGGTCAGGTGAACACTTTCATGACTCTCGCGCTCGTTCTTTCATGGATTAAGGCCGGTTTACACGCTACGTTTTGTCTGATCTTGACAAATTCTATCAGATAAAACGTTGTGTGTATTCAGGAAAACGTACGTCTTGACGGATGGGTTTGAGATCGGAGGTCAGATCGAAGAACTGAAGGGAGACAAGCGGGAACGTACCTACAATCACAGGTCAGACAAAACGTCCGATCTTGGCCCAGTTCACCACTACCCACCTACCTGTGCCCCGACGTCGTTTTCTTCCAAAAGTCAGTCGGACTTGAAAAATGTCGAACTTACGCCAATGTACCCACGAATTTCTGGCGGAGATGATTGAAATGTATAAAAGTTTCTAATGTTTGTGGGAGGTAAAAAATAAAGCTTACTCTGACTTTCAGTAACAAGACCATCTTGTCTTAATCCTTTTCATCTCTTCACCTCTTGTGAGTTGAATCCTTACGAGAGAAAAAATGAAAGAAACCAACTGGGCCTCTCCCTCCATGATAAAATTAATGATTAGGAAAAATTTCTAAGAAAAAGCTAAGACAGGACCTAAGAAAAGATAAAGAAAAAGCTAATGAAAAAATGTACTGTAAATGCGCTGTAAAACTAGAGTCTGAATTGGAACTGAGGTAAAAATTGGAAGGGACTGTCGATACCGGGGTTGCTCGCTTCGAATGCCTCGCGACGCACTGTGCGGGGCGAGCCACGATCTTGACGGCAAAATGCCCGTGCTCAAAGGGGGCTCGGCATTCGCCGTTCTCGTCGCATTGAGCATTCGTGGTTATAGGTATCGTCAGTGCGCGACAGCTGGCTCCGCATGCCTCAAGACACATGCCTCGCGTTAATAGTTCCGAAGTTCAGCGCGTTACAAGATTGCGTCCTTGCTGATGAAGGGAAGAAATATGGAAAATATAGTCCACCAAAGATTTATAGATCCAAACCATCATGCTCAAGCCTCCAAAAGCCCTACTAATTTCATATTGTTCGGAATCTTGCATTTGATTATGATGGTTAGAGGATTTAAGTACAGACAGTTGAGCCAAAATTTCAGTTCCTTGAAGTGCAACGAGCGAGTTTCGAGTGACAATTTACATTTTTGGTGTTTTCCCATTATTCACAGTTTTAGTGCAATTTTGGCAGTCACAAAGCGAAATTATGCGGTATAGGAAGCTGAAAGGGATTCAACATCATTCTGATACTTATAAGAGTATTGAATCTTAAACATTTTTGACATTGTTTAAGATTTTTGACATTTTTGACATTCCGGAAGTGGAGGCGATCGCGGGACCAGCGCCATATGAAAGAAAACGCCTCAAGAGAAGAGCGCTGCGGAACAACGTCCGAGAAGATTTTTGACATTCACTGGGCTCATTCAAATTGTTTGTCTCATTTGTTTGTATTCTTACGGTATGTTTTCCCTAATATCCTAATTGAGACAAGGATCTTGAATAGAAATAACCACCAATCTGATATTGAGGTGCAGCAAAAGAGGGAGCATTTGGAGGAAAGCGTCAGGAATCCTATAAAGAATAAATAACTCAAAAAATTGAGTCCCCCCCGCAAGAAAACAGAAAACAGTCCCAACCGTATACCCAATCACTTCAGCGATCGGGAAATGCGCCCTTTTGCTTTTTCTATCTAGCGAAAATATTTTTTCATGTTCCATCCGCGTCAAAAGAAAGCGGACGATGTGTGAGTGGCTGCTGAAATGGGTTGAGGGAATAAGATTCCGCGTCACGTTCACGACCACCCGTGAGGGACTCGCAACATTTCAGAGCAGATCTTCCACCGCCGACAAGGGGGTCGTGTTCGTGAGGAAAATTGTTAAGCGAGATGATGAGGGAAAAATGTATGACAATAAGAATTAGGGCCCTTTTTCCATGAGTGTGACTCGCCCCGAGTATTTTTGGGGGGATTTCTCCTTCTTCGTCATTCGACACGTACCAATATGGATGCTATTAGGTACTACCCACTTAAATTTACCATAATATAATATATTATGGACATGAAGGATGACGACATCTGTTGAATATGCACTCACATGTACTCCTGGCTAGGTATTTATTTCATCAACTTCACGACCTAATGGTCTCGTTTTTTTATCGATCTGAACTAAATTACAATTCAACAAATGAAAATACGAAGAAACTTAAATGTTTCAAACAATTAGGTAGTTCTTCTTTGTAATGTGATGATAACTTGGAGATGAAAATATAATAAATGAGATTGAGAGGATTAATCGGGTGGTAAGTCCTATGGAGACGTGACTAATGGGATACCCTTCCCTAACTGAATGGAACATCTTCAGTTAACGACTCTAAATAGCCTCCGGCTTGTTCCAGCCGAGATGTTTTTTCAACGACCCGAGTAGCTCCTTAAATGGAATAATTCGTGGAATTCGTCTTTTGTTGGTCGAAAAGTTTAGGTTCTTGAGTAAGCACATGAAAAAGCATGCAGAGCAGTACGTTTGACTTGTGCTTCCATACCTATTATTCTTTGATTAAAGAAAAGACTGACTAGAAAAGAACAACTACCCAACACTTTAATACAAACCTGGTACTCTTTTTTTGCACCAGGGGTGGAAAATAGCGGTGGATTGAGTATAGTTTCAGCCTACTCATATTCTATGAAAAAAACGTTCAAAATGACTCAAAACTCGAATTTCTTGTATACAACTCGTTATTGCAAAGCTCTTATAAGTATCAATAGATTCATTTGATTTAATTGAATCATGAAATTAAGATTTTCACATTGTATAGCGTTTTAGGAAATTTTCAAAGAAAAGGAAGCTACTGTTCTCAGTCAAACATTAAATTTTAAAATTTTTAAAACTCGAATTTTTGAAAACATTTTATACCAAAATCTGTTTCAGATCATGAATTCACTGCCAAAAGACACCAAAAATTATGTATAATATACATAATTTTTGGTGTCTTTTGGCAGTGAATATATTATATTGAGTTATTGTAGAATTGAGATAAAAAGTTCAAATTTGCACAAAAAAATTTGTATTGGCAATCAAAAGGCTGAGGCTGAGGCCACTCTAAGAAGGGTTTAGGAGAATTTTAAGGGAGAAAAATTGCCCATAAATTCCATAAATGAAACAGTCTGACAATTGACACCTCATTTTGAAGATTTTTTAGCGCTGCACACGATGGAGTCAGAATTGCGATATTATCTTATTCCTACTTCACCATCGTGTCTAGCGTGGGAAAATCTATAAAATGAGATGTTAGTCGACAAAGAAGGAGACAAAATTTGTTGTAAAACCAGTTAAATAGAAACCTTTTTACATAAAAGTAGTTATTTCTTCGAAAATTCGCTCTTATGCTACATGACTGGATTTTTTTTCTTGCCATCTCTCTTCCTATCATTCCTATCAATCCTGTTGGTGCTATATAATGTATAGTATATTATACTTTAATTATAATTCTATACAGGGTGGAGCAGAATAAATGACGAAAACCGTTTTTTGTTAATCTGCATCAAAAAATGTAGTACAGCTCCTCCTAAACGAGTGTCCTATCTCTAACTATCCAAAAGTTTTTTCGACTGAATCCGACCTTGCGTCATAAAATCACCACTTCTCAACTTGTGCTTCACTTATTTCCTTTTTTTGTTTCACTATTGGATTCAGAAATAAATTTATTATAATAATAAGAAATTATTATTAAGAAGAAATAATAAGATCATTTACGTAAATATCTAACTCTAATCAGACTCATTTATTACAAAAATAAGGTTAATGTTTTAGGAATTCAGAATTTTTGTGAATTTTCAAAAATTAGTGAAGGAAGCGACGGGGAATATATGAAGCGTACTTGCATGTCGCAATTATTTATTAACAATATCATTTTTTGAGCATGTAAAATACATAATTACTTAGTATATGCGTGCAGTGTAAAATGTACCTACATATATTACCTGAGGTTATTGAGCATTACATAGAACGTTTAGGACGGTAGGGGAACATTCTGAAACACTTCATGATGACTGATGTCGACAATTTGCGGCAAATGGATAAACACTTATTCCAATTGATATATGCCGTAGCGGTTTTAGTTCTCATGAAGCCTATATATAATATATAGGCTCAATAATTGTCGTCACCAGCCCCAAGCCATGTTCTGGAAATCACCGTTTCATTGTACTATTCATACAATGAACATACATCAGAAAATCTCAACTAGCGAGTGCGTCTAATGATTGGTGCTTTGATCCCACGCATCAATTTTACATCCCCGATCGTAAATCCAGCCTCACAAAAAGATATTGTACAACTTTCCCGACAACTAGGTCACCAAACTAAATGATTTAGTTTCCCATATAAAAAGAGCTCAAAGAAAAAGTTATCTCAAGACCATCGCTTAAGCAATTTGTTCTGGAATCTTGCCATTGCGCTTCATAACTTTGATTATATATCTAACTTCGCGAGATTATGGATACTGACGTTAACTGTGCTAAGGTCTAAAAACTCTTTCCTGATGATTCCGAATACTATAGGAATACTATGATTCCGAATTCTATACTATTGATGGTAATCACCAATACTTGACGTGAATTGCCAAAAGGAAAAATCATGATTGTGAAGGGTCGAATATTGGCTGATTTATACACATATTGAAAATGGGCACTTTTAAAACAGCGATTCAAAATGAAGAATGAAATATAAAATATGGGAATAATTAACCATGTATTTAGAAGTTAGAGAATAGTACGTATTAATATCATTTCTGGACGATATTTGTGTGAATGATTGAGAGACGTTGAAATACCTACTAAAATCTAAATAATTTGCCTCAAGGTAAACTTTTCCTTCTGCAAACTCAGCACATACACCTCGCTATCATTTTTCATCGTGGCTCCTGACAAGAATTAATTAAACCTGTGAATCTAATTCGAACTATGATCCGTTAATAATGTTTGATGTTTGGAACAGTCTTGAACTCGTTGCCTTGATATTGAGTTACGCTCCTGAATAATCAATTCGTGACAACGTTCCAGACACCGTCTGGAGCCAGAAAGCGTAACAGACGGCGACGATGAC
The DNA here is from genome assembly GCA_963920205.1 of Stenodema calcarata. Lineage (NCBI taxonomy): Eukaryota > Metazoa > Arthropoda > Insecta > Hemiptera > Miridae > Stenodema > Stenodema calcarata. Next base: position 27,569,533 of record OY986050.1, on the reverse strand, counting down.
GGTTTGAATACGTATACAGCTGACTGATGGTATGGGAGTTGATAGTTCAATTTCAGGTGTTGTCGATAGTTGCAGTCAAGTTCTATATTGATACTGAGCCGTCTAACAGACGTCATTAGATATACCATGTATGTCAACCATACCATATAATATTGATACATCCAATTATTGTACATCCAACTTGCTCCTGGCATGACCGCACTTCCGGAGCAGGCAGAACAATATCGTCTCTGCTGAAGGGGGCTATTAGGATACGCCATCAATTTTAGCGCAAACAATCCAATTAGCTGACGCGACCTGCATAGAACAGGCTGCACTGGATTAGAACCTTGTTTTGAAACATTGAGTGATGCAGGGCAACTTCTGCCTTCACTTCGCGAATGAATGGATCAAATTATTGCTCGGGTTCTGCTATTATTAATGTTTTTAAATGGTCGGTAAAATCGAAGATCACAAACATGTGGCAATCATTATTACAGCCGTTCATTCCACTAGATAAATTAATGGATACACAGAACGAAGGCACTGATCAAAGTATTCATAAAATTATGTTATACCTTTTCTACACCCACTGCAAACTCTAACTCCAAAACTCAAAGACGCAGCTACAATAATTGTGTCCCATGAAATCCATTACAATTGGAACGATAGCAGCTCATGCGCAACCTGAAACTTTAGTGAATGGCAGTATAGCTACTTACATTAGTTACTTACATTCAACACAAGTTTCAATAGACGATTTGTTTTGTTTCATTTCTTTCCCCAATGGTTCTGTAATAACCATCAACTAGTAGTTCTATATTGATACTGAGCCGTCTAACAGACGTCATTAGATATACCATGTATGTCAACCATACCATATAATATTGATACATCCAATTATTGTACATCCAACTTGCTCCTGGCATGACCGCACTTCCGGAGCAGGCAGAACAATATCGTCTCTGCTGAAGGGGGCTATTAGGATACGCCATCAATTTTAGCGCAAACAATCCAATTAGCTGACGCGACCTGCATAGAACAGGCTGCACTGGATTAGAACCTTGTTTTGAAACATTGAGTGATGCAGGGCAACTTCTGCCTTCACTTCGCGAATGAATGGATCAAATTATTGCTCGGGTTCTGCTATTATTAATGTTTTTAAATGGTCGGTAAAATCGAAGATCACAAACATGTGGCAATCATTATTACAGCCGTTCATTCCACTAGATAAATTAATGGATACACAGAACGAAGGCACTGATCAAAGTATTCATAAAATTATGTTATACCTTTTCTACACCCACTGCAAACTCTAACTCCAAAACTCAAAGACGCAGCTACAATAATTGTGTCCCATGAAATCCATTACAATTGGAACGATAGCAGCTCATGCGCAACCTGAAACTTTAGTGAATGGCAGTATAGCTACTTACATTAGTTACTTACATTCAACACAAGTTTCAATAGACGATTTGTTTTGTTTCATTTCTTTCCCCAATGGTTCTGTAATAACCATCAACTAGTAGATCCCGCGTAGACAGGTTTCGCTCGAATATGCTGAAATGCGATTACCTACTTGTAATCTGGACTAAAGAAAACGAGATGTGTGAAGTTTTTAACAGACTATTTCAACCTTAGATGGTTATCTGTATGGTAAGTGTGTTGATACAAGTATAACGTAAGTTTACGTTATTCGTATAGACAGAACTTGTTGGTTCACCTTTCATATTAGGTATATAAAATACTTTCCCATTAAGAAACTCGTCAAATCTGTCCAAAACGCTTTATTATTTTCTGTATAGATCAATGGTCTGCATGCAATACAATATTTAGGCGTATTACTGCACTAACTAATTGTACCGTGTCGATTGTAATCGAGAGTAGTCGATAACTAGCTCAATGAAGGTCTTGTCAGTTTTCCCACTGGATTCCGGGCCGACTTAAAATGCACAAAATAGTGAAACTTAAGCATAAATAGTAAAACGCTTATTTTGATGATTTTGTTGTTGGTTCTACCTTCTAGCCCTCTTTGTAAACGAGCGGCTGGCCTTAAAATACAGGAAACCAATATCTTTTCAATTTTCATAAGAGAAAAAAATCAAATACGAGTAAATATATTTGTTCCTCAGATTCTAGTTTTGAGTCGTGATTCTGCCTGATTGAAAAAGCTTGTTTCATACTACAGTAAGTAGAATTAAATGCTTCCTGATTTGTATGAAAAACTATACATGGATGGTATGTATACCATCCAAACTTTATGGGCTAATGCGCATTTATTTAGGATTGTGATTAGTTTTCAGGACCATTCTCGGCCCAATCGAAGACCAAAATTGTATTTTGTATCTTGAATAGTAGTTACAAAATGGTTTCTCTCGGCTGATTTCAAAGGTTTGTTAAGGAAATGAAAAACCAAAGATGGTAAACATTTCTGTCCTAGATGTTACTATTATGACAAATCATAGGTAAGACGAATGGTCCTTTTCAGTCCTTTCCTTAATTCTGTTACATGTACTAGTTAGTTTCGGATTATTAGTTTGAAAATCTAGGCGTGAATCCGCACGCAAAAATTCGTTTTCCCCCGGCATTGCACATCTGTCTCAATTCGCTGCCGTCGTCTAGACAAGAGGCCGTTCAGATGAAACTATTTCACAAAAGTCTTCACCCATACACCTGAGTGGTGGGGGGTGTTGAGCGAGTGAGAAATGTACTGGAAGAGACAAACGCTGGGAAGTTGAGGGGAGAAACTGGGCTTTATAGCTCCCGTAGGTGCCACTTGTATCCGAGCAGGGCGTGAGAAACATTCCGGGATATATGATAATATGTACCTGGGTGACGTATCGCTGCGAGGGATTCCACTTGTCGGACCTACTGGTATCTGCTTGTCGGCGAGGAAGATTTGCGTAAGGTCGAAATAGAATTGTTGGTGCCCGTCACATATTCATGAGATTAACAATCTATATTAAATATTGATACTTTCATAGATTTCTGCTCGATGATGGAAGTCGTTCCTGCTTAAAGACGAAGAACCTAATATTGTATTGCTCACGAATATGTTGAAGGTACGTACAGTTTATAGTTGCCCCATCCCTTGCAAACGATGGTGAGTATTTCATTCGACTTTTTCAATCAAACTGAAAAATGCTCAATCATGTACTCAGTAACCTTAAATGACATCATTATAGCATTATGTCAAGCTTGCCTAACATTTATAAATTGATTTTGAAGCGTGCAACCTCGATTACCCTATTGAGTGGATTAATATTCATAACTGCATATAGAAGACGAAAGCAACCTGATGACCTGAATTATTGTAATAACTAATTGTAATACATAATTCGTGGGTTTGGTCTTGACCAGAGGGTGTACTAACCACAGAAGATTGCTTCTTGTTCCTTTTTCTCTGGCCGAGAAAGTTCCTCCAGACAAAACAAAAATCAAAAGTTCATTTCCGGCCAAAATTGAACTTACGAGAATTTTGGTATTCACTGTCGATATGTTATGATTTTTTAATAAACATTCAAACGAATCATTTGTCAGCACGTGCAAAAATGTGAAATCCTATGACAAACCTAGCCTTGACCTCTGACCTCTGAACGATCTGACCACTAGCTCAACCAATTTTGACGAAATTTGATTAAGAGCACTGATAGTTTGTTGGCGTGCGCATACGTAACATGTTTGTTGTCTCTCTAGCTCCTTATTTGATCTTTGGGGATTTTCATATTCTGCTGAGCATCATTTTCTAAACATTTCTTTCAAATTGAGTATTTTGTTTCGGTATGACTACGATGTTTCATACTTACTGGTAGCTTTTCACCAATATGCTGTGCAGAAATTACACTGCGAAGCCAAGGAAGCAAGATTTAACAAAGAACGCAAGAAAGACATTAGCACTACCATTGTCATTGTTCGTGTCCTCAATTTACATACTCGTGGCACCCCCAGCTCGTTGAGCTTTATTAGCGTAGTCTACGCCACTTTACATAAAGAGCCCTGTGATGACAGCTACGACGGCTGAGCATTCCCGTCTTCCTAATTACTCATCACGGTCGCGGATCTTCAGATGGCTTAAGAGACTTGCCGGATCTCCTTACACTAGCTATATATCATTACCCACACAAGAGTCGTTGAGAGATGTCTCATTTCCTTATAGTTCCACACTATGTAGTAGAACAGCCTAGTGCGGCGATGGCGAGAGCGGGGGGAGGCTTTCTGCGATATCTGGATTCGGTGTTTGAAGAAGGAGTCGAGAGGGAGCGTCGAGCAAGCGGAAAATGAGTTGGATCCAGTCGCAGGTGATTAATTAAATTCTACCCCGCTTATCATTCATTACGAGCGCTTAGCCTCTTCATAGGCCCGAACGTTAAAGGAAGACAAAGACAGTGAATAAGACGGGAATAAGTGAGCTAAGAAATATAATTCCCAAAGAGCGATGTAATTGCGGACCCAGCAGAGTGTTATACTCAACAACAACGGGCTTTCTTAGTTTAATCCTACGAATATCAAGTACCACATGGGAATTGTTCAACCTCAAATTGTTAATTAAAATATAGTTTTTTCAAGGCACAAAATGTCGTTTGTTTCGGACATTATTGTGACACATGGCCGGCATTACTACGTGTGGCATAGTGTTATGATATATTCTGAAAACAATTTCCACTCATCTGTCGAGCGAATTTTCAATTATCATATTCAAGCTTCCCTTACTACAATTTTCTATTCACGAAACTTTAATATGACCCACTGTTCGGGATCAACCCCTTACAACGCCCTCCTAAACGGGAATTTATCTGTACATAATGACTGATGGGTACATGTTAATAGTGGATAGATAATTCCTGAGCGAATGCCGTTGTTCTGTACCTCGGTGAATAAACATGATTATGCCAAGCGGTGGTACCCATAAATCTCCAATAATTACTCCATCATTCTCCATCACTCCAACGACCACCTGTAGTCAATCACCTGACACTCTTCAGTTTTTTCCTTATTGTTTAATTGGGAGTGTTGCAGGTCCCCCGATTTCATTTGCAGCTTCCTCGGTCAATTTCAGGTTAGCAACTCCCCCGATTATCAGCCTTACCATACGGTGTTTCGCAACCTCCGAGAGGTAGGTAATTTTAACAGCGCCGCCAACTTAATTTACGCATCCACAAAAAGTATAATTAGTATATAAAAAGTATCAAAGTATAAAGTTTAATTTGCTTCACGTTAGTGTTATTTCATTTAGCCTCTTTTCTTATGTTAATCGCGGAACATTGTTGGGAGATCAGCTACGTCTTCTAAGATGATATAATGCACTAAATATTGCAATGAACCAAGTTAAAGCTTAGTATTCTGAAACTAAAACAGGAAATTAGTTAGGAGAGAGAATCCTAGGGGAATGTTCTCTTGAAACTATTAAAACAGTACTGTATAAAATGTAAAAGGCTTCAGTATCTTCTCCCCTTATCGCACTCTCGGATAATTTTTATTCTGCCTCATTTACATCTGCAACGAATTTACAAACGAAAAAAAAGGAGTGTGAAGCAGTCTATAAGGCTATCAGAGCCGCGAAGGGCGGTACGAGCCCAACATTCATCGTCCGGCGTGGGTTGGGGTTTCAATTATCGAGCTTGGTATTTTACTTGGAAATAATACTCTCGGCTTACGGCCACTACCATCTCTTTGGCCCTTCCGGCGGCGGTAATTCTCGAGTTGGGATCCGTGGACTACACGATATGAAAAGCTGATCGTAAAAAGTATAATACGGCCGGCCGTTCCAATATCCATACTCTTTCTTCGACGCCCAATCACGCTGTCAACTCTTCAACGGGACGTCCTCGTAAAAAAATCTCAAGTTCTCGTTTCCTTGCGTGGGGGGAAAATAAAGGTTAACGATGGTAGTTTGATGAAACACGACAAAGTCAATGACACCCACCCCGATTCTTCCTTTTTTGATTTAGAAATCTGTCGTATACAACTGCCGGTTTTGAAGGCAATCACTGAAAATCAAAATAATATTCCAGACCAACTTCCTTGGATATCACAAATCCATCGGGCATTGTTACTAGTTGTTTTTCCCAACTATTTGTGTTGAAATATGGTTTAAATGACTTAAAATACCATTTATCGAGAGAAGAGTCTAAATCTTGTATTTATTATTTTCTTGAAAGTAAAGAGTTGAATTGTGTGTGTAGGTGGTTACCTAGTCTTTTCTTGACCGACTATATAAGCCGGTGGACATCAGTGTTGCTACATCCAACACCCCTTCTCAACACTGACAGTTACAAAGAGTCAAATGCTTTTGTCACACAGAAAGAAATCGAAACATACAGTAAAAGGAATATTTGAACACGTTAAGTTACTTCAAATTGAAAGCACTTCTATGTTTACAAAATAGAGGAAGAACTAGTGGCTTTGTCAAAATGTCTGCCACCTGATCATCACTTTTCACATAATTAAGAGCAATTAGATTGTTTGCCACGCTATCTTTTACAAAGCAATACTTGATTTCTATATGCTTGGATCGTTTATTGATTTGACGGGACTTAGCTATTGCAATCACACTTTGATTATCCTCCCAAACAGGAATAGGTTCATCAATGTTGACGTTGAAGTCTTCAAGGATTGACTTGATCCAAACTGTCTCCTTGATTGTTTCACTCAGAGCGATGTACTCAGCTTCAAAGGACGAAGTTGCCACAAGGGATTGTTTCTTAGACGTCCAGCTCACCGGATTGCCAAAGACGAATGCAGCATAGCCAGATGTGGATTTTCGATCTTCCAGATCACTTCCCCAGTCAGCGTCACTGAACATTTGAATTGGAGGACATCTGGCACCTTTTATGTAATGCAAACCAAAATTGATAGTGGTTTTCAGATACTTCAAAATTCTCAAGGCGTGTTTATAATGAGTATTGCTGTAACTGTTGCAGAATCTACTCATGTAATTGGTAGCATAGCTGACATCAGGCCTTGTCCCTGCAGAGACATATATCAATGTGCCTATCAGTTGACGGAATGGCAAATTTTCTTCAGGCTCAGTGACCTTTTCAAGTTGTAGTTTGGCTTCCATTGGCGTGAGAGTATTTTTTGCATCGGTTTGACAGAATATAGTTAAGGCTCTTTCAATCATTGACTGTTGAGAAATTACCAGTTTGTCAGGTAGCACCTTAATCTCCAAACCAAGAAATGTGAAGTCAGTTGAAACCTCAAGATCAGTAACTTCAAAGTGTTTTTTAATTATCACTTTGAAATTATTCATTTGCTCTAAATCACTAGAAGCCATCAAAATATCGTCAACAAATACCAGAACAAAAAGTGTTGACTCACCGATAGTCTTCAGGTAGAGGCAGGTGTCTCCTTTAGATTGGTTGAATCCATTTCTTTTCATAAATCCATCAAAACATAGGTTCCAGTTCCGGGGTGATTCCTTTAGTCCATAAATAGATTTCTTCAGTTTACAGATTTTATCACCATCTTGAAATCCTGGTGGTTGCTTGACATAGACATCACCTTGAATAGGACTGTTCAAGAACGCGGTACGTATATCCATTTGCATGATATGAAATCCTTGTGATGCTATCATTGCTAGCATTATTTTAACAGTCGTCATTTTTGCCACTGGTGCGTAAATGTCTTCATGCACATCTATTTGCTGAAATCCACGAGCCACTAGCCTTGCTTTATAAAGGTTGTTCGACTTTATGCGTAAAACCCATTTGGTATCAATAACAGGGCAATCTGAAGGTGGCTTATCTACAAGTTCCCATACCTCATTATTTTTCATTGAGGCCAATTCGCTTTCCATAGCAATTTTCCATTTACTCCTTTCATCCAATGACATTTTGCTCAAATCTTCAAATCGAATTTCGTTCTGTAAACACAAGTTGAGTTCATAGTCATGAAATCGAGTAGGAGGTTTTGTTTTGCGTGATGGACGTTGTTCTTCATTCCCAGATGCTGAGGGAATTTCTCTTTCAACGAGGTCTTCCTTGTTCCCCTTCTCAAGGTCAGAGGTGGTATTGACTAAAAAATCTGAGTACAGCTTAGATTCGTCAAAGACTACGTTTCGAGCTGTGAAGATTCCATCATTGTTCATAAGCTGGTAGCCATTGCTAGTGTAGCCAACCAGGAAACACTCTATTGCTTTGGGGTCAAATTTTGATCTCTTTTCTTTGGGAATGTGAGCGAAAGCACGGCACCCAAATATCTTCAAATTCTCCAGATCTATGTCCTTTCCATACCATAACTTTGCAGGCAACTTTCCGTTCACCGTATAACTTCTGTTGATAACATATACAGCTGACAATACGGCTTCTGCCCACATGACCTTTTCCATTCCACTGTCACATAGCATTGCTCTTGCCCTTTCAGCTATCAGTCTATTCATTCGCTCAGATTTGCCATTGAGCTCAGGTGTGTACGGTATTGTGTATTCGATCTGAATTCCATTATTTTTACAATAACTTTGGAATTTTTCGGATTTATATTCAGAACCGTTATCACATTTGAATCGGCTTATATTTGTATTCATTTTTGAAGTGGCCATTTTCGTATATTCGACAAACTTATCGAATGCCTCCGATTTATTTTTCATGAGATAGATGATAGTGAAGTGCGTGTAATCATCAATGAATGATATGAAATATTTTTCACCATTCCTAGATGGTGGATCAACAGGGCCGAAAATATCGGAGTGAACAAGCGCAAGGGGTCTATTGCCTGGAGTGGTGTTATTTTTCCATGGGGACTTCGACATTTTTCCCTCCGCGCATTGTTTACAAATTTCGGAGGAATGATCTGATTTGTCAACATTCTTTATCAGACCTGCTTTCATCAATTTATCCAACCCTGAGATACTTAAGTGACCCAACCTACGGTGCCATAATTTTAGATTGGGTTTGATTTCACACTGATACGCATGTTGAGATGATTGTTTTTCAAGAACGGTGAAATCCAATCGGTAGAGATTGTCGTCATAAACTCCAAGAGCAATGATTGAATCATTCTTTTGAACTCTAACGGAAGTTTTATCAAAAATAACGCTGTAGCCTTGATGAGTAATAGCCCGGACAGACAGTAAATTATGCCGCAGGCCTGGCACATAATATACATTCTCAAGAGAACATACCTTACCGGACACCTTATTCTTTAGGAAAAGCTTGCCTGCCATAGGACTTTCCATTGTATCGGAGTTTGCTAATTTAATACGTGCAGGTACAGTCAAAATGTTGACATCCTTCAAACACTCTTTAGAGTTCACATAGTGGTTGGATGCACCACTATCAAGATAGAATTCCATGAGGGATTTGGATGAAGGACCTCTATCATCTTGAACACCCAAAAAGGCAAATGATGTGTCGTCTTCATCTCTGGGGCTTTCTTTATGTTCCACTAGGTTAGCTGCTTGACTTCTATGTTTTTTATAATAATAACAGTCCGTCTTGTTATGGTTTCTTCTACCACAGAAGCTACATGTAGTGAAATTGTGTTCCTTACCTTTTTGGTATTGCTGAAAAGGTTTCTTGGTTGCGGCGAACGCATTCTGATTTGTATTTTTTTGATTTTCCCATCTATCTTCTTTCGACTTGACACTGTTTGTTGGACTGCTCCTCAGCTTCATATTAAATTCCGACAGTCTTCTTTTTACGTCGTCCATCTCCATTTCTTTATCATAGAAAGTTTCTAGAGCTGTGACAACAGACTCGAACTGATGAGGAAGCGAGTTGAGTAGTATGCAGCAGTAATCAGATTCATCCAACTTCGCCCCAACGTTTTTCAATTCACGCATGATTCCATCAAACGTGATAAAGTGAGAATCTAACGGCGTTTTTGCGTCGTATTTCAGCTCAACTATTTTCTTTAATAATAATCTTTTACTGCATGGCCCCTTCTTCTCGTAGGTTGTGCATAGAGACTTCCAAATATCGAAGCTGTTGGCGTTGTTCCTGATGTGTTCTAGGTAGGAATCTTCCAGATGTTGAGCCAATAGTGATTTGCACTTTTTGTCTGCTTTGAGTGCTTTAGCACTAAGGGGACACTCCTGAATACATTCAAGAACACCTTGTTCATCCAGATACAACTCCATACGAAGCTTCCAATCACTGAAGTTCTTGCCATTGAACGGTTTCACCGCACGAACCGTGGTAGGTTGAGAGGAACTCATTTTTGTTTTTTTTGAGATCGCCAATTTCGTTTCCACACGCACAAATACCGTTTAACTCAACGAACGTGAACTGGGCTTCATAACCTGTTGAAATATGGTTTAAATGACTTAAAATACCATTTATCGAGAGAAGAGTCTAAATCTTGTATTTATTATTTTCTTGAAAGTAAAGAGTTGAATTGTGTGTGTAGGTGGTTACCTAGTCTTTTCTTGACCGACTATATAAGCCGGTGGACATCAGTGTTGCTACATCCAACAATTTGACATATATTTTTCCAACGTTCCAACATACATTTATACTACAGAGCATAATATTTTTACTGCAATATGTATGTAAGTACTAGCTGTCAGGCCCGTCGCTGACAGGTAGAACTCGGGGTGTGTCCATCTACCTCTGTTATATTTCGGCTTCCTTATAAACCCCACCCGTACGCGTCGAATCCGGGAGTGAACCCTTCTACGCCCTTCCCCGGTCACAGAAACATTTAAATACGGGAGAAAACTTCGATCCATTGGGCCGTTTTAAGGAATTTTAATGTTTTTTATTTTGGCTTCCCTATAACCCCCACCCCTATGCATCGGATCCGGAAGTGAACCCCCCTATGTCCTTCCCCGATCACGGAAACATTCAAATATGGAAGAAGGGTTCGATCCATTGAGCCGTTGTTGGTGATGGAAGGACAGACAAACAGACACCAAATTCAAAATCCACGTGGTTTGACTCCATTTCACGCGAAACGAATAACTGTAGTGAAATTTTTCGAAAATATCCAAGGAACACGAAAACCGTTATTAAATTTAGTTATATAGATACATTTATATTATATATTATATAAATCACTTATTAACCACTTTGTACCATCACTTATTAATGATCGTCAATTATTCACATTCCCAGTCCGGTAAAAGCACTTGTCCGTAGGATCAAAGTAAATATTATCGTTGGATATACGGTGATAAAAGTCCCTAAACCTTGATGCATTAGAAGCAGTGGTTGGTGATTATTCGGTGAATGCCTTCCCAGTTACCACTCATGAGGATGCACATGATTCAGTTACTAGGAGGTTATTTGCACACAAAAAGGGGTAAACTATCTCTTCAAAGCGCGACGCTAAAATTAATTATATGAGCTCAGTAGAGAAAACCCAGTGGCGGGCGCATTAAAGGGGATTTACATAATTTTAGAACTCAACTGAGGAGAAAAACCTTTTGAGCGGAAAGATTATCGGAACTAAATTCATTATTCAGGAGTTCCGCGCATTGTACATTATATATGATGGTATTGATGAACAGATGGTAGGTACTGACTATAAAAAATGTATTGTGATTTGCTGAAATGAGTCTATCTTGCTCCGTATTCTTTCCACAAATAAGCAGTCAATAAATTCACTCAGGTCTCTCACAGGTGGATGTGAGGACAAGAAAAAATATTGTTCACATCTATTTGTGTAATAATATTATATTTGCTAGTAATGATAATAATATTTGCTACATCTATTTGTGTAATAATATAATATATTATATTTGCTATAATATACCCACTTAGGTATAACCAAGTAGCTGGATTACGACTCGTCGGTTGCGAAGGATATTGTTAGATGATTGCGATGATAACGTTTGAAATGTACGTGCTTTGTTCCTCCCTCAGGACATAAACTTGAAGGTTCAGAATTTAGTCAGACTGTTCTTGATATTGTTCCTCTCAGTCGAATTTCTCGTTGGTAGCAAATATCAATTCGGACTGCCCTTGATGAACCAAGTTTCATTCAAATGGAACCATCCACATAGCGATTGCTGTAATTTCGGCTTCTCTCTCTCCGGTCATCACTCACCCGTTATCAACCTCAACCTTTGACTCGTACCTCAGCTGTAAATATAGGAACCTATTCATCAACTTTTATTTAATCGCACATCTCAGCAGTATTTTACCCCAATCAGGCTGTTTTCTTCATCCTTGTCAAATTTTATAAATTCCGAATATTTTGGATACTGGTAGACGGACAGGAAAATACGAGTATTATTTTCCTATTGCTATAGGATGAAATGAAAGATATTTAATGAGACCATGAGACGAATTACAATTTAAATCATTTTATTGCTGGTCAATCATGGTGACTTCTGTCTTCAATCAATCATGTATGCAAGGCCCACTAATACTACCAGGTGGTAACGAGTCTACATGAGATTTGGACGAAACGTTGTGATAATTCGAACCGCAATCACTTCTGCCTTGTAAGTGTAGTGTTTTCGCAGTGCAGAATCCTGCTTTTTAGGACCCCTGGCTAAGTGCCGAAGACAAGAGAAGACAAGTTTGGCCCCCGAACGCTACTTCTGCCCAGCAGGGTCAGCACCATTTGATTTATTGGGTTTTTCACCTTCCTTCGTGTCTTGCAGTAACATGTTGGCGGTTATCCACTTAGCGTCCACGACATGGACAGAGAAGTATCACTGAGTTCCAGGTGCAAATTAGAAACATTTGCCGAGAGGCTTGCAAACATTTTGTATAATACGCAATTTCGAAAATTTATTTACCATTTGATACCAAATAATACCAAAAAATAAACCAAATATTATGGATTATTGTACTCAATCCCCGTCCGCGTGAGTTTGCCCATTTAGAAATGAAAACAAACTTAAAATTCAGTATGCACCCACGGATTGGGCGAAAGATTTAATAAAACAATAAAATAATTTATAATATAAATATTACGGGGGTTATTAAATATTCATTAATAAACTCCGTAATGTATCTATAATTCAAATAAAACTGTATAGCTTTTTAATGAAAAGTTAAATCGATTTTGATTAACAGTAGGTATTTTTCTGAAGTGTTGAAGTTACGAATAGCCGTTATTTTGGGTTCATAGTTAGAACTTAAAAAAATCATCGATATGTTCGTGAATCAAATGGTAGAAAATGATGCCAATTTTCATATTGGGAAACAGACGTAGTTTGCAGGTTACTCCAAAACTTATAAGGCTAAAATCGGTAAAATATGTACGAGGTGTACAGATTGAATTACTTGCACTCGTGGAGGCAGAAATTAAATTTAAGTAACTTTATTTTATATAATTAAATAATAATTCATTTAGGACGCCAGTGGCTCTCATAATTTTTTTTTCTCCCCACAAACACACTACTGAATTATTCAACGTTATTAATCGTTTACGTTGTTTCAAGAACAAAGTTTAATTCTGAGAGATTTTATGTTTGTGTCAGTACGCTTAATACAAACAGTTGGTACGCCGTCCACGTATTGTGTCGTTTAAATCGATTCAAGTTTTTGTTGGTTTTGAAGTAAAGTTAGGAGCGAGGCCAAAGGTGACCCATGAAACATTTCATACCCTAAGTCAATTAGGTACACCATTACATTGGAAATAATTCTGATCCGCCTAGGTGGACAGCCGATGACGTCGGCGACGCCAAAAACGGCAGTAGGACGGAAATTCAACCTGAAATGGTTGCTTACTTTACTTTACTTTCACATTGGAAAATTGGAAATGCAACCGGAGCTCAAAGGTAGAACCTTAACAAAATCGTCAATATATGTTTAACCTAACGGTGGAACTACAAGACGATGAATTCCCATGGTTTATCATCGAGTGTCATCGTCATACATATTGTGCCTTAGTTGCTTCCCATTGCCTGTTTGGTTCCTCAAATCTACACGCAGGTAAACTATTCATCTGTGTAACGTTATGATTACAGACCAGTGGATGCGCTCCTTGTCAGCTGGTTCACAAGTCGACTCTCCTCTATCCGCCTCTTTTGGGCCTCAAACCTCCTCTTCCTCTTCACCTGACGGGCGAGTGGGTTTCCATGCGATGTGAGATCAAACACCACGGCCTCTTCCTCAGGAGGCGCCTCAGGGTTTCAGGCGAGTTGCTTCTGCTGATATCAGCAATTTAAAATTTCTCAAGTCTTGAGTTTTTTTTCTTTTTACTCACCATTATCGCTATAAAAATCCACCCTATTAGTTGTTCAATCACTTCCATCCCTCATAATCCTTTGATTTGCAGTCGTAGGTTGTGTGGTTTTGAGGTAGGTATGTGGGTGTGTCTTGGAGTGTGGATTTCATATATTGGAAGTATCGTGCGCTGATGGATTTGACTGACAAGGACAGTATAAAATTCACCAAACTCACCAAACACAAAATTTGTTTAATAATCTCGAACTTTGAATACAGCGTAGAATTATAGATCAATTTCTTTCATTACGACGTGGTTGAAACAATGCTGTTGGTGTTTTGTAAATAATTATGATTGGAGATTACATCGCTATAAAAATCCACTACAACTATACAAACCAACCCGTTTAGTTGTCCAATCTCCTACATCCCTCATAATCCTCTGATTTGCAGTCGTAGATTGTGTGGTTTCGTGGAAGGTGGGTTTGTGTTGGAGTGTTGATTTCATATGTTAGAAGTATCATGCGCTGATGGATTGACTAAGACAATAAGTATTCAATTCACCAAACACCAAACGCAGATAGCCTGGAACTTAGTATACAGCGTAGAATTATAAATGGGGTTTCTTCATAACGACGTGGTTGGAACAATGCTGTAGGTGCTTTGTAAACAATGGTAATTGGGGATTATACAGTCGGTATTAGTGCAAACAACATCTTGCGTCTACAGTACTCGAGTAGCTTGAAAAGATTTTGGTTTATTATCTTCGATAATGAACCATTGGAATCGCCCAAAGAAAAAATTTTTTTAACCCCCCCTCAAAATTTGTTGGTTTACGTTTCAAGATACGTAGATTCAGAAAATCGAATAAAAAAAAATCCGTCCGTCCGCCGTACGCCGTACGCCGTACGCCGTACGCCGTCCGCCGTACGCCGTACGCCGTCCGCCGTCCGCGCCACTTTGCCCAGTTAGCGTTGAGTTAAAATTACGAAATTTTTTTTATGGGTTTCGACCAACCCCACAATGGTCCTCGAAACTTTTCATAACCCTAGGTCAAGGGGAAGGGGTTCAAAACGAATTTTGAAATTTTGAAAATTTCATATCTCGAAAAATTCATATAGAACGGTATGTTTTTTATTTCATATTTAGATAGAGTTTGTTCCGTAGAATTTTTTAAGACCATCCGCAGCTTTGTAAGACCAGCCGTTCGTTCACAATGACGGCTCAAAGATTGTGCCTCACAACCCGATAGTGAATCAAACTGTTGAAATACAGGTCCATTTTCATACTAACAAGATCTTTGGAACATCATATGGCTTAAGTGATGTCGAGTTTGTTGTTCTGAGGTGCGTTTCGTGCTACGGAAATGAAGGTAATTTCGAATGTTTGTTAGTAGGTACTTCTTTTACAGAAAAATTATTACCGACGTAGTATTAAAAACCCCAGTATTATATCGTATTAATTAATCATAATTAATAATAATTATTATTAATAATAAATACAAATTATTAATACCTAACAATAAATTATAGTAATTTTCACTAGGTACTTGATAAAATTGTTAATAATTAGTGATAATTGATAATAATAATTAATCTAACATTTAGGATCTGGACATTTAGACCTAGTGATCTAGACAGAAGGGTGATCTGTACAAAGAAGATAATGAACCGTTGTGTCAAGAATTTGCAGAGTTTTTTCAAATGAAAAAATTATTAAAGAGGAAATAAGATCCAATACAGAAAATAAGTGAACTTATTTATAAGCCTTGGGCGGTAAGGAAATTACATTCAGGAAGTTTTCCAAGTTGCCTAATCTTTGGTTTTTTAAACATTCAATGGTATTTTTTCTTCCATTGAAAGCTTTTCCGTCGAGTTAGCCGAATAAACTTGCGATGTGATTGGACAGATGAAGAAAAGTCCTCTGAGAGTGGAAAAAGGGAAAGGGTTGGGGAAATAGCCTCAGTCAACCGCAGATTTTACAATTCAGGAACAGTTTCCACGTCCAGGTCTAGGAATTCCTGCTTTTTTACCCTCCGCGCTTTCCCACCGGTTTGATTTATGACGTTCCAATGCTTCCAATGTTACACTAGTTCCAAAGTGATCCCTTACAACCCCTCACCCATCAGAAAATGACTCCAGGGTCGCAAAACAACAACCGAAGGAATCCACGGAACGTTTATTAAAGGGTGGACTTTTCCCCAAGACATTCTTTATCTCTTGCCACTCTTTCTCTTTCCATCACGAGTCTCATTCCATAGTGGCTCCACTCCCCCTCCAACAGTCAGCTTCTTATAAGAGATCTCGTTATGTAACAATACATGTTTCAAATCTCATCGTACAACAGCAAACAATGCGCGAGGATGTTGTCATCAAATTTGTTACTTACACTTTTTCATTTTTTTTTTTTTTTTTTTTAATTGAAGTTTTGTGAAGCTTATCTACATTTATATTATATTGTTGCATCTGAACACTATACCCCATACGTTTGTGTTAGTGGTCTTCTTTCAGACTTACTTAACTTCAAAATAACATTTAATGTTATTGATCGGTTATCAGGTAAGTCTTGGCACGCTGAATACTGGTTCTATTCGGATCCGAAGTGCACGATTCCAACTTTGCTGGCAGCGGCCGAAGGAAACTACGCTGGAGCTGGTTCCGGAGTCAAGTCGAAGGTACGATATCCAGTCAATATCAGTATCCATCGGTGTAATTGCCAAATCTAGAAAATTTGTATGTCAATAAAAAGTTAAGGGCTACATAAAATGTAATGATCTTACAGGTGCTGGGCGCCTCAGACTACGATTTTCACGTGGAGCGAGCATTCTTGACTGTGTTTGAGAAAGGCCTTGCTGAGAGCTTACAAGCAGACGGCAAATGCGGGCCATCTGGAGATTGGCAGGTGAATTCAGATTAATATTTATATTAATGATTACATATCAACAGCTCGCGGCTTTTCACTGGCTTCCCCTGCCGCCAATCCAGCCTCTGGAATGGCTGTGTGAACTGCAAACGTAGCAGTAACGGCAGACTGACTCGTATATAATTGAAAATTAGTTATTATAAACCCCATGTCATTCCAATGCCCAATATGACTGAGGTACTTAATGTCTTCCAAGTAGAGAAGCAGTCACTTTTGCTTGCTCACACAACATAACATGGACATATACGATAAGTTGACGTGTCCAAATCAGTTGTTTAGGAATTGAATTGCGGGAAAATGAATTAGTAAAATGGTCAGAATACTGTGGGGATTTGAGTGACCGGATCAAGGCTTACAGGTTTTTACGTTCCCGCGCAGACTCAACAAAACTTCCAATTGGATGCGGGACCTTCAAAAGACTGACTGTTTCCCAAATTACGAAGTGAAGCATGAATTTAAAGCATGAAGGATGTGCGCAAAAAAGGTATAAAGCATGAACGATATGTGGATGATCTAGTAGTTGTGGTGAGAGGCTAATTCCCAACCACTGTTCCAAATTGAGTGCAGATGGCACTAAATACGGTTACCCGCTGGTGTATTGAGGAGAGTCTCTCTATAAATCCGTCCAGGAAAGTACCTAGAGGTTCCATTTGCGAAAAAAACAATCTTGAGGGACTACATCCCCTGAGATTGAATAACGTGGAGATTCCGGAAGCAACGAAGCAAAGTGTTTGGGTTGACGTTTGACCAAAGACTTAAACACCTTGATAAAACTGCTCAGAAAGCTGTCATATATCTAGTCAGATGCAGAAGACTGCGGTAAAAGCTGGGGATTGAACCCTAATTTGACGACGTGGCTATATATATCTAGCCGTGGCTATATATACAGGGTTTAATCCCCAGCTATATATATGCAGGCCGTGAGACCATTAATAACTCGTAATATTCAGGTTAGTAGTTTGGTGGACGAAAGCAATGCAGCTGCAGGCTCAAAAGCTCCTGGGAAAAACTCAACGGCTGGCATGCCTGAGAATAACAGAAGCCGAACCAGTGAAAACTGAGGGAGGAAATTCGAGCGGACCCAATACTGGGTATGCCCAGTGATGATATGCCTCCTCTCTACCGCTTTGAAAGAAAACTCCACATCCTCTTTCCCGAAAGGGAGGCAAGGAAAAAACAGATTCCAGTGCCTGCTCACTCAATCTGGTAAACTGACGGCTCCAAAGTGCCTTGCGGGCTGCGAATTGCTTCAGACGATTGCCATTGAGCACTGTGCCATAGAGATCAGATAGTTAAATCCAATACATATGTGAGTAAGTGGCAATCTGTTCCGATAGTCAAGCCGCATTGAAGGCATTAGCCTCTCCAGCATCAACCACGGCATCCAACATCGGACCCGAACCCTACTGTGGGGTATCCAAAAGCCCCAGGAAAGCATCATAAAAGTGGCTGCTATCAGAAACTCAAACCTCATGAAATAGATCTACAGGCCGGAGGCATGCAAATAAATTCATAAGAGAACCCTCGCATGCAGCTACGGCAGAGCTACTCAACCTCAGCCGCACGAGGCTGTGGATAACGGTATGCCTACTGACTGGACACTGCCGACACTGAAAGCATCTCTGCAAGATGCAGGTGGCCGAGGACAGTGAGTGTTGGTTCTGCCTTGTAGAGGAGGAGACGGCAGAGCACGTCCTGAGTCACTGCGAGGGACTGACCAGGTCCCGGTTTCTGAGCCTGGGTAAAGAAAAACCTGACCCAGAAAAATACATGGGAAATAGCCTCTGGAAGTTGGTTAAGCAACTGGAGCTCACAGAAAAGCACTAATTATAGGGAGGGCACGATAGAAAGGTGATTCACTTATGGATAGCCTCCCAAAATCTTCACTCTCATCTTAAGCATGAAGGATTATAAAAGAATTACTATTTTCACATTAGTACCTACTGGGATTTTTTTTGTCAATGCCAAAGGTCCAGAATTGAAATAGTATTGAACTTAATAAGCTGTGGAACTTACCATGAATGGGCCTTTGCAGGGGTGTTAACTGTAGAAAAATAACGAAATTGCGGGGTTCGATCAGGTTTTGGTTATCAAAAAATTAAGACAAAGACGAAACCGTACGTTATTGATTGTGAAATGAGTGGGATTGAGCCACAACTGTGAATTCCGCCATGAGCTTACCTAAACAAGATGGTGGTGAAGTTTGAAAAGCGTGTAAGAGGCTTCCGTGGCAACTCTGTTCTCAAGTTGTTGTCTTAATGTTCGACGCCTAGGAGGATAACGTGGTAGGAGGGAAGTAGTTTAGCTGAACCTGCCCCATCCAGAGGAAGACCTCTACGAGCCAGTGGCAGAGCGCGCTCGAGCGGCACAGCGAACCTTACGGTCGCACACAACTTGAAATTGCTTATGTAGATAGAAATTATTTTTCGTTTGAAATAACAGAGAACATTGCCATTCGGCATATGAGCATTTTCTTCAATTCTCCTATAGAATTCGACCGAAACGCAGGAACTAGGATATTGACCAACCCTATCAACTAATTTTAAGAGATCAATATTTCCGTTTACCAAGGGATGAAACCCAAATTTTTATTATTTTATTATCTATTTATTTATGTTACAACTGTATTACAACATCTAGAAACTTTTTTCTACTACATTAGACCGATTTTGTGGTTTATAGATTACTACCTATGTCCACTACAAAGCACTCCACACAGTGAGTCATAACAACGTCCATTGGTTTGGTCCTCTTCAGTCTCCGTATGCCTCTACTGTTGTCTAGTGGGCTCAATACGCAGTATCATCTGCAAAAGTTACAGGAAGAGTACCTATCCACTGGTTGTGATAGGTCTCTTGTGTATAGTAGATACAGTGTGGAGCCAAGGGCACTGCCTTGTGGAACACCTGCATTTAATTTCGTCAGTTGAGAATACTCGTCATCTTATGCTGCTCTGAATAATCTACCTGCCAGGTATGACTTCAGAATTTGGAAGGATTGGGTCGGAAGATCATTTTGCAGTTTTGTGAGTAATCCACGATGCCATACTTTATCGAATGCGTGGGAGACATCTAGAAATGTCTAAATGAAAATGTCATATTTCTCATTCTCTCTCTTTCATTTTTCCCCTAACACACATATCTGGATATCTAGACTTTCTGTCTGAAACAAGAGGAGCAAGGAAATGTATTCATACCAAACTAAGGGCACTGTAGTCAGATGTAGTTAACCTTATACGCTCGGTGGGTTCAAATTTGACCTAAAAATGGTGTCAACTCGAAACTCGGACAGACTCATGCAAATTACTTTTCAAATAAGGTAGGACGAGAAAGGTTCCCTTAGTAGTAGCAGTCGCGCAGTTGTATTATATACATTTTCTCCCAAAGTTAGTTTTGACGCCTCTAATCTGTGCAAGCACCTCCCCACTCTCCACCGTTATTCTCGTAGCTGCCATTCCAGAGGGAAAACTTCAATGAAGCTGACACTCTTAATACCTTTTTGTTTTGTTGCTGTTGTACCTTCTCCTTCCCAAGAGCAGATGGTTGGGGAAAGTTCTTGGTTGGTGTCGAGGTTATAACTTGGCTTCTGTTGGTAAAATGGTGGAATAGCGAGAAAAAAGAATGGTTGGGGCTGCGGGTCGAATTAAAAAGAGAGATAGACCAGATTAATAAGTTGAAAGTTAATAAGTTCAAAAGCACTATATTATCATTTTCATTGAAACGATTATGTATGTATCTGGGAATGCGTTCATACTCCGTATGATTATGCCGCAATATATTCTGGAATGAACTCGATGTGAACATTTACGGGTGCCTTCTCGTGATATATTTTGGGACCTAACTCTGGAAATAGGAATTGGTGCGAAAACATTTCAATTAAATTCTGTGGTCCAGGAAAATGATATTAAAAACTCCTTTGGATCGCCCGACCGCAGTGATTCCCCTATTTAAAACATCCGTGGATCGTCCCAATGCCAATGGAAAGGGTTGAAATATGTCAAAAACTGTAGCGTACATTTTTATACATTTTGATTACGAGTTCTACTACCAGCTGTTCGTTCACAATAAGAGTGCTCGTTTAAGAACCAAGGGAACATCATCATCAGCGCGAATCACACTTTGAATTGAGAGGCCAATTTTGGTTTCGTGATATCTATTTTCTCGTTCTCGTATTTATTTTGTGACTTTATAAGGTAAGATCGACATTTTACAAGATTTTGTAAGATCGAGATTTACATCATTGCCGATGTAGGTTTCGAATTATTTGGCTTCGTCGTGTTGAGTTTCGAATTATTTTGTTCTTAGGCGAGGAAACCGAGGAGAGTTGGGTTGGTTCCAATGCTCTAGGGAGAGAATCTAAAAAGGTTGGGTTCGTCATCCTGTCAAGCCACAACAGACCTGGTAGTTGTAAACCTTGAGTGCCCATAACTGTGAGCACTCTCAAATCAATTGCACTGATTCAGTTTATAGACGAGATAATCTGTTCAATAGTTAGTTCGTTAAATGAATTTTCAATAAAGTGAAAATGTAATCAATTACTCCCCGTTTGCCGTTCCAGGCCTTTACTGTGCTTGTTCGAGCTCTCTCCATCGACAAACTTGCAAAGCAGAACCCCTGGATCGACTGTAATAAACCAAAATGTTGTGTTATAGACTTATATTAGGATCAGGGAAGGGAGTGGAAAACGTTGTCAGGCAAACCAAACTTTGGACAAGAACTTCTAGTAATTACTTGTAACTGAATACATCCTGATAGACGAGACGACATCTACTGGAGGAAGCAATATCGGTTCCCCTAAACATCCTCACTTCCATAGAGTTTCACTTAATAATATCGTACTTGTTTCACTTAATAGTACTTGTAAATATGTATTAGCTCCAGCCCCCCCCCCCCCCATGGTTTTGGTGTCAAGACTACGAGCAAATCAATCGAATGATACAAATATCATACATACCAAAACCTTTGTAATAATTTTAATCAAGATTTTCGGGGGAGAACCCTCATCTGCCCAAACAGACCCCCCTCACCTAGACCCCCTCCCATGAAGTTTCTAGATCTGCCAAGGGCCGACCATTACTGAGACTTCTATACTATTTATCACTTCACATATTGATCATATTATGATAGTTTACTTCTTAGTCCACTAAGACTTGATGGATGTTATCAGCCTTCGAAAATGACGGCATAACAGATAATTATTACGGTTCACCTGCTTTAATCCAATAACGGAAAGGGGTATCACAATTCTGACTTCACCATCGTGTTCAGTGTTGTGTTACTCGGCAAAAGAAACGGACTCAAATTCGTTCCGTATCCAATATCATTCTGGTACCTATGATATGTTGAAACCTACTTAAAATTTAAGAATTATATAAATTACTTACATTGTAGGTTGTCTTCACGGAATTAATTGCAAATTAAATATGCAATTTCAAGTTTATTAAAAAAAACTTACAATGTAAGTAATTCATATAATGAACAAATAGGTACATATTTGAATAGCAAAAGCGTATGGCCTGTAAAAAAATTTCACATTTTGATTTTTCCGGTACAAAATCCGTTAAAAAATACACTATTTTGTACACAATTCCGAAAATTCGCTTATCATGTCATGCTACATAACTGCACCTTTCTTTTGTTTACCTTTTTTTAAACTAATAATGTGTAATATATGTATATTTAGGTGGGTGTGGCTAGAGACCTGACGGCCTCCGGTGGGTGCCCAGCTCTGGGAATTACGCTCCCAACGACGGAGTACGAGCTCGTCAGAATGGAATCGGACTCTTCCGGCAATGCCATCCTCTTCTTGGGACAAAGCGAAGAGAGGAAAGGAGAGAAAAAAGAGCGACCGACTCACTTCCAGCCGCCTCTCCTTCAGTGCGCCACACCAGAGTTTCCACTGACGCATTTCTTGAATAGTTTCAGCTCCGGTGGTCCTCTGAGGCCCACGGGGCCACTACCCCTCCTCATCGCCGTATTCGGTTTCATCTAACGTACGCGACAGTGAAGGACGCTAAACCGCTAAATTAGGAAAGTTATTTTGATAAACAACGGGCACCCAGCATTTATGGGGAGCCTCCGCAAAACTTGTGAACTATTCGAGCCTCGAAATTGCTCCATGATTCAAACGGGACATAATTTTCCAAGCCCAACCAAGGGTCAACGGTAAGCCGAGATCATTTACAGTGTTCCGTTTAACCATATCATTCGGCCCCTGAACTTTTAGAAAGTGACCTAAAAAACAAAAAAAAACAATAAAAACAAAGTCCTGTTTATGTTTCAAAGGACAATTTCTATTCCTGTTGATGGTTGTTGTGTTTTTAAATGTAAAGTACAAGGCAGATTATTGTCATTCAATGCAGGATGAGAAAGGTGGGGAACGCGACAGAAAATGATATGATTTATATCCTAAACATTTTTACAATCAAAATCAATTGGTTGAGTTAACAAGCCTTACTGGCGGTATCAGTGAAACACCCTAGAGCTTCAACACCCACCCTAAAAGCGTATTTGTATCCATGCTGTTCCAGTGATGACATCACCGGCTTCATAAAAACCAAATGTCCATTATATTTCCATTTTACGTACTTCGTTCACCCGATCTGAATTTATTTAAATTGACTGATAGCGGATGTTCAAGTATTATATCTTAGTATAATACTGAGATGGAAGTGTTACACCAGTGATCCTGAAATAACAACACTCATGGAAGTAATGGGAAATTTGAAATTCCAGTAATACCAATCAAATCGAGACCATCCCTCCACCATTTGATATGCCACTGAGACTATGAATAATTGATGGTTGTAGGGTGGGACTGTGAATGTTGCAGCACAATTGTAATACTGCAGAGCCAAATTTAATCAAGTTTGACACTTCGCTGTCCCTAACAGAAAATATTAGCATGAGTTCGGGAATGACGCCAAACAGCATCAACAGTTGAGTTACTCAAGCTGACGATCACTGTATGGTTACCTGCTGGGTCTTTTAATGACGGGATTCGTTAATAGCATTTAAATTAGTTCTTCCATAGCTTGTAGCGGGTCAGAACCAGGCTCAAACCTCCACAC
The DNA here is from genome assembly GCA_963920205.1 of Stenodema calcarata. NCBI lineage: Eukaryota > Metazoa > Arthropoda > Insecta > Hemiptera > Miridae > Stenodema > Stenodema calcarata. The sequence continues at coordinate 27,545,503 of OY986050.1, read as the reverse complement.
CGTTACTTCCAGCTTGGTGCTAAGTCGAGAAAGAGATATTCTATCAGCTTAGTTAGTTTAACAAGGAGTTAAGTTGTCGGTTTTTCCAGATGAAAACATTGTCGATTTCGTGATAAAATACTGAAGATTAACTAGTGGCCCAACTTCATCAATTTACCGAACGGATAAAACCGAACGGATTCAAAACCCCCTTTTCCCGATTTATATTGACACTGAGCTTTTGATGGGACACTAACGAACGCCCGAATGCGACCATGTGAAATGACTGCCAGCCACAAAAACAATCGGAGACGCAATTCCCTCGTTTTCTCCCTGGAAAATTTCATTACCCGGGACTCCGATCATCATTGAAAATTTTGCACAAGGGCAACCCCAGACGGGGCTTGCAATAGTAGCGGACTAAAGTAAATCTAGGTCGTGAGTTTTCCCTTGAAAACAAACTGAAGGAGCGGGTGTTTTCACGAATAATGGAAAAGATGTAGGTTCAACTGTTTGAAGCGAAGCGGGTCGGGGGAAAACCGGTTGTTGAGCGTAAGAAGTTGGGATTCGTAGGTAATTGGTTAACATTGCTGTACAGTATGTTTCTGAAGACTTGAACTATTCTACTCTCCCAATGACAGAATAGCCGTATAGCTGGCAGGACATGAAAACTGAAACAGTAAGTACTAGATACCGCAGGGTGCATTCATATTCCGCTCACTTCATTCTACAATCTCCTATTTATTTCTGGGATTACCTACACCGACCAATCGGTCGAGAAATGTTATGAGGTAAACAATCTTCAAGCGACAGGTCAGCTCAAAAATACTTGACGCGCCGTTTTTCGGCGCGGGATAACTAAGTTCGAGAAATGTCGCGAGGTAAATATTGTAAATATTGTATTTATTGACTGTTTATTGTACTTTTGAATCATGCTCTTCGAGCGACATGTCAGCTCAAAAATACTCGGTGTTGACGCGCCTTTTTTTCGGCGCGGGATAACTTTAAATTTAAAATTATATGTTGTAAAAAAACAAAATTGTAAATAAAATGTGTTTATGGAAATACTCGAGTCCTTAATTACGAATACTTTCCATGGTCTCTAACAGGGAGGTCAACTCTCGTTGGCGTTATTTGTATAAGCCCGTAATAAATTCATTTCGGGTAATATTCAACCAAATGTCCAAGAACTAAAAGACCCGCGTATCACTATATTCTAAGTCTTGTTGTTCAACGTTATATCCCTTCAGACGTTACAACGCAACCCAGCAACGCGCGTTTGCCGCCCAGGCTTCGGATTCTAGCCTATTGTAAAGGCATACTATGTCGCCGTTACCAACCTATTTAGTTGGCACTAGTAACTAAGTTAAAAGCCGTAAGTTAAAACCACCTATCTCCATCTTTTTCATGTCGAGAAAAATGCAGTTAAGTGAGGAAGGGAAATAACAAAACGAAAAGTCACCTAAAATTTACGAACTCAACATACATACTAATGTTTCCATGCCCAATTATGTATATCGACGTGGACATTATTTATATTGAATGAGAGTGACATTGACGTCCGAGAATGACTTTTGATTTCAATTATTCTACGATTAGGTTGTTACTTAGACGAAGCTAGACTTCTTTAGTTATTGTTAACAATAACAAACCTCAGCCCTCCACCTACTACAAACCTTGCTGGGTAAGTTATTATTATTAACGACCACCTTCCCATCCAACAGGCACACGTTTTAGGCCACCTGTAACCGGGGATTTTCATATCTTCCGACGGCAAACTTATCACGTTGCACTAGGTATATTTATTTTACTGAATGTTTTCATCCATTTTATATCTCCAGGAGTGGCTGAGCTCAAATTCTGCCAGGTCAATTTCCACCAGAAAACCTTATTACAATGTATAATGATGTAATTTCCAATTCAAAACTCGTAGTCCCTGTACGGCTGGATTGTTTTATTTTCACAGCGGCGGACGGTAGAAATGCCCCAGAAACGACGAATTGCTTGTTTCGGGCGCGGGGGCGCAAGGCCTGGAGCGCATCGAGCTACAGACGTCCCAGCTAATTAGACTCACAAATTATTTCGTCGGTTTGTAATACCTGCCTCGCGGTTACCAGAACTAAACTGTTCCCAAAGTCCACAATATTGATCTCACCAGGCAGCAAACCAACCTTTGGCAAAGTCAATTGCGGGTTGTGTGTATCTGTCAGTTATAACCACGAGCAACGTTGTAACTATAAATCACAATAATCCATACCGTTAGTTTCAGGATAAGGAACGCATCAGACACAGGGTCGATATGATATTTATCTTATTGTACTAAAAATAAAGTTGACACACTAGAGAAGTAGTTACGTGTTGCAGACAATGTAGTGATGATGGTGGTCTTCGAGTGAAACCTGTCAATGTGTGACTTATAAAGAGAGAAATCTGTGACTTATAAATGAAGTTATATTCCACAGAAGAGGAGTCTAGAACCAGTTGCAGTACCCCCTGCAGCAATTCAGTGGTAGAAGTTCCAGAATCTTCATTCAAATGGAGCAACGCAGGGGCTCATAAATACTCTGCCTTATATTCCATACAGCAGCAACTTTTGTTTAATGCAAAGAAAATTTAATTTATTCTGGTTAACTCGGATACAATAAGTAATTAAAAAAAATAAAAAAAATAAAAAATCCACAGTCATGCAGCATGGCTATAAGAGCGAATTTTCGAAGTAATAATTGGTTTTATGTAAAATGTCTCCATTAAAGAACATGATGTCCATGAAGAACATCTCAAGTATCAACCACATTTCTTCATCTCCGAAAGTGGTTCAGTTCTAGAGTGAAATCAGATGTAGCAACTCTGACTTCCCCATCTTATTCAGCGTGTAAAATTCATTAAAATGACGTTCCACTTGTAAGACTTTCATTTTTTGGCCTCCCCAAAACCTCCCCTTAGAGTGGCTCGATTCTGCCCATCCACGAACTTAGCCTTTCGATTGCCAAGACAGATTTTTTGTGCAAATTTGAACTTTTTATCTCAATTCGCAAGGAGGAGAAATTAGAAGGAGAGAAACACAATAATTGTTGGAAAGCTTATGGAAATTTTCGAGTTGCAGCGTCATCAGCCCGGGAAACTTCAGTTCAGTTTGGCATTTGAGATACGAGTACCTATGTACATTTTTCTTCCCACACGGAATATTTAAGGAAACCACGGGGGGGGGATGCAGGAGCGTAGCATCAGGGGCAGCGCAGGAAGCGGCGCTTCCCTACAAGAAATGAAGAATGTAGGTAGAAGTTGAATGATGAAGAAATTTATTACGAATAACCAAATATTTAATCAAAAGTAAAACCTTCAATTGAAAAATTTCAATTGCTTACAGCTACCTACCTACCCATCGAAGAATTCCTTCTTCTATGCTACCTACCTTTGATAGTTGGTTTGAATCAAGAATCCATGGCTGAAGCCAAGTCATCTAAGAAAAAGAAGAAGAAGAAGGTAAAGATCCACTATCTGAGTGAGATCGGAACCCCAAAATTATCGCTTTACGTAGGTACATTGTATGCGTCCGTCTGTGTGTATTCTGGGGCATGTGAGTGTGTCTCCGATTGTTTACCGTGATGCTGGTCAGCGCACTTTTATGCGCAGGCGTCGCTTTCACTGAAATACGGAGAATTGATAATATCCATGCAATTCTGTTTGTTTTGATGTGTGCTGGTAGGTTTCAGTTGTTCGTTTAGTTTATCTTCCTAAAATAAACGTTTCGCGAAGTTTTAGCAGAAAATGCGACAGGTGCCAGATCTCAAGGGCTCGTCACAGTGAGTACTAGATATTTAAATGTTGAGAACTAAAATAGATACTGTTCAAAAAACCTTTTGTTTTCCTCTGAAAAAACATCATGTCGTGAATTTGGTGCAGTACCCCCATGTTCAGAGCCACGCCACGCTCCTGATTTAATGAAACAACAAGTCAGAAGTAGTTGTAAAGCGTGTTTCTTCAAAAAGAAAACTAGATAGAAAAGTTACCATTGTAGTGTGAAATTCACAAGTGCAGCGGCCATATTGAATTGACGAGTCGTTGTCAATGAAATAATAGAATTGACTTGCTAATTCAGATCACGTGAGTTTGTCCGTTAGTTTGCTGAGTTAGTTAAGTAGTTTAGTGTTGTTAGTTTGAGTTTCGTGGTTAAAGGAGTGAAAGAGTGAAGCGAAGATAAGTCCGTTACGTTTTGGTGCGTTGTGGAATTCTCTCCTATTTCGCAGACTAGGTAATTGATCAAAGATGGGAAGATTCTTGATTGATGACTAAATTCATTGTATTGTTAGTATTTCTGTATTCGTACCTTTGAATTCTAGTTTATTTTGCGTTTGATTTTTCTACCGATTTCAAGTTTGAAATGTTCACCAGTTTCGTGTTGTTGCATGCCTACCTACCTGATTCGAGGGTTCCTTTTGTACATCGCTTAAGCATTCACTTAAACTTTTGAATTAAAACTTTGGTTTTGTGAAAAAATCTAACTTACTGGGGCAGGACATAGCTGGTAAAAAACGGAAGGGACACCAGTAGGGCCGACAGACCCCAGCTGTCGAGCACAGCACTTCCGGGCCGATTCTACGTAAACAACTTTTTCTTCAAATATTTGCTAAAATGAATGAGACATTACTACCAATTGGAAAACCACTGTAGGTACCTACATTAAAACTCATACTACACAAAAATCAATTATTTATAATTTACATGTACAGTGGAACCTGTCTAATGTGGACTCTGCGTAAAGCGGAACACCTGCCTAATATGGAAAATATCTCTGGTCCCTTCAGAAAACCTGTGCATTTGTACGACTAATGTGAAAAATCTGTCTAACGCTATATCCATATCCTATATCAACTTGGCCATATCAGTCACTAAAAGAAATCCCCTTATATGTATGTGATCTAAGTGTTCTTGATAAAATACCGTTTAGTATGAGGTCAATTGTGGAACTTAGGTGCTCACATGAGATCCTACAACCTTGCAAAACGCCTAAACGCGGATTGATCTGGATAAGTAATGGTGATGAATGGTATAATGAATATGGTATATCTTTTTTAACACTCATTCACTGACGTTTGCTACGTTTTTTGTGGTACGGAAACTGATGTCAACTGAAAACGTAAATTCGTATATCAGGATATGCCATCCTCATCTTCTCGGCTCCAATGACAACATACTAGTTGATGTTCCGTCAACAAATTGGACTATTTATTATTATAAGAATAAAATTGGCGTTTCCTTGTTGCACTAAACGCATTTGTTTTGACTTCAAGTCTGTTCCCACCAATAACAATTATTGATGAGTAATGATCATGATATTTCCATCAGCTTCCATTACACCGTTACGACTAAATTATCCACTGTAATGATGAGAGAGCAATGAGGATGACACTTCGTTTCATAGGGGGATGCACAAAGTAAATTCTCTTTATTTTGTACAGTTCAAATGGACCTTTCGAATGACTTCCACAGGTAAGTCTTTGTATTTACATCTCTTTCATAGTGGTTAGATGACGTCGGTGATCGAATTCGGCTTCAATAGAGCTGGTCGGCCTTCATCCATTTTTGCACACAGTTTTGTACACCTTCCACCATTTCCCGTTGGAATGAAGCCCTATTTCCATGAGAAGAACGCATCAAATCACATCAACAAATATCTGAAATAAATAAGGTTTCGAATAAATGAATATATATCATCGATAAATTACATTCTACATAAACTATATATTTAAGTCTATATTCATAAATCATGACACTCCCCGCTCAATATGCAATAGAAAGAATTAAATCGCTAAAAAACTTAGGTTAGGCTAAGTTAGCCTGGATCCGCCCCTGCCTCGATTTGGCCTCAAAGTATGTTCCTTACAGAGATGACAACATTTCTTCCAAAAGCTCCAAATGATAATTTTATCACGAAGACTTTGAAAGTAAATCCAATAAAAAGCATTAGGTATAACCGTGTTTATAGAAAGGACACTTTACCATGCATTTTATAATATAATTCGTATTTTATTCCCTTCACAGAAATATATTATATTTCTGTGAAGGGAATAAAATACGAATTGCCATGTTTCATTGTTATATAGGAGTAACTTTTCAAAATACCGGTTTATGTTCTGAAAATGCGCTCGAGGCGGAAAAAAGGCGAACTTGCTGCAAATGCCTCTACTTCATTATTCCACAATATTCGAGGTATAAGGCCGTTGAGCTTTCGGGTTTTCAACTCAACCGTAACAATCACATTACACCGTCCAAAATCCTCCCCTCACTGAAAATACGGAACAATTGGTGGGCGGAAATAAACTGTATATTGATGGGATGAGAAGTCCAGCCTCGATCACTCGTTATTCGCCGCGAAATTTGTGGGTTTACGCGTCAAGATAGGCAGAATCAAAAAACAGAATAAAACAAAATCCGACCGTCCGCCGTACGACGTCCGCGCCACATTACCCAGAATGCCATACAAATTTTAAATTCGGAATACGGAACACATGGCCCTTTAAACTTATGACAACTAGGTAAATATGAAGCACTTCATGAAGTGTTCAAGACGCCAGAAGAAATATACTCGCGACGATATCGTACAGAGATGAGTGGTTTACATAGAACGGTAAAGTTTTTCCATATACATTTGATTCGAGTTCAGAAATGGAATAAAATAAAATAAAAATCGAATCTGTACATGCAAATCATGGTGGAGGTGGAAATAGTTGAAAAATTGAGAAAACCTCGGTACAGCTTTTGAAAAACGGTGGGTACAGCTTTCGTACGAGTACGCAACCACGAGGGACATTTTATGTCTTTGCGCCCCCTCCCACACCCACACCACGTACCTCGTACTTCAATAATGATATGGTGAACTTCATAAATACCTTTGTGTAAACAATTATTTAAACTATCACGCTCATACCGCAGCTTGTCGGCCACGCACTCCGCAGTGGTTAACGTAATATGGTTAGGTAAATCGAGAGCTATCCAACGAGTGGTGAACGATTTTTGTACTATGATAACTGACGAAGATAAAGTTCCGTAGCAACGAATCGGTTGTAAGCGATAATCATCAGAAATAACGAACAACTTCACTTCTGATGGTCATAATCATCATTGTGGCGACTTGGGACAAATTTCGTTAGCAAATTTCGTGACGATTTTCGTGACGATTTTTTTAATGTGCCATATGAAAGACATGAAAATGTCAAAACGTAACTGTTACGTATTGTGTAACAGAAAACGGATTTATTTCAAATATTTGTTTGTAGGATCCGTTTACCATGTGCTGCTTTTTCCCCCTCAAAAATACCTGGAATTACAGAGAAGTTAAATTGGTTGAAATTTCCTATTTGATCACAGGTTTCAGTGGGTACTTACTACTTTCTTCTACCGTATCCTTTGCCATGTCCTCCACCGTATCCTCCTCCGTAGCTGCCGGCGCTGGCCGAAGATTGAGAGCTGCTCCACGATGCCGAGTTGCCTCCACCGCCCCCGCTGCCCCCACCGCCACATCCTCTACCACCGCATCCTCCGCCTCCTGGGTGTCCACCGCCGCCTCCGTATCCACCACCGCCTCCCGGATACCCTCCACCGCCTCCGTAGTTACCGCCACCGCCTCCGGGTCGAAACAAATTCCCCGCACATCCACTACTACCGCAGTCTCCTCCTCCTCCTCCGTGATATCCACCGCCTCCGTATCCACCGCCTCCTCCTGAGTAACCGCCGCCTCCTCCTGAGTGTCCACCACCACCTCCTGGATACCCGCCACTACCTCTGCGTAAAAATCCATTGAAAAAATATCACATCATAAACAAATCATTTAAAAGAATCTCAAATTTGGACCACAGGCGATTCATCCCCGTAAACGCGAAAGGTGCGATTAGTGCCTCTTGGGAAGTGGCGATTCATCCCCGTAAGCAGAAGGTCGTGTCATCAATTCATCCCGGTAACCGGGACAAATTGATGACACAACTCTCTGCTCACTAGGTGCCGAATTCTTGTTATCGCTTGTCCTTCCACCTGACTCCTCATTTTTTTACATACTTATTTTAATAAGTATACGTTATAAGGTTTGATACGGGGTTGCTGAATAAAAACATCCCCCAAAAACAGATTAGTTGGACATATAGATCAAGTGGGCGGGGTTGCGGAATAAAAACATCCCCCAATCAACTGATTAGTACCATATAGATTAGTTGGACATATAGATCAAGTGGACGGGGTTGCGGAATGAAAACATCCCCCAATCAACTGATTAGTACCATATAGATTAGTTGGACATATAGATCAAGTGGACGGGGTTGCGGAATGAAAACATCCCCCAAACAACAGATTAGTACCATATAGATTAGTTGGACGTATAGATCAAGTGGGCGGGGTTGCGGAATAAAAACATCCCCCAAACAACAGATCACAGACATATAGATTAGTAACTAATTGTTGGACATTCGCGTTCTATCGAACATTACCGTGGGGATGAATTGAGGAAAATAGAGTTCTCTACGGGGATGAATTGACTAACCAGGACGAATTGTCGAAAAGTTAACGGGGACGAATCGCCATCATATTTCGCCGGCAGGGATGAATCGCCGGTCGCCCTCAAATTTATCACCTCTACTTCTGCTAAACTTATGCTAAGTCGATAATTTTTTTTTTTTAAATTCGTTTATTGAAGAGAACAAAAATACAAAGTAAAGAGCATTGCGGTGCAAGTCAAAAGAAATATATAAAAAGAACATCTACAAAGAATTGATAAAAAAAATATTTAAAAAAAAAACTACTCTTGAAAATACCCAACAATGCAACTTATGAATGTTACTCCCCCATTTGAGGAAAACCTCGTGCTTGGGGGAGGAGTCACACATCCACAGTATGGGTACAATATTGAAAATACAAAAGATTCAGATTACACTGGTAGGAGGTAGGTACCTATTGGAATAGCTAATCTATATAACTAAATTTGGAGACGAATTTCGTGCTCCTCGGGTATTTTCGAAAAATTTCACTACAGTTATTCGTTTCGCGTGAAATGGAGTCGAACCATGCCGATTTTGAATTTGGTGTCTGTCTGTTTGTCTGTTTGTCCTTCAATCACGCAAAAACGGCTCAATGGCTCGAATGCTATGCTGCCACTAATTAGAGCTCAAAAAGCACTAATTCGAGTTATGGAAAATGTGCGTAGTAGGACACATACTGCTCCACTGTTCAAGAAACTTGAATTCTGTACAGTGGGCCAATTATTTATAAAGGTGTCTCTCTTACAACTTAAGAAAGAAAAGAAAATAATTGCAATTAACCATGCAAAAGTTACCAGAGCGCAGGTTGAATTGATGTGCCAAATCCCTAAAAGCAATACCAGTTTCTTTCATCGACAGTATAATTCTATAGGCTGTAGATTTTTCAATACTTTTCCTACTAGTCTCAGGCAATCTGTGGTTCAGGTTAATTGGAAGTCTCTAATCACTAGCTATCTCATTTCAAACAATGTTCAGCTCCACTAATTTCCTACAACTAATGTAACTAACAATTAAAAAAAAAAAAAAAATCCACTGGCTCTTCTTCTAGCATTATTATTAGGCACCAACATATTGTTCTTTCCCCTATCTTCCAACAAACTTAATTGACCTTTTTTACTATATTATACTTCTACGTCTATATTATACTTCTTCTATACTATACTTCTACTATTTTTTATTTTATTTTTTGAGTTTACCTCGATTTGTATTGCTGACTCCTCTCTCTATGCGCGGTTCTTAACCTTTCAGAGAGAGTAATTTTTCCAGTCTACAATATGATATAAGCGTACATTTATGTTTGAAATATGATTTTATTTTATTATTGTAATTATTTTGTAATTGAAATAGAAAAAAAAATAAAAAAAAAAATAAAAAAAACCCTTCACCCGTATTAAAATGTTTCCGTGATTTGGGAAGGACATAGGGGGGTTCACTTCGGTATCCAATGCATAGGGGAAGGCGAAATATGAAAATCTTAAATTCTTCCTTGACGTGAGACAGATGAATATTATTTTTGGTATTTAAGATTATAAGGGTTTGTAAAGGGACATGTAAGAGATATAAACCGAAAAGCGACAGGTAAGAGTGGCAGATGGATCCATCCCAAGTTCTACCCGCCCGGGACAGGTAACAGAGGTAGATGGACACACCCCGAGTTCTGCCCATCAGCGACGGGCCCGACAGCTAGTACATAATAATTTTTCTTTTCGAAAGAGCTTATGATTCCGATACTTTAGAGGAAAACATTCTTTTGACTGAAATTTTAAAAGAGTCTAAAAACGGGGAATCCCTAATGTTCACTGGCAAATCATTATACATCTATCAATTTACCCGTAATCACTTGGTCCACTGACTCCGCAATACGTGCATGACCCCCTCTTATGTCGTGCCAGTGATCCCTGAAATATCGAACAAATATCAAATACGTATCAATCTTAATGTACTCGTAGAATATAATAGGGATCAGCGAGAACCAACCTACCAGGTATGATACCACACCTGATGAGCGAATTTTAGAAATCAACGAGCTCAACTTCCTTTCACCTACATTAACGGTCAATTTAAATTTAGGAGCCAAATTTGTCTGTGTGATTCATTTATGTATCGGACCTTGTATTGAATTATCACTCACATCATCATGTTGTTCTTGCAGTTTGGTATGAACGGATGCAGAAGGGAGCAGGGGTGTGGCGTAGCTTGGCCGATTGACTTCCCTAGGGCGATGCCCGCTGAATGCTCTTTCTGAAAAATAAATTCCACGTATTCAGTATTAGCGAATACACGTTAACAAGGTGGAATGTCCATTAGCCTAATGGATGCCTTTGCTTAATATGAATTGATCGAATACTTCGGACAAATGTTTCTGCGGATCAGGCGACTGCTCGGCTTTTGTTGGATTACGTACCTATTTGAAACATCTACTCAACCTTGGGCTCGAAAAATATAGTTGACCAATTTAAATTGGTAGGTTGTTCAGGTATTTTCCTGTAGCGTCATTTATTACATCCATCCCAGAATAGCCGCTCAAGGACGCGGTCTTGGAATGCGGCAGTACTGGGGTGAGTTTGCGAAAATCGACGATCTGCGATTGAGCTAAAAGTCAGTGGGTTAGGTGGAAAACCGCAATCGTCTATTCGTTGTGTTTGGACCGAAAGGACCAATAAAAATTTGGAATCAAGAATTCGGGCCTTGATGACAATGTTCCGACGAATGCTGAAAACAACATAGGTTATGTGGAAAAGGACCGATAAAGTATTGTTCTTGGTCCAAAATTTGTAAAACTCGAATTTCGAAAAACATTGTATACCAAAATCCGTACCATTCCATCCTGAATTCAATATCAAAAGACACCAATTATCATATGTATAGATTTTATTTTCATATATCTGTGTGTCATTCCAGACGATTACTCTCGATAGAATTGAGATAAAAAATTCAAATGTGCACAACAAATCTGGAACACAAATGGACTATTCCAACCTACTTGAGTGATATTCTAATCGATTTTAACTAAAATTTAAAATATATTTAATATATCGATTGTGATTATCATTTGGATCTTCAATCATAAACAAGATAAATCCTCAGCTTAGTAACCAAGGGTGTTTCACAGAACAAGCCTATTACTATAGTATATAACGCCAAATCGTCCTCAGCAATTCTTTTGTTATTTAGACATTTTTAGCAAATTTCCGAAGAAAATTGTCCAAAATTGTTAAAACTCGAATTTCCGAACAATTTTCCGAACCAAAATCCGTTTCAGACCATCCTGAATTCACTGTCAAAAGACATCAAAAATTAGATGTAAATTTTATGTATTTATATGTATCTTATATGTATCATTTGTATCTTATATATTTATGTATGTGTCATTCATGACTATAACTCTCGATAGAATTGAGATCCGTCCTGGCAATCGAATGGTTACGTTCACAGATGGGCAGAATCGGGAGAGTTTTAGGGGGGATGAATTCAAATGTCCTTATCTCTAAAAGATAGATTAATTATTATTATTAATTATTATTAATTATTAATAATTATTTCAAGTAGTGTAAATTATTATTGAAAATTAAACAATCTGACAAGTAACACCTCATTTCAAAGATTTTTTTTAACGCTGAACACGATGGTGAAGTTAGAATTGCAATATCTTTATACCTAGCACTTTAAAGATGAAGAAGCCTGGCTGTTACTTGAGAAATCTTCACGGTTCATCTGCTCCAAGTTGATGGCGGAATGTGATATCGCAATTCTGACTTCACCATCGTGTTCAGCGTTGAAAAATCTATAACTGAGGATTTACTCGGCTAAAATGGTGAGAAAATTAGTTATGAAACCAGTAAAATCGAAAAATTTGACATAAAACCATTTATTTCTTCGAAAATTCGGCCTTATAGCCATGTTGCATGACTGTGGATTTTGGTAGTTCAGTAACCGGACCGTAGCTAATACTTAAAATTGTGGTACTACCCCTCCCCCACCCCTGCAGGTAGGTAGATGCTTCACCGTACGACAAATCTGCAGAAATGTAGCATTGTCTAGGAGGGCAGAGAGAAAGGCCTACTGTAAGCGCCTAATAGGAAAGCCGTGTAACTAACGCCCGAAATCGGCACAAATAAGCGCTCATGTTATAATGTGGACGTAAAGTTCCGGATGATTGATGTCACATGAAATGGAATGACACAGTCACTTATCTCCCATCAACTCACCAGTATCACCAGCAGCCCTCGATGACACTGAAACTGTGAACAGGGCGATCACTAGCAACATCAGGCGGGTACCTCCGGCAGTCATTCTCTCCTTCATGATAATCTAGCTCTGATCTCAGACTTCCCAGTATTTATACCCGGCCGGATAACGTCGAGCATGTACCCCCCACCTTCAAACGATACAAAGTACTAAACCGGTGTTGCCTCATTTCCATTTTTGAAATCAACTTGGTTGAAGCTGCTCGGATATACAATTTTTCCGTGAATCCTCGTGTAAATTACTCCATCATACCAAGAACTCAAGGAAATCCCGAGCCACATCGATTACGGATCGTGCCCTGCTGGTCGTAACGATTGTCCATAGTTGGAAGTTGATACTTCTCTAATTGATCAGCACTTCATCATTTCGAACCCTACGTTTAAGTAGTTTATTCCTCAGAAATCAACTCTTCTCTTATACACACACTTTTGACATGACTGCCGAATAAAACCAAACTTTAATTACATGTACCCCTCCACGTACGTCCTCTCTCTAATGACTTTTCAACTATTAGGGATAGGACGTTAGACTCCCTGGCCATGAAAATTCGGGCGTTAGACTCCCGGGTCTGTCCGATCCCAAGGCAGGGCCACTTTTGATGTAAAACGTAAATGTTATTTCAAACCCTCGATGCTCAGAAGATCAGTGTTAGCCTCTAATTACCAAGATGTTTGTTGTTTGAACCGGGAGTCTAACTTCCAATATCGCAGAGCTAGACTGGACCGTTTCGGGAGTCTGCCCACCTGCCTGCAAGGTAAAAGTAAGAGGCCAAACCGCAAGGAGTCTAACGGCTTATCCTCAGTCACTTGAAATTCGGGTACAACATTTTTATTTGATTGTTTTATAATGCACCAATTTACAGTTTACCTAATGTTCAATCCCCTGAACTGTACATTTTTGAACCCAGAGAAATTAATCAGGACTGTTAGAACGACTAAAACCAACAATATTTGAACGAGACCCAAAAAAAAAATATTTAAACGAGCATGAACGGAAAATATTCGAAAGAACGCTGGTTCGTGAGGTAGAAAAATATGTATAGGTAAATATGCTCTTTTTGGTTTAATATTTTCAACAACTTGAATACCTAATATTCAATAATTATTTTCAATAAATTGAAAGATATTCAAGTTACAATAAAGGTTTCAACCCCAAGGTCATCAGGTTGGCCTCCAATTAATTAACTGGAACCAGAAAATTTTATACGTCCAGGTGAATGACATTGTTATCTTTTTCTGCTGTTAATAATCACGAAAACTGAAACCAATGATGAGTACGCAAAAAATAGTAATATTAAAATAAATAAACCAAAACTGTATAGGTACGATGCGTGAAGATTTACATCTAAACTAGTATTGAAATCCCGGATTATTACCAGATGGATAGGAATATTTTCTATTTTGATTATTTTATTATATAACTAGCCGAACGTTGCACCGGTGGGTCTGCGTGAATATCTCAGTGAATTGATAAATGAACTTCACAACTGATAATCCAAATAATACGCCCTTTCCTAGTTACAAAATTCTATACCCGGGCGGTGTTGCGAAAGATAGGCCTGTTCTTGTCGAAATAGGACATTTCGGAGATTCTACCATAACCTGTAACCATCCCAGGAACTCGCTCATCACAATGGAACAACTCCCGTCAAAATCCGTTCAGCGGTTTGGCCGTCAGTAGAGGACAGACAGACATACGTAGATACCTACCTCGTAGATACCTCGTACATACCCACATTCGTTTTCATGTATAAAGGTAAGAAGAATACAGTCGAACGTCAGAAAAATAAAAATACCAAATGTAAGTACTGCAGTACGAAAATTAATGAAAGACTTTTTTAAGAGCACTGAAATGTTTAGAGTGTGAAATATTTTACAACTTCGTACTGTACAAATTTTTTTGTGGACTGCACTTCTACTGTACTTCACATTTTGTGCTGTATTGTTTCAGCTTTATTAAAGTGCAGTATGACATACATTGTACTAAGTAATACACAACAGCTTTAACTGTGCTTGTACTTGTAGGTACTGTACTTGTTTACATGCATACGTATGAAGTGAACTCTCAAGGTTTCAGTTAATTTTCTATTATTTTAAAGCATAAAAACAGCGTATTTTTGAAAAACGGATTTTTAATAATCCGGATGAGGTCTGGTCCGTATCATTCCGGATTTTTGACGCTCTACTGTACTCACATGTTTTTGAACCTTGGACAAAATTAGATGCACGCCTGACAGCTGGCGAGGGACAAAAAGGAGACTGTGCTACAGCGTTGGAAATTTGCATTTCAATTCTGTTGCCACTTTTTGGTAACTTAGATTGTGTGGCCATATAGGATAATCATTTTAAAAACTCGAACCTCTTACCAGTTCTGGCCACATGGAAAACTTGGCTGTTGATGGAGATTTAGTTGGTTGTTGGAGTTAATTGACTATTTGAGATTTTTTCCGTCTTGAAGATGATTTTCAGCCTTTAGACAAGAAAAGGTGTCTTTTCGTGTAATCATCCTTATGCCAAATCCAGAAACTATTAAATTATAATTTATCTGATAACTATCAGACTATTATTAGAATTTAGATGTGTAAACGATACATTTTCGAATTCAGTCAAAAGTTTCCGAAACCGGATGGGTGTCTCGTTGTATGTTCAACCTGAAATAAACTCCGTTTTTCCGAGGACATATACATGTAAATCTCTAGCGTGCGAGCGAAAATACGGAGTCCACAGATGGTAGACGGATAAGCTTGAGTCTGTCGACCCTCCATGGCGCCAGTAAAAAATACGAGTTGGGTGTCGTTGACCACAGTTTTAAATCTACGTCTTCGACTAGGGATACATTTCATACTAAATGGACTTCGACGGCCTATACGGCCAAATAGATGCCAAAATCAATTTCGAAAATTCAATTTTATTTTTTATAGTGTCAATGCTTGAACTGCAATTATTGCGGTCCTTAGGAGTTCGTTTTTTATTACGATTATGCATTAGGCGTATACAAGAAATAACACTGAACCCGAAAAAGTGGTCAAAAGTAGAAAAAAATGAAGGCGCGGAATTCCAGAGGCTTATTAAAACCCGATCACCTAGCCAGCCAGCCCTCTGACGTCATAGGCTCTTACGGCATAGGCTGTGACATACTAGTTTGCCTTCTGCCAGCCGTCTGACGTCATACGCTCGTGCGTCATAGGCTCTGACGTACTAGTTGGCCTCCTGCCAGCCGTCTGACGTCATACGCTCGTGCGTCATAGGTGCGTCTGACGTAGTGGCCCGCCTGTCGCTTGTGTTCTGACGTGATCTGAGGGAAAGGGTGAATCAAGGAAACAAATTTTTCCCGTTTCAGTTTATGTGCCAAAGCAAAGACATGAAAATGTCAAAAGAATGTCAACTCCATCCTGTTGTTGATACAGTCGAGAATTAAATGCTTGCATACGAGTCTGCAACACATTGGGACATTTTATGTCTTTAAAGAAGTGATTCAAGAACAATCAATTAAACAATTATTGTAGGGTTCATCATAAATTATGAAGCTTGCATTCGTATAGACAATATAAATTATTGAGAATGATCACCTGTGTGTAAACAATTATTTAAACAATCACGCTCATACCGCAGCTTGTCGGCCACGCACTCCGCAGTGGTTAACGTAATATGGTTAGGTAAATCGAGAGCTATCCAACGAGTGGTGAACGATTTTTGTACGATGATAACTTGGGAAGATAAAGTTCCGTAGCAACGAATCGGTTGTAAGCGAAAATCATCAGAAATTTTCGTGCCGATTTCGTGTAACGCTTTTGTGTACCTAACGTTTTTCGAGTTGTGCCAGAGTAAAGACATAAAATGTCAATAAAATAACCGTTGCCCACTTACACTAAAAAGGCTGCATTCTACAATTATTGTAGAATTATTCTAATATTCTTTTCTGTATAGGTGGTCTCCCTTCAAGTTAGAACCTTAGAAGTGGTTAGGACGTCTCTTTGGTTGGCAGGAAAAAGGCGGGCGGGGAAAGTGGATATCATAATTTTTTCCGACTTTAGTAGAATGATACCTATTTGCGAGGAAGGATGATTTTTACACCGAGTGTTTTTTGGGGGGATATCACATATTTTTGCAATTAAAGTTGAAGAGACCAGTAGAGGCAACATGCAAGAATAAATTAACCAAATTAATACAATTATAAATTAATTATTTATTGATAAATTTATAAATTATTTATTTATGAAGTTAAAAACTTTTTTTAAAGTTATTTATTAAAGAAAGGTTGTAGCCTTGCCTAACTGAATAAGAAGAAGAACATGGTAAGGATGAAGCGAGAAGTTATAACTCTGCTAGACCTACCGACTTGAAACTTTCAGGGATGTTTCATCTAGAAGGTCCACACCAAATTTCAAGTTGGTCGGCTGTGGACCCGTCAAAGTGGCCAAAATTAGCCTATAAGTAGATTTTTTGTTACTAACATTTTCATTGGTTGAGATAATGGGTTAAATCTTTCAAATGGCACTGGATCGTGTTATAAGGAAGGTCTGTGTAAAATTTCAAGTCGATTGGTCCTGTTACCCAGGCTGTAGACTCGTCACTATCCTTAAGTGATAGGATCAATTGAAAGTAGTCGAAATTTGTCTTTGAATAAATTCATCAAACCGAATTCAATGTAGTTCTGCTGTGCAACGCTGCTCGCCCTGTGCCATCGTTTAACCCGGGAATACTAACCTTTCTGTATACCCCTTCGTTACTAACCACGCGTCATTTTGACGCATATTCAGGAATTTATGAAATAAATAGACTGTTTCCATTTTTTTTAACTTCATTTTATTGTTACATCATTAATAGGCAATAACGAAATACAGGAACTGTAAGTACAAACTAAATTACGTAGGTATTGGTCTGAATTGATCGGTATGTCATGCTACTACCTAGTCAGACTTTCTATTCATTTCAGTCATTTCTATTCATTTCATAAAAGGCATTCTCGCTTTGGGACGCTATTCTAACTTCATCTAATACATTCAGAATGCTCATCTTCGGAGACGTCATCAATTGTACTCTTATTTGTTTTGTATTTTGACCTCATCTCTGATATTTGAGTATTGGTGTGCTGAATTATCATTTGGCTCATTTCTTCACTGATAGAGTCTGAAGCAGTCTATAGGTTCTTCTACGCATCGGGCATTATTCATTGGACCTGGTGTGAAATGGATAACATTTTTGGCTCTGGTTTGTGAGGTACTCGGTCCCAAAGGTCGAGTCTTCCAAATGAATCCATTTTTCCTGCACACTTCCTCGACGCCCCATTCCAGTCTTGATTGTGTGGTTCCCTGTATACTTACCTCATTTGCTGTTTCTCTCGATGACTTTTTTTCCTTTGAAGGCTCATTTTGTTGAGCATTTCTTGTAATTTTCCTTTTTTTCTGCTTCTCGGATCCTGAAGGTCTGCCTGAGGAATGGAAAGTAGAAGCTTCTTCTTGCTCAGCATGGGAATTGCGAACATTACATATCAACTCCTCATCATCGACTAAAAAATCATCGGATTGCGGTTCAAAATCGGGATCTGAATCGCTGTCACTAACCCCCTCAACATAATCCTCAGTCTCTTCATCATCAGACTCAAATGTAGATATTATATTGCGGATTTCATCATCACTCATAATCGTCTTCTGTGTCATTTTCAATAAACCTAAAACAGTGATGAGAAAATAAGTATAATCCACCCAGAATGACACGATCATACGATCATTACACATTGTGACGAATATGAATTATGCTATTGTTACTAACCATGCGTCAAAATAACGTACAGCAATAGGTCCGTTGTTACTAACTATGCGTCAAAAACACGCAGGACTAATACCCAGTTGTTGCTAACATGCGTTATATTGACGTAGACAAATATACATGACATTACTAACAGTGAGCATTTTGACGCAGCAACTTCCAAGACAAAAGCTCTTACCTTCGATCTCGACCACCTGGGGAACCACTCACTCGCGCGTTCGAAGGCCAATTAACTTCTCGAAGATGTCACCGGCGCCCGTTGATGTACGGGGAGCCCAAGCGCGGGAAAACACGTAAACATACTGGCATGTGCGTGCTTTCCACGCATGTTAGTATTCCCGGGTTAAAAGGAAATATGAAATAAATTAAAATTAAATGTCAGGTTGTTGAACATCATGCACTTTTCCATTAGTCGATATTGAAAGGATGGAAGGACATCGAGGGCCATGAAATGTACGTCAATATTGGTAAAGCACTTCGTTTATATTATCAAGGAATTCAGTCTGCTCGATGTAAATGATTTATAAAATATTTTCAACATATTATATTTCGAGGGAGCGTAAATATGATATCATATTTGTGTGGAACGCTACAGATACACTTTTTTAGGTAAAAAATATATCAGAACCTTCACCAGCCGATATGATAAGAGCACTTACGAATTGTTGTGCGCTGTGTCGATGGTACCGTACGAGAGTCTGCGGCTCAAATCGTTTGACTAAATAATAATTCATAATGTAGAGATGAAGAATATCTACGCCGTGACATCTTGAATAATTGTACCTAGAAGAGGATTTGAGAGTCATGAATAGCTGATTCCGCAATGAATAAGTTTACCGTCTCGTTTCAAGCCTCAGTGAGAGATTCGTTTTAAATCATTTGACAAATCCGTTAAACGCCGGATTTTCAGATCCTCTTGACAATTATCATCTGGAAATGACTTCAGACGTCGTGACGGAGTCGATTTAACTACCCCCACCATCCATTCATGTAATATTCAACGTAATTCGAATCAATCGGCTAACGCAGTGAACCTATAGTATAAATAGTTGAGGTTTTTCTGTAGTGACAACCACAACCATTTCAATATTAAGATGAACAGTTTCTATTTGACCACTTTTCTCCTGGTCGGAGTGGCTGTGGTGGTTTCATCGGATCCCGGCTCTGAACCAACAGGTAGGTACCTAATTCATCTTTATCAAAACTTGAACATCCTTACGTCAAAATTGTGAACGGGGTGAAATTGTTCAAAACCCAGTCACATGAAAGAGACAGAAATGATAGTCATGGTATTTTGCAAAATTCCTAATTCTGCCTGATTTTATTCCAATGAATACCGATATCATTGATTTTCACGAGAAAACTCTGAATTAATTTCGTGTTTTGTCCGAAACCTAATATAGGAAACTGCGAATGAAGAAAATGAGTATAAGATATTTACTTGAAAATCTTCTACAAAAATAGAATAATATTATAATATGAAAATGTGAAAATATCTAATACGAAAATATATTATATTATACCTAATATATTTTCATATTATGTTGTTCTTGTTATTTTCTGGACCATTCAGAAGCAGTGCAAATTTTGTTATTTTGTATTTAAGACTCACTATAAATTCAAGCTGAAACTGACTAAGAATTTCATGACCATTTTCCAATAACAGCCTTGCGTGTTGCTCCCCATGGGCATAGCGTGATTTTCTTTTACCCCACGATTTTAGAGCTGAGGTGGTTATTTATTCATTAGGCAATAACAATTTGATAGTTCAATACTTAACCGAATTCATAGTGTGTAATGCATAACTCTCGAAGAAAGTACACAGCTCGTTTCCAGTTTGGTATTGAAGGAGTTGAATGAATAATTGTGAGTATTGATAGATCCAGATAATCACAGTTACTAATTAATATACGAGACACTACCTTTACATAACAATGTCATGGAATATCCTTACAGATTTTCACGTGAACCACGTAAATAACATTGGAGATGAGGTGCGAAACGTCGACCAGCTGACAAATGTAAGAAACATTATTACCTTTCCCTGCCTTCTGTGGTGGTTATTTATTATTTCATTTTTTTTTCCGTACGGTTTTTGCACAGATGTAGAAAGAATGTTTGTTATCCTAGAACGATGGGCTTACAGTGCCGGGAGCCGCCAGGGTAGGTCGCTGTGGGTCCGTTGCGTTGGAAAGAGCGGTTGATTTCCTATCACCCTGATGCACAGTCAACATTTTTTGAGCAAGTTTGATGCGTACAAAACGAGACCAAAGCGCAAATGAGGAGATTTTCCGAACATCTGACATTTTTTCGCTCTTTTAGTAATTTTTCTTTCGGTCGCCTATGAAAAAAACATGCTTGAAATCTTACCTTTCCACCGGTGACTCAAAATAAATTAGGAACTGAGTTTGAGAGAGAAAATGACATTGTTGTTTGATTGAGAGAAACATGAAGATGTTTGCTGTTACAATAGCGTTTGGTTGGGATGGGTTTGGCATGTTTGATAGAATTGAATTTTGCACAATCGACTGAATGTATATATTTATACCTAAAGCTTCCTCTGAAATGAATACTATTGAAACTGATCCAATTTGATACCATTCCAGAAAGCCCTTTAATTAAATAAAGGGCATTTTTCTCATAACATGTGAAACAAACCTCCGATGCTCCATTCGTCGTGTCACAATCAAATTCTGACAGTTAAAGATACATTAGATGTCACGAGTATGTCCGAAGCCTCTTCCAACTAACGATTTTTCATTGTTTGGTATGGTTGAGTGATTTCAAATAATGTTTGTTATCGTTTGATTTACTTAGCTGAATAATCAATTTGTCAGCCGTGCGAAGAGATGCACAAGCCGAGGATGCGATGATCCCTACTCTTCCTACCGACCAAGCAATGTATGCCCACCTTGCCCTCCATGCAGTAACTACCCAGGCGCTGTTAAGTGAGTTCACGTTGGTTATCTTTTCATTAGGGATGGGTATCGGTTGAAAAAACATAGATGTAGGTACCTATATACCATCGAAAATACCTTACCCACTGTCGCCTACCTAAGTACAAATACCTACTTAGAGCAGTAAATTTTTTTTTAGTAATTTGTACTCTTACTGTAACAAATTGAACATGAAAAGTGTACTAATACGTTAAAAAAAAACTTCGAGCGGAGAGTTCGAAATTTTAAATCTCCTCTCGAAATTTTTATTTTTATTTTATGTAATGTAGATGAAGCTTGTCAGCGTTTCGTCATCTGCCACTTTTCGGTTTATCGGCAAACGATAAACGTTGGTTACACTAGACGTGGTGGTGGTTTTGGTTTCATTCCTACTATCTTATCTCGAATCAACCATGACTGACATAATAATATTTTTAGACATAATGATAGTCAGTGTAACATATTATGTTATATTGTAACCTAACATTGCAGTTGACATAGCATTCTGGCTGGGGGTCAATCTGAAATGCGCGATAGGCAACAGCGACACCGAGCTAATAACCATTTTGTATAAACTTGTGCATCGTTGTAATAACACACATAAACAGCAGTACCTAATTGTTCATCATGGTTTATGAATTTATTTTTTGTTTCAGCCCAAACAGAGGTTGATGAAACTGGATCGTTTGTTCCCAATGGAATGATCCACCAAACTATTAAATATAATATTTAAATGTAGTTTACAATATTAATTAATTTCAACAATACCTGTAACCTTTAGTTTTGTCTAGAGTGGTAATTTGAGTTATCCGTTCCAAATAAAATAAAAATTAGCCTCGTTGAACACATTTACTTCATTGCTCCTTCTTTTGCGCATTACAAGATGAATAATTCATTATATATTGAAGAAATCTTTCATTAAACCCGATCCACATTAATATTGATGATCTCTCGATTTCGCCAAATATTGTACGTACTCAAAAGGACTACTTGGATCATGTAACTTCATTATTTTGGTTTATATCTTCGATAATGAACCATTGGAATCGACCAACGAAAAATTGTTTTAACCCCCCTCAAAGTTTGTTGGTTTACGTTTCAAGATACGTAGATTCATAAATTGAATAAAAAATAATAATCCGTCCGTCCGCCGTACGCGGCGCTTTGCCCTGTTAGTGTTGAGCTAAAATTAGGAAATTTTTTTACGGGTTCGGACCGACCCCATAGGATCCTTGAAACTTTTCATAATCCTAGGACAAGGGGAAGGGGTTCAAAACGATTTTTGAAATATTGAAAATTTCAGAACTTGAAAAATTCAGATGGGACGGTATAGTACTCAGTTCACATTTGGACAGAGTTTATTTTAAAACAAATTTCAGTTTTCAGTTCATATTTAGGTAGAGTTTATTTTTAAAATTTTTTACGACCATCCACAGCTTTGTACGTCCAGCCGTTCGTTCACAATGAGGGCTCAAAGTTGAAGCAGATCGAAAATCATGAACATGAGAGTGAATCGTGAGGCAGCTTGTCGGGACAATTTTCAAACTGGCACAGCTGATTCAAACAGCACATGGTTTTCAAATATCGAGAAATAAATAATATTCAATAATAATTATTGATGTTGATTGTTGATTTAACATCATTCTTACTGACGGTCAACAAATCACACACACATAATTATTATTATTAATGAAGCATAAAAATGATTAATAACAAACAATAATTGTTTGTTATTAATCATTTTTAATTATTAGTATTAATAATTTACACCACTTGATAATAATAATTAGCAATTAATGATAATTCATAATAATAATTAATCCATCGTTCCGTAATCTAGACAGAAGGGTGATCTGCACAAAGAAGATAATAAACCGTTGTGTCAAGAATTTGCAGAGTTTTTAACAAATCGACCCTTCATGCCATAATATGGCATGGAGGGTCGAATTGTTAAAAAAAAAAAAACTCTGCAAATTCTTGACACACTTTATTATAGTCATTACCGGTCTGGGTGTTCACGCCTCGCGGTTACAGACGCTGGAGGAAACCTGCGGATAACTCGGTAGGTACATCTTGCCTGGCAGAAATGAAGTGTCTTCAAGTGCTACAAACGATGATGTGGAACATTGGGTGAACACATCAGACTCTCTTGATGGGAAAGATGACGTCAATGATCAACAAGCAGTGGCGGGTATCAAACACAAGGGTTCTGACGAACAGCCCATGAATAAACATCATCCCAAAAAAGAGATCAAAAGAGAAAAAGATAGCCGTGGCGAGACAAATTCAACAGGAACCACCTCACCAAAACAGAAGAAAACAAATTAACGACATGATGATATTGAGGCCATTATTGATTAAACTAATCGTATAGATCTCTTCAAAGAGCACGGTGGTGGGGACTACCAACGCCGCAGTGGCATAAGGCAGAACATAACAACCCCATGTGCGATGCTGATAAGATGCAAAATTTTAACAATGTAAAATATTGTTACCAATATATTATTCCTCCCCTATTCCACAAACTTAGTATATAGAGAGCCAGGAGTAAAGGGAGGAGATATCGTACTCCCTCTACATTTTGGCTCTAACCAAAAAAAATGCTTTTAACGCAGTACACTAAATATTCAAATGGACCAAAAAACCATGTGAAGTACGAGTATAATATTGACACATTAAGTTGAACTTTCGACAAATATAATATATATAAGTTTAAATATTATTTAAACTTTTGACAGATAAATTTAAACCATCGACAAATAGATTTCAACTTTCGACAAATATATTTCAACTATTGACAGATAAATTCAATCTTTTGACAAATGGACTTCAACCTTGGACAAATAGATTTCAACTTCAAGCGGAACGAAGAAAGAAATAAGAAAATTAACCAAATAACAAAATTAACGAGTTCAGAAAACGAATTTCAATGAAGTGGACGTCCAGCTGCTGCGGATGGTAACGTTAAAAACATATCCATGACGTAATTGGAACAGTCATTTTGAGTTAAGGAGGCAATGGTTTTTCCAATGCTGTATGGCAGTTGCTTGATATTGTTAAGTAGTTTTTTTTTGTTTACCAAGTTTGATTTTTTCTACGACCATGTGATCCCTACGAGTGAGTGGAAGTCACACGTACCTATTTATTTACCCATATGATCACATTAGGTGACTACGTCGAAGAATTTGAACAGTCTCAAATTTGAACATTGAGTTTCACTTGTTAGAAGTTTATGTGTGTAGTATAAATTATAAATAATTATTAAGCATATCAGAACTAAATTGCTTATAAGTTTTATGTACATAAAACTTTGTGCAATAAAAAATCTTACAAAAAAAATGTCGCTCTGGCATTCATTACGATACACCCATCACACATGTTAATCCCAGGAATATACCATCTGCCCTCGTCCACCTATCAAGCAGAACCGTATGAAAAGCCGATACCGATTTAACTAAACAAGTACCAAGGCAACAAGAGGACATGGTAAGAAGTAGTGGTTCAGTGCATCGACACAGAAGTGCACATATCAATTCAGAAAATGCACCGAAATACAAATGGTGGTCATGGGTGCAAAGACAACTCGATACAAATACCATGTAGATATGGTGGGAGGAAGTGAACATTTTTTCAAGTTATTTCTCGAATTTTAGATTCTTTCCCATTGAGAACTCAAAATTCACGGTTTTCAGGCATGATTTTTCTCATTTAAACATCAACCAGCGAGATCACAATTTATGTGGGACAAACGATATCAGACGCAGTAGACCTGTAAATGACCGGGTAAAGAATGAAAGGAGTGGCATCAATTCTCGTGATAGATACAAAGTGTTTTTGAGGTCATTCTCCTCGCCTGATTGGAGCGATGATCAAATCATTATAATCACTATAGTCATCAATCAGATCGGACGTTTCAAAGTCGTTTCAGCCGTATCATACCTGCCGGTTATTTCCAAGAATGTTCAACGATGAATGGAGGTATTCAGGTATTTCCCAGCTTTGGCGGTAGTGCCGATCCATTGCCTCCCACTTATATGGGGAACCCCTCGTTCGGATCATCCTTGATAGGTCCTCGCTGTGCTAACAAGGATAATTACCCCACGAGGGAGCTTACAATTTCTCGTTTTCGGTTCACTGAGCCGATGGTTCATAAATGAGCCTCAGTACGAGAACGTTAGCATTGAGAGGGACACTTCTCTGTTCAATGAACGATGCCCGTGATTGGTCTGATTCGTTTGAACTGCTTGGAAAATGCATAGGTGAAATCAACCTTGTCGTAACTACATTTATAATATAAGATTAATTTTGTTAATTTCGTTACCCACGCCCTGCCATCCTTTCTCAAAATAATGATAATATAAGCCATATTTGGTTTAGTGAGTAGGCACAGGGTAATAATATTACGTATTTGGTAATATGCCGGTAACGGTCAAAGTGCGCCGCTAGGTTCACTCCCGTCGCCACGTTTTTCGTCTTCTGTTTTCCAGACATAGAGGCAGAGATTCTAGCAGGGATATTAGCATTGCCACTACTCTTAATGATAGAATGTATGACCAGTAGTACAGGGAATAGGGTAGTGGCATGGGAAGTCAGTATGTAGGTACATATTCAACACAAAATTCAATATATCTAGGCCAGCCCCGTTTCCGTTCACATAATATTATTACGGCTGGCCTATTATGTAATATTACCTTTTCACGCGGTTTGAAATGCTTAATGGCTCCCCCGACCATACAAACTCATTGAGGTTTGAACATCGAATATCCTAAGACTGTTCCTATTTGGAAGTTTTTTACGGCATGAAAACGTTTCACAACATAACACTGTTTACGCCAACAGATAAGTGGGTATATTTTTATTTACTGTAAGATAAGATAGGAGGAACTGTGAACAACTGATGTGAATTGAAACTGTGCTCGGACATTTGAAGGATCATGCTCTATAGCGTCGTGTCTTACCAATCCTGCATACCCCCACCTCGTCATCACCATCTCCAAGCAGATTTAGTTCTACTCGTGACCTCTCTGTACACGCCATTTTCTCTCTGATCTCCCATTGCGCCTCAAAATCTGGGTCATCAGCATCCCAACCCTCCTGGGTCTCAGCATCTCAAACCTCCTGGGTCATCAGCATAGCACCAACAAGGCCTTCTCCATCTAATCTAGAATGCATCCACACGGATTTCTGACCATTTCAATGTAATTAACTCGAAGGAGTAACCAATAACCTGTCCCCCAATCCCATGCAACCACTCTCTCTTCAATCGAGCAAATTCTTATACAATTTGGATATATTCCTGATTTCAGGGTCAATCGGACGCATTTCATTTCATCACATTTCACCGCATTTTCTTGATTTATTCACCGCATTTCCTTTCGACCAGAAGACTGGGTGAGGATTTCCAGTGACCCCTTCAACAGGCAGCTCTTTTATAAAATCTCATCAAAGTGAATGTTGCTTTAAAGCAACACTGGGTTCTTAGGGGTTAATGCTTGAGTGTGTTTAAGATAATTAAAGATTATAATTTTTTAGTTTGGATTGGAAATAATGAATCGCGAGTTTTGTCGGAAAACAGACATTACACAATAGTTTATTTGTATCTCGTCCAGTATAAATGCAAGTTCATGAACACACAATCTCTAGTCCTTATTATGGAGCTAGTAGTAGAGAATTTATCACACTTATTCACTCTGAAGGTAGGTAGGAATCGCGATCACGCAGATCAGCATCACCAGATGATCATCGAAGAGTCTATACGAGCCGACATGGAGAGGCAGCTCAATTATTTCCTTTTGCCCCTGGAAATAATCAAATAACCATTAGTATGCAACGAAACCATGCGTTCGAACAGAGTAACTAGGAAGTGTGTAAATAATATTCGCTCAGGGTTATATTCGCTGTACGTCGTGTTATGTTTTAAAAAAAATGATGATCAGTAACTTATAGTCATATGTACATGACCCAGACGAGTATCTCCACATGTATACATGAAAATACACTTCATGAATCTTAGGTCTAAATTGTGATTAAAGAAATCGTGAACAAATGGTGTGCGTGTGTGAAATATTCGCTTAATCAGTGTGGTAGTTCTTCAGAAAGAACTAAAGAGTACTAAAATACAATTTATATCATGGATGGACATACTATATGAATAGGTACACAATGAATATGACAAAGTTACAGACATGCAGCACTACATCACGTGCGAGTTTTCGAAGTGACGTTACACATCCTTAAAGACCATCCACAAACCCACAATTACTTAATGACCTTCTACGTAACTTTGAACCGTACAAACATTCGTGAATCAATTATACGTTCGTGAATCAATTATATGTTCGTGAATCAATTATACGTTCGTGAAACTCATTATACGTTATTCCACGGCAGGTACAAAAAATTAGTATACAAAAAAGAATACCGTTAGTATCTAGAAATACCTCACTCAAAATACCGGAGAACTTAGGAGATCTTGTGCGTCGTAGAAATTACTGCAAATACAGCACTAGCTTCCTATACAAATCCATTAACGTCCAATAACTTGAAAAAAGTACTCCTTATCCTATACATTCAGTAATTACTGGTATCTTCACAAGATCGTCATTATCAAGATCACCACTGAAGTAATGGTGACTAGATTCCATAAGGATTATTTTCTTATTCAAGTAATGGTGACTAGATTTCCCCCTGCACTTACGTTTCTTTCTACGAATAATGTTGTTATGTCGTCTCAGCAAGTTAACTTCTTTGGGCGCAATGGGGTTCCAGTCACAGAGGATTCACGAGCAAAATGGTAAGTCATTTATAGGTGATTGTTTATTCAAGACGAAGACGAAGTCCGAATAACAATGACATCATTATTATTTTGAGTAACATGGAACACGTTCCTAACTACCTTCACCTAACTAGCTGAAACCGTCCGTCCATTCGTTACGAATGTTTCACCTCAATAATTAGCTCCAAAAGAGGAAATTTTAAGAATTTTTCATTGTAATTTTATGAGCTTCACACTAAGAAGCTGTAATTTGGCATTTGACATTCTTAGGACTTACAGACTAGGCCCAGGATCAGCTGAGTGGCTCCTATAGCTAATTTCTATGTTATTCACTCTATGAAGCTGTACATAATTTGGTATGTAGCCTCCTTAGTATCTTAGATCAAGAAACTCGATATCTCAACATGCCGAAAGAAAAGGGAGACGACGACGTGGCTAAATCATGTTCCATGCTTATAGAAATGTCCATGCTTATAGAGAACGAAAGGGGAAGTAGTTGAGGGAGGGAGGGAGCCCCCCCCCCTTGGCGAGGCCCGCAGGGGCGAGTTTTAATCTCCAACGTGGTATTTTATTTCTTATAGCAGCTTTCGTCAGCCCATTTGACATTTGAGTTTTCATGTTCTGACAGCTTTTGTTATTTTTAAAATTTTCTGGTTTAGTCCGGTATAATTAGGAATTGGGTATGTCATTATAGTCCCGTAATGACTTATCAGATGTACTTACTTACCAACTACCGCTTGAGGACGAAGCTTGAGATGAAGCTGACGACTGGCTCCAGGACCCGCTGGGATACCCTCCACCACCACATCCTCCCTGACATCCTCCGCTGGGTTTGTGATCATAGCCGCCTCCGCCGCAGCCGCTTCCACCGCAACCGCCGCCTCCATATCCTTTGCCTCCTCCTCCACTACTGCAAGAAATGTGTGCGGATATGTATAATCTGATATATTATTGACATATAAGTACCTACATCTATTTCCATGCAATATAATGTAATTTATTTATCTCAAATAAGTAAATAAATCAGACCCACGGGTGGGTCTACAAAATGACCCATTGTCTTACGATCTTGGCAAACATAGTAGAGACCGGCTTCGTATATACACATATTAGGCTTACATTATAGGAACGACGATGATCTTGGCTGGCTGAGAGTATCCTCCACCACCACCTCCCCAACCTCCTCCATAGCCGCTACCTCCATAACCTCCGCCTCCGCCGCCACATTTCCAGCAGTGAGTCCTCTTACGCCTATTGAGCCCAACTCCAATAGCCTGACAACAACAAACATGAAGAGAATTATAATGTTGTGTTAGAACTGATATACTTACATGTATAATATACATATAATATACGGTCATTATATAATAATGACCGTAAACACAGGTGGGTAAAATGTTAGGTAAACCCATACTTGGTGAAAGACTGAAAGGTTAAAACATTTCAGTATCTTGGGGATCCTTTGTCTAATCTTGTAAATTCCGGATTGCCAGTGATCATTTCATCTCCAGGGCGAGGGCAGCACTCGGTGCCACCTTAGACCGGCTCGGAAAGGGAAAGGTGACGACTTGGCATTCAAAAATGAACTTGTCCATTCATTGATAGAGTCCGTATTGTTTTATGGCGTCGAGGTGTGGGGAGGACGCTATCTGGATGACCTAGAAGTAGTTCAGAGTGGCTATGTGAAGCGGCTTCTCCATTTGCCCTATTCAACACCTAGACATTATTTGGAACTGGAGACTGGCAGATTAAAGCTGAAAGTAAATGTATTTAAAAGAATTTTGAATTACTGGATCAGAATTTTAACAATGAGTGCAGTCCGTCTCCCTGGAATCTGCCTGGTGAAGCTCGACTTGAAGAGTTCCAATTTGCCTGACTTGAATTGGGCTTCGCAGCTCCGTGGGCTGATGAGCATAATCGGAAGTGATGACATTTTCCATTTGCCGGATGTTTTCGAAATTAAAGGAGGCTACCTGATATTAACATGAGATGGTTCAGTATTGATATCGAGAACTCTCTCTATAACAATTATTTTCCGAGGATAATATTATGTTCTTTTGGTTGGGGTGCCGCTCCTCACATAGGGAGACAGGGAGGTTTATCTTTGGAAAGAGTGTTGGCACAACTGCGATTGTATATTATAAGAGAAATGTTCATGTGCTGGATGGTTCGACGTTCTGTATGAACTGTGACAGAAGGGAATTTGAGGCACTAGGCCATTTTTTGTTTCTTTGCCCTATATACAAGCCCTACAGATCGTTTTACCTGGCGGATTACATTACAAGCTATAGAAAAAGCTACACGATCCCAATAGAGAATGTGGAGGCTACGCTAATAAAGTTGTTAATGTGGGATGACAACATTGAAAAATTCGTGGCAATTGTCAATTACTGCACCCAATCACTTAAACTAAGAGCCTTTTCAATGAATGAATAGAAGTCACTTGTTTGTTTTTTTAATTTCTATTTTACTCTTCTTTCTTTATCCTTGATTTGCTTAATTTTTAGACCAATTATCAATAATAGTCAGTAGGTAAGAATTAATTTAATGAGGGTATTAAGAGTAAAGTAACTCATTTACACAGAAGAAATTATTATTCAGTATCATGTACTATTAAATAGTACAATACCTATAATTTTATTATGTATCATTATTTATCTTATGTATCATGTATCTCCAGAAGAACTGTGTTTTTTTTCGCAACTCATTGCAGTAATTTTGTTTCGTATGCAAATAAAATATAAATTGAAATAGAATAAATTGAAAGACTGAAAGCCAGGGCGAGTTAATATTATGAACGAAGAAAAATGTTGTTTTGGAACAAACCTAGGACTTTGGCCGAGTCCGGTGAAAAATTCCATTTAATCCGATTCTGAATAGGCAGATAATTTTCTCAATAAGGGATCATTAGGCCGAGCTCGGCCGTTGCTCTGTTCGGTTGAAGACGGCTCCAGTGGCTTACCTTAGGTTCTGATAATCATCTTACCTTAGGTTCGAAATGCCCAACCCCACCCCGCTCTTAACTGTGGAATAAACCGGTTTCCCTTTGATCGCTGAATCTTAGGGGAATCTTTAGTTATAATATCTCGCAGAGGTGAGAACTAACCGGGGTGGTCATGTTCAAGGCGAATTTCCAAGTTAATGCACACGAACCCAACTGGGCGAGGCAAAGATAAGCCAAGAGACAATTCTTATCTTTTGTTAAAGAATCCAGACATTCGTTATAATTTGACCTGTGGACAGCACCACCGATTCTACAACACACCATCACTTCGACATGTGATTCACATAATGATAACTGTTGGAGCAGTTTTAATACATAATATACCTATTAATTATTATATTTGTACGTTTTTTATATTTAACACTACGAACTGTGTGTACCGACATACTAATATAAAAACGACTATGTTGTTTGCCACTAACTAGCAAGATTTCCTCTTTCTACCACACAATTTGTGTGATCCGATACCAACCTGGTGCCATCTTGCCGGTATTCGACCGTTCTCCACAGTGCACACATATTCACTGAAATTGTGCACCACCACTGTTGGTTGTCGTGAGTCCCAATGCTCAATTGGACAAACAATCACTTTCGCATCATCAAAAAATCAGAGTCGTTCGACGCTGTCACCCAATCAGTGGTTCACTCATTGCTCATTCTTGGTTGTTCGCTTGTATACCACCCACCCATTTCATGTCAACAATATTGCATTACCTCTTCTCTCCTGTTTTTTCTACTGAGGGTTTCTAAGTAACAATAGCGTCTCAATTTGCAGTTTCCATACTACAATGTCTAATAGTTATGGTACCACGAGAAGGTGGTACATCCCTTTGAAACACTGCATAAATAACATACAACTTGAGTTCCGTTGTTATTAAAATATTTCGACCGATCAAGCATTAGATAGACCACTACAGCGTTTCCGGCTGACGCCCCTCCGGTTCGAGGGCGGGGTCGGAAAATTCACTTTGTTGTAGCCGTTACGCTCAACGCGTGCACCACCATATCGAATGAGCTGAATCATTTTATATCACATCCAAAACTTACTAGACTAAAAGATTTGCCATCAATGATAGGATTCACATACTAATACTTGATTGTATTTATTTCCATTCGCAAATTTACCTACTCTTAAACGCTCAGGTGGAAATTTTTCTGATGCGGTTTTAATTCATTGACTTATCAACGAATATTCCATATTTACGCCGTTTTTGCGAAGTTGGAGCCGTCTAGTCATATTTTGGAAACATCAAACAGTGGTGTTCAATTCGTCGTGTATTCGGAATGAGATGACCTTGACATAAGCCCTGCCCTTTAAGACATCAGGTGTAATCTCAAAATCTATGAAAACGAGAAGAACAGTGGGATTATTTTTGTTAAATAAAGAACGTTTGGCGACGATTCTACAAAATTCATTTAATGAATTCTACGTAGTAAACAATAATATACTATATTGGATTTAAATTGAGTGACCAGTTGAACTCAACTTATTCGAATTTACGCACTTTTCGAATTCAGGTGTTATAAAATAATGTTCAATACCGTTTTGGGAAATGATTCTTACCCATTCTAGAAATGTTTACTTGATTTAAGATCTCGTTGATTTAGGATTGTCTAGGGATGGGTATCAAATACTCCATGTTTTAAATCATTCGATGGTTTCTTTAAACATCGATGTGTTCCGATTTTATCACACATCGATGTTTTTCATTTTCCCCCCAAATACCTATAATTACAAATCTGTGTAATTCAGTATGTATTTAGGTACCTACTATTATTTCTTAGTTTACGTGGCCCTTTTGCCTTTTATTGTTCCAGCAGCTGCAATCTTTAGGTTGCGTATTTTTCAAGTCAGTCATGGTTGACTCGACATAAGATTGTAAGAATGAAACCAAAACCACCACCACGTCTACTATAACCGCGCAACGTTGGGGTTGACCTTAATAAACGTTTATTGTTTGCTGATACCGAAAAGTGGCAGATGAAGAAAGGAATTTCAATGAAGGATACGTAGTATATTAGGTAAGTGTTATGATAATATCATAATATTATTATCTTAACCTTTATGATGTAGTGTTTAAATGTGTTCCTGCAGTCGCCTTCTTTGTTCCGGCAGAGACTTTTTCTCAAGCATGTTTAATTTTGAACCCTCTACCAATTCGCCTCTCCGAAGATTTTTACATTTTTAATATCAATTAGTAGATTATTCCTGTTTAATTCTTAAAATAAGTACAAAAATTACCACAAAAAGTGACATGATAGGTAGGTATGATTAAAGATGAGAGTTTGCTCAAGTGCTATCGTATCATAGGTATGCCAAAGTAGGTATGATATGTTTGGAAAGAACATCGATTTTTTTATACGATGTTTTTTAGACATTGATGTTTTCATTAAAAGGAGAAATCGATGTTTACCCATCCCTAGTATTGTGACTCTCTTTAGTTTTTCTTGTGGGAAAAACGCGAATCCAATAGAATCACTACGAAGATTGACTTACTTGAAAATTTGTATTAAAGATAAATACGATAGCACTTGAAACTTTGAAAGGTTCGAATATTTACTTACAGGGTTGACTGGGCCGGAGAGTTGAGGTTGCTCAGGGGTTTTGATTTCCGAAGACGGAGGGCTTAGTCCGCTGATATCGGCTTCTTCATGAGGAACTTGAGGGTTCTCGATCGCTTTCAACAGCGGATCTGTCGGGGAATATGAAGAATTTCATGAGGACACGATGGTAAAAAAAAAAAAAAAATACGGAATTCTGATAATAATAATAATAACATCTTAGTACGCTGATCTCAAGATAATTTTTTTTTTTTTTTATGAAATGCAATAAATGAAATGCATTGAAATGCAATGAAATGCATTGAATAAAGGAAAGCAAGTTCAATAAATTTTTAGATATTTTAAAACTGAATTCAATAAACATCTGCTCTTGAATTACAAAAAACTCCGGAAATTTTTTTAATTACCTACAATCATAATTTTGGCATAGAATGGTAAATCTCCTGTGTTCTTTGCACACAAATGTCTTACAAGTGTGACACTTGAAAAGCAAAAGCTTATATGACTTATTGCTTCCCGGTTACCATAATGTGGAATTCCAGAAGTTTATTTATCTAAATTGGAAATACCAGGTGGGGTCCTGGGGTACCCCAACCATGTGTTTTGGTGAATAAATAATCGTAATCAATTTAGTGTTATGTTGTAAAAATATAAAATCTCGTCTGACCAATACAGATGGTCGTAGGATGAAAGCCCTGGAGTTTCATGAGGAAAGAATTTGTTTTACAATTTTACTTAAAGAAAGACTAGATGGTGAGGTCGTTAGAAATTTGATTTCGGACTTGTTGTGTTTTTCGTGGCCGAAACCGTTACCACAATATTTATTAGTTTACCTGGGGCATGGTGAGGTGAGGGGATGGCGGCGGCTACAGCCGCGAAGGCCAACGCCGCCAAACATGTCGATATGGGAGTCATCATCAGAGTCCTGAGCTCCTGGAAAGACTTGCAGGAATAATAAATACGAGCCACCCCCACTGGAGCGTCCCCACTCGTTGAGGAAATCCCGGGACGATCCCAACATACCCCTACCTTGCCTCGGGTACTTGACCAACATGGTCGTTAACAGCGGGAATCCCCTCCAGGAACGGAGGAAGTTCAAGTTCAAGGTCTGGCGTCGGGTATGTAATCGAGCAGCGCAGGTGGTTACTCAGGAATTCGAGATCATATAAACCGCGAATGACTCCCAAATCTATTTACCCTCCTTTGTTACAGAAATGCTCTCTGTAGCCTTATGAAAAACCCAAGCATTACTCTATGAACATCCTGTACATCTGCACTTGACACACAGATCATCAGTATATGGGTACACGTTAAAGCTTCCGTTTCGTCGGATGCAAAGACCCGTTCTTCGATAAACTCAGCGTGAAAAATTACGACAAAGATAATTCAAAACTCACTATTTCACAAAGGATACAGTTATCATGAAAAACCCAATATTTAGCCTGAAAAAACACGTTCTTTCGCATTAAAACCTCATTTTCTCTCTTAGTTCAACAGCAAAAAAATTGTTGATGACTGCGTTGGACAACTGACCGTTTGGTCCATTCTTAGCATACCTTCACATTTCTGTTATGAGGATTGATAAGATTACCAAGCGTTTAAAAAGCAGGTGATTTTGACATTTTGACAAAATTTACTTTTCTGACTTCATTTGCACTCCTCAGTTCCACCTAAACATAATTTGTTAGGTAAGAAAGAGACAGGAAATTTAACGCTCTTTCCAACGATATCCTCAAATTTAAATTTCAGTGCAAATTGAGGGAATTATGGCACTTTTAGTGAAGTAAGGTCGAAAACACGAAAAAACTCTTAAAGTGAAAAAAATGGGATTTTGAGTCGATTAACAAAAAATAGTCCCACTTCTGTTCGTGGATTTCGATGTATTTTCTGTTGGGTTTGAGCTGTGATGGCAGAATGATTTCCAGTGATAGTGAAGACGATAATGTTTGTTTTTCAGCATCAGCTAAAAGGTGGTTATTGGCGAGTGACTCATTTACCTCTCAAATGAAGGAAGATGAAGAGTCACAAAGTTTCACAACTACAAGAGAAACATGTTATTTAGGTACAGTGTTATTTACAATGCTATTCACACTATTTACAATTTATTTTCACATTGTATTTTTTTACATTAAATGTGTGTCATACTCGACGTAGTTAGGCTCCGTTATGTACAAAAAGTAGGGGGGCCACTCAGCCAATCACAAATGAGCCAACATCGCTTCTTCCCTCCTGCCCGCGAGGAGAAATCAAAATATTTGATTTTCATCTAAACAGCGAGGATCAACTCCCAAAGACGCGAAGGCCACAAAGTGGGGAGCTGACCCAAAAGTAGCACCGATGTTTTATGGAGCAACAATAAGGACTTGATAATTCTCTAAGAGCTTCATACTTCATTGTTCGTCTGTAAATACAGCAGAAATTGTTGCGATATCAGATGCACTAAACTGATGAACTAAACTAAAGCTGATGAACTGGCTTCATCTTCTCCATCTGACTCTCAGAGCGCTCTCCGGATTCCGAAATCACGTTGAAAAAGCCTCCCGTGCCATACTGTCCCCATAGCAATCTTCGTTGTCAATTTAGACAATGGAAGAGAGATTTCTTCGTATACCCCGCCGGAGAACGCTACAAATCATCCTTCGGCCTCCGTTAAGAATGAGTTGGTTTCAGAGAACAGCCCCTGACAAGGAAAACTCACCACTACGTTATTCACAGTCTGCGCGCTCCTGCAGGCCCTGAAACATTTCTCTGAATTGTACTGTTTTGGTCGAAATATACCAGATATACCTTTATATTGCATATATGACTAGATATATCTTTAAATATAATATATGACGTTTTCAAGTTTTCAAAATTCATTTTGAACCCCTTCCTAGTGACTTAGGGTTATGCCATTTTTCAAGGATCATCTTAGGGCTAGTCCGATCCCGTAATCTGAATTATTTCAAGAATCCACGTATCATGATCCGGTTCTAGGGTTGGTGGGAGGGGTTTACATTTTTATTTTTCTTGTTGATAAATTGAGCTTGTTTCAATAGCGATCACAACGCTGCCACTACCTTGGTGAACGAAGGTACCACTAAGGCTGTATCGCATTTACCATGTATGTTTCAGCATTAATTTAATTTTTCAAAGCACTCGTGGTGCCTTTAATCATCATCATAGCATTTCATTACTGTATTGGGAAATCATGACATCATTTCGCTTTGGTTCGAGGATGTATGTTTTTTCCTGATTGTTATTCTTAATTTAGGATGCTTGTCAATGTGTTTATATTAACATTCGAAACGCGATCGCAACCACTGATGTCATCAGAACTTCCAGTGAACATTCTTTGTGCGGTCTACTCACGTTTCAACACAAACAAACGTGGCGTGATAAAGTGGCGTTTATCAATATGGGATCATGGTACTCAGAATCGTAAAACCAATAGTTGACCATTTAAATTTGGAGGTTAATTAAGGGTTTTTTACGCTCCTTTCAGAAGTATAATTATCATACGTTCCGGACAAAACTAACGTCACTAAAAATTGAGGTGAGCCCTTTCTGAGTATTCTTTCAGCGGCCTGATGATGATGTCCTTACATCGATTGTTTGTGGAACAATAAGAGTCAACTGCGTATACAAATTGCGCCGTATGCAGCTGCCTGTTGGACAACATCATTGAATTAAAATATTGAAATTCTATGATCAAAATGTCGTATACTATATGGGAAACGGTATTATACTCGTAAAACAGTTTCTTTTATAATTATTGTCGTATATTACCAGCTTTTGCTCCTGTCCCTACATCATGACTAGAAGCACAAAAGCTAAGCAATGCAACATCGAATCAATATACCTCTAACTTGATATCAAGCTGTGAGTTACATACATAACGATAAATGGGTAACATTAGGTAATAATTGATTTTTTAAATAAAGTGGCAATTCTCAACAGTGCCTCAGCATAAACCCCGTTCATCAACTAAGTTATATAATATATACCTCAGTAGATGAACATTGTTTATGTTGGTAAGTATATTGAAAATCAACAATATATTATATATTATATTGTTGATTTCCAATGTAGGTACCAATACTGGGAACAGATTCAGTACCGATGCCAAGAAGAATGAAGAGGCAGTATGTTGTAAGCTATAGTGTGGTACTGAAGGGAATCACGAGTAAAACACTCGTTTCTTACAATTCAGAATTTTTACAAGTGAAACTTTTATTTACTTCCAAGTCTCAGTACCTGTGCGTATATAATTTCAGGTGGAGTATGAAATGCGGAGACGAGAAGATAATGCTCTCCCCACGTCCCTCACTTGTACCTCAAGGCATTTGACGTCTTTTGTGAAGGAGCACACGGGCAATTTCCTGTCTTCTTTGTTAAATAAAGTGAACCATGTAAAGCCCTCTTGCTTGGAAGAGTAACAAACATGAATTTTCACGTTAAAATTATCTATCCTCGTTCAGCAAATTGAGGTGAGCCCTTTCTGAGTATTCTTTCAGTGACCTGATGATGATGTCCTTACATCGATTGTTTGTGGAATAATGCGAGTCAACTGCGTATCCAAATTGCGCCATGGGTGATGCAGCTGCCTGTTGGACAACATCATTGAATTAAAATATTGAAATTCTATGATCAAAATATTGTATACTATATGGCGTTTATCAATATGGAAAAATGTATTATAAAAGTTTCTTTTATAATTATTTTCGTATATTACCAGTTTTTGCCCCTGTCCCTACATCATGACTAGAAGCACAAATGCTAAGCAATGCAACATCGAATCAATATACCTCCAACTAATTATCTAATTAAACTTTCTTTGTATCCAAACCATCTGCTACTGGCTACCATTTCCTACTCTCGTGGTCCGACAGTCCAGGAACATTAATATACAATTATTGATTTTCCTAATAGGTACCGATGTTTTCTAATTTTCCAGTTACCAGAAGCCTAATTTCAGTGGAAACGAGACCATACGCTCCACAACAAAAACACCCCAAATATACACCAACAAACGGAGAAAAAATAACAAGAATACGCCAACCTAAACAAACAAGGGACACAAAGGAACGATACAACCCCAACATGATATGGCACCACCCTTGGTATACCCTGTACTATCTTACCTTTGTCAGTGAATAGAATTCCTGGGAGCCCAACATTATATTACGAGTTCAGAGTTTAGCAAAGGAATGAGGTTTGTAAACTTACAAAAGACAAACCAACCTAATACAGTTTGTCTTGGAAATTAAATTCCGACGTGTCGGAGAAATAAGGTTACGTGGGTTGGGCAGGGTTGAAATGGGTTGGGAATACTGGACTGCCAGGACGACCCAAAATAATCTTGTCTTCGTTGGTTCATTATTTTCCAACGAACTCGTGGAATCGACCGAGAAAACTGTGCCAATTTGTCCGCAACGGTTAATTATTTCCTGTTTAGAGGACCCTTCTGTTCAAATCAATGTTCTGTAAAGGTCAAAAGAGGATTTGTTTCCTGTAAGACGTGGTGTGGGCGTGCTGGAATCTTAGGTGAAAGAATAAACGGGATAGCGAACACTGACTATTTTATTTCAGGACAAAAAACCTGACGTCGAAGGTGATGCTGACAGGATTACGAAATTCAATTTCAAATCAATTGAAAGCAATCGGTACTATGAAACAGCAATTTCGGACAATTTACGGATGAAGGAGCGAAAGTATAGTGTCAGTCTTAAAAACTACCTCAAAGAAGTCACAGTGCATGGTGGTGACAAACCTACTAGTTTTGGGACGTAAATCCCATTTTGCACTTTGTATATTAAAAGTTCAACATGCGTTACAACAAAACGGCCTTCGGTGTGATTCAGGGAGACTCCCGCCTGAGTCAACACAGGCAAAACATGATAAAGCCAATCTAATGCCTCAAATTCAGTAGTGGGCGATTCTCAATTTACCGGACAATCGCTGTCCTTCGTTGATAAAAAAGTTCGCAGTCCAACTTTTCCTAACTATTTTTGAGGTATCAGTGTGGTTACCGGGCCTACTTATCGCAATAATTTATGTTGGTTTTTCGTCATTTTAAATGCCTATAATTCATCCGTATATACCTTAAATCTCATTGTCGTGACCTGTTCCCAGGTCTACTTTTGAACGTTATTTGAACCTCTAACTTCCTTAATGATGGCTTAGCAAGAAAAAGTTTCATATCTATTTCTTGGAATTAGTTGTTGAATAGTAGGTACTGTGCTTATGGACGGGACTACCTTTGATATTATCTTCATGAATTGTCTTCTTCATTGTCTCATTATCATTATGAGATTGATACTATCGTATTTCTCCCTAAAGAGGGAATTTTAGGGCAATTCAAAGTTGTTTTTCGGGATTCGCTGCAACAGGGATGAACGATTCTGATTGGTCCAAACTCGAAGCAGCTATGACGTCACCTCGATTAACACTCCGAAGGTCGCATCCCACTTGTAACACGAATGGTCGCGTTGATCTGTGAGACCCACATCAAGTGTGCGGCTTCACTCATCAGAAATGTCTAGGATTCAGATAGTAGAGAACCTAGAAAACGTAAATACCAAACCATGAGAATTTTTTGAAGGATCAGATATTTTACTAAACAAAAACAGTAGGTACGTTCCGATTTTTTTTTTTTTTTTTTTTTAATGACTTACAACATAAAAAAAATGGTCAGAGATCCAAATTACCCTACATAGGTAATTACGAGTATAAAATATGATACCAAACTTTTAAAAAAAGGTACTTACAAAAAATTCCGAAATTGTATCTATTTTAATAGGCAATTTCACTGGAACTACCTCTCTAGGAATTAAAAACCCCTTCCCCTTCACCTAGAGTTATGAAAAGTTTCGAGGACCATTGAGGGGTTGGTCGAAACCCATAAAAAAAATTTCGTAATTTTAACTCAACGCTAACTGGGCAAAGTGCCGCGGACGGCGTACGGCGGACGGACGGATTTTTTTTTATTCGATTTTCTGAATCTACGTATCTTGAAACGTAAACCAACAAATTTTAAGGGGGGGGTTAAAATTTTTTTTTCTTTGGGCGATTCCAATGGTTCATTATCGGAGATAATAAACCAAAATGAAGTACGAGGTACGCGGTGTGGGTGTGGGAGGGAGCGCAGAGACATAATAGGTCTCGTCGTATGACGCACTAGTTGGCTTCCTGCCAGCCGTATTATGTCATACGCTCGTGCGTCATAGGCTCTGACGCACTAGTTGGTCTTCTGTCAGCCGTCTTACGTCATACGCTCGTGCGTCATAGGCTCTGACGTACTTGTTGGCCACCTGCCAGCCGTCTTACGTCATTCGCTCGTGCGTCATAGGCTCTGACGCACTAGTTAGCCTCCTGCCAGCCGTCTTACGTCATACGCTCGTGCGTCATAGGCTCTGACGCACTTGTTGGCCTCCCGCCAGCCGTCATACGCTCGTGCGTCATAGGCTCTGACGTACTTGTTGCCCTTTTCCAGCCGTCTTACCTCATATGCTCGTGCGTCATAGGCTCTGACGTACTTGTTGGCCTCCTGCCAGCCGTCTTACGTCATACGCTCGTGCGTCATAGGCTCTGACGTACTTGTTGGCCTCCTGCCAGCCGTCTTACGTCATACGCTCGTGTGTCATAGGCTCTGACGTACTAGTTAGCCTCCTGCCAGCCGTCTTACGTCATACGCTCGTGCGTCATAGGCTCTGACGTAATGGCCCGCCGGTCGCTTGTGTTCTGACGTGATCTGAGGGAAAGGGTGAATCAAGGGAACAAATTTTTCCCGTTTCAGTTTATGTGCCAAAGCAAAGACATGAAAATGTCAAAAAAATATGTAAATAGGTACCTAAGCCCAACTGTAATGTCAATTTTCTGACAATGAGTTTTCGACTATAGTTTTCATACCTTTTTACTTAAGTACTTATTGCAATTTGAGACTGATAATGAGCTGTTTGCAAATAAAAAGTCTGATAACTACTTTATTACATCTTATTAATCTATTTTCAAGTTCCGATTCACAGTTGAATGTATTTTATTTAGATGTCGTAAAATTCGAAAACGATGGAATGACGAAACCTGTCGACTACTGACTCAAGTGATACTGTCGACTTCTAACACATGTAGGTAGACTACTAGTGCAAAACCATGTCGACTACTGAAGAAAATGTTGGTCACTGGTATCGACTACTACCTAGAGCATTGGGATTTTTTACAAAACTTGTTTTTCCCTTTTCAAACCATGTTGAATAATATTTCCCGCTGCCAGGTCTTTTAGGGAAGGATCTTGGGTACACAATGAACAGGTTTGCAATGAGAAATAGTTGATAATAATAATTAATCTAACATTTAGGATCTAGACATTTAGACCTAGTGATCTAGACAGAAGGGTGATCTGTACAAAGAAGATAATGAACCGTTGTGTCTAAATGTTAGATTAATTATTATTATGAATTTCCACTAATTATTAATAAGTTTATCAAGTAGATACCTAGTAAAAATTATTATAATTTATTGTTAAATATAAATAATTTGTATTTAATTAATACGATATAATTCTAGGGTTTTTAATACTTTTTAATTTTTCTGTAAAATAAGTACCTACCTACCAACAAACATTCGAAATTACCTTCATTTCCGTAGCACGAAACGTACCTCAGAACAACAAACTCGACATCACTAAAACCATATGATGTTCTAAACAGCTAGTTAGTATGAAAATCGAGTCGACCTGTATTTAATCGACCTGTATTTCAACCGTTTGATTCAAGATCGCGTCGACAGGCTCAACCTTTGAGCCGTCATTGTGAACGAACGGCTGGTCGTACAAAGCTGCGGATGGTCTTAAAAAATTCTTAGGAACAAACTCTATCTAAATATGAAATAAAAAACACACCGTTCTATATGAAATTTTCGAGATATATCTCGAAAATTTCATATAGAACGGTGTGTTGAGAGATGTATATGAGATTTTTAAATTTTCAAAATTCGTTTTGAACCCCTTCCCCTTGACCTAGGGTTATGAAAAGTTTCGAGGACCATTGTCGGGTTGGTCGAAACCCAAAAAAAATTTCGTAATTTTAACTCAACGCTAACACGGCAAAGTGGCGCGGACGGCGTACGGCGTACAGCGGACGGCGTACGGCGGACGGACGGATTTTTTTTAATTCGATTTTCTGAATCTACGTATCTTGAAACGTAAACCAACAAATTTTGAGGGGGGGTTAAAAATTTTTTTTCTTTGGGCGATTCCAATGGTTCATTATCGAAGATAATAAACCAAAAGTTACATACTTGGTTGCGTGGATCTCTCAGATCCAAAACAGCTTTTGGTGCGTACCTCTGCCCCGGCCAACGATGTTCACCGCACCAAGTTCAAGAACACCACAGGTTTGGTCTTCAAGTGCACCATAGGAGGGTGCATAGAAGGAGAGCGTCCTTCACTTTTTTTTTGGTGGGAGCCAAGCGAAAAAACAGTAGGTGGATCTCTCAGATCCAGGCGCGACCTTCGGAGTGTTGGAGAATCGAAGTGCAAACAGTGAATCAACATTTTAAAAGTTACTAGTAGATCCAATCGTTGTTGCATAATGGTCACCAACATAACCTGACGCAACTCATAATAATCATGAGTTGCGTCAGGTTATGTTAATAATAATAATTATTATGAAAATAAACACTAGTAAGGAAGACTCGCAAAATTATTGAAATTTCTCGAATCTATCCCACAAGAAACGAACTCAGCCGTGTCGCCATCTTCATTTCCTGTAATCCTTCCCCAGCGTCTTCTTCGTTATAGCGTCCTTCAACGGGAAAGCGAGCACTGACTGTTTTATTTAAGGACTAAAAACTTGACATTGAAGGTGATGCTGGCAGAATTACGGTGGGGAAAAGGTTTGCGTAATATGATTGTCACTCGGTGATCGGGCACAGAAAAATCTGGGGAGCGGAGAGTAGTGATGTGCAATATCTACCGATACGAGTAATATATCGAATATTGTTTGCTAGTATCGGAAAAATTTTTCAAACGGATCTGTATCCCATAGTTACTTTTAGTAAGTATTATTCACTCAATCATGTCAAGGAAGTGCTAGCAGATTTTCAAATAAATCCATGTAATTACTCCATCCAACACTGTTCATATTTCTGTCTCCGCTTCACTCTCGCCCAGTCTGACAAGGATTTCAACATTCAAGGCAACTAAAGATTTATGATGAATCAACTGATTCTTGTTTTCTATATCTGAATTAAAGTATTCATTAAGTATGTATGTAATTTTGCTGGAAATAGGTAGAAGCTATGAAAATTTCTTTAACCAAGAATTTTCTGTGTCGTATCTCGTCCTTCTATACTATACAGATATTCAGTACCTACTTTCTGCAGTATCGGATTAAGTACTCAA
The DNA here is from genome assembly GCA_963920205.1 of Stenodema calcarata. Taxonomy (NCBI): domain Eukaryota; kingdom Metazoa; phylum Arthropoda; class Insecta; order Hemiptera; family Miridae; genus Stenodema; species Stenodema calcarata. The sequence goes on along the minus strand of OY986050.1, from coordinate 27,501,325 downwards.
ATGGAAATTGAGCTAAAATTAAAAACATAGGTACTCGAGTAATCTCGAACATTTTGTTTGATATCTAGTTTTCAGGACAAAGAAATAAACGGATATCGAAATATACATGTATGAGATTTATTCTACATACCTCCGGGTTCTTGATAGTATCAGAATACACTGAAGTTAATTGAAATATAATCGTAATGAACTTAAGTAGCAGAAGTGAACTTTAGGGAAACTGATCGCAGTCGATGGCAGAGCAGAAGTGAAATTGAGCCGGAGGTGGCAGCGTACATAGCGCCAACGACGGTTGCGGTGGTTTTAGGAACTAGGTCCACGGCCATCGGTATCCACGGAGTATGTATCACGAGAGAGGACGGATTGATAATCTTGACACTCCCCTCCAAGTCGTCATCTCGATGTCCAGTATCCCGAGCAAGGCAACAAGCTTCCATTCATGACACTCCGTATTCAGCATAGCGTTCTCCGTATTGGTCGCAGCATTCTCCTGGTTCTACATATCAGTCTCCGGGTTGAGCATGGTGGTGATGGAATCGACCAAATCTTCCGACTTAGTCGATTCTAGCTGTTAATATCAAAATAGAATCTGATCAGTGTTTATACAGCATTAAATCTCTGAATTTGACAAACTTAGCATGATTTAATGGCTTAGTTAGAGTATCAGCTATTTGATCATCCGTTGAAATCCATTTAATTTGAATATTTCCATCTCTATGTTCTTGACGCACATATAAATACGACAGTCTAACCATATGTTTTAATGTAGAAGAGTCATCTACTTCTGCTAGTCTAATCGCCGGTTTAGAGTCTTCATAGATAATTGGAATTAAATTTAATCCAATCATTGTTGAACACATGGTCCTGATTGAAGCTAAGTCTCGACACGCAGTACTCATAGCTACAAACTCACTTTCAGCTGAAGAAAGAGCAACATGATTTTGACGTTTTGTGCGCCATACTACCGGATTACCAAATAAGTAGATAATATATCCCGTTGTGGAAAAGCCTCTTTCCGCAGATAATCCAAGAGAAGCATCTACATAACATTCAATGTTATTATTCCCTTTATCAGAAAACAAGAGTCCATAATTTCTAGTTCCTCTAAGATAACGCATGATCCGGATTACAGCTTTCCAATCCTTCAAAGTGAAATTTGACTGACGTCTACTTAACATATTCGTGGCATATGAGATATCCGGTCTAGCACCACCTTGCAAGTAAAGTAGAGAGCCTATTGCTTGTCTAAACGGAATGGAACTAAGATCACAAATTTGATTTTTCTCCTCCTTTTCAATCGATTTATCGAATATCATAGGAGTAGAGACAATTTTATCACTATCAGGATCAAATTTCATCAACATGTTGTCAATATGAGATTTCTGAAGTATCCCTATCGTTCCTTCACTCCGGTTTCTAATAATTTCTAAACCCAGGTATTTTCTAGGTTCCCCGAGATCAACTATAGAAAATTCCTTTTCTAAAACGCATTTAACCTGTTTAAGTTTTTGATTACTATTAGTAGCCAGAAGTATATCATCAACATAGAGTAAAAGAATAGCTATTTTGTCTCCTGATTTCCACATAAACAAACATGGTTGAAATGGGTATGGTTGGAAGTCCATCTCGTTCACAGCTTCTTGAAACCTGATATACCACCTTCTTGGTGATACCTTTAGACCATACAGCGCTCTGTGTACTTCACACACATGTTTAGTCTTAAATTTTTCATCCAGTTGTAAATAATTGTCATAACCATCCGGAATTTCCATATATACCAATTTATCAAGCGAACCATTTAAAAAGGCAGTTTTTACGTCATATTGAACCAAATCCAGGTCATATTTCGCTGCTAAAATTAATAGGAATTTTACATCTGGTAACCTTGCAACAGGAGCATAAATTTCTGATAACTCATAGTTATTATTATCAGCAAATCCTTTGACTACCAGTCTACTACGATACCTTACCGATCCGTCAGCTTCAGATTTCCTCTTATGTACCCACCGGGTTTTCATTACTTTCATTCCTTTGGGTACATCCTTTCTAGAAATGATTTTCCAGGTGTTGCACTTTTCCAGGGCCTGAAATTCTGTATTAATTGCATCCAACCAAAGATCAGCATCAGGTGCTCTTAATGCTTGAGCATAGGTTAAAGGTTCTTCACCAGAATCTTGAAGGAAAAATGTTTTATCTCCTATATCGCCTAAGTCTTCAAAGAATTCACATTCATCATTTTCATGAATAAGCACCGGATTTTGTTTGTTTTCGATGCCCTGTATGGAATCTTCTATCCTAGTTGGTATTTGAATTGAAATGGAATTATCCTCCTGATTAATATTGGTAGTTAGCTCAGAATCCTTGTTACTGGCACCAACATCACTATTAACCTCTACTGTAAATTCCGTTTGACTACCGGGTTCAAGAGCCTTATTTTCATTTTTAGTATAATCACCATAGGTTCGGTTTTCTATAAAATCTACATGTTTTGACCTAACCACCGTTTTATTTTTGTAGTGCAATAGATGGTATCCGGTTTCACCACATTCTAACAAGAATCCTAAGTTTGCTTTGGGTGCAAATTTAGAAGTGGATTGAGTATCCAAGATATAAGCTTCACATCCAAATCGTCTGATATATTTTACCGTAGGGGCATGATTTAATACAAGCTCATAGGGGGTTTTAAAGTTTATCGACCCATTTGGAGTTCTATTATGAATATAGATTACATGTCTCATGGCATAAGGCCAGTAGTGAGTCGGAATACCTGAAGAGATGAGATTGACCCGGATTTTCTCTTCCAATTCTAAATTTTGCCTTTCAGACACGCCGTTTAATTGAGGGGTGTAAGGCTCGCAAGCAGTTAATTTTATATTTTCTCGTTTAAGCAAAGCATTCATTTCACTAGTTTTATATTCTAAACCCCCATCCGTTCTAATTTCTGAAACCTTAGTTTGGGGGCCTTTTAATCTCCTGATTTCTTCTAGACAAGAAAGCAAAGCTAAGTTTACTCTAGTTTTGTTGCCTATTTCGTAAGCAAATACATACCTAGAGGCATCATCCGTAAATGTAACAATATATTTAGCTTGAGACCTATATGCCACCGGTTTTAATGGTCCCAAAAGATCGCTATGCAAACGATGAAATACAATATCTGATCTATGTCTTTTACTAGTGAATGGCTTGCGTTTGGCTTTAGCCATTTTGCAATCAGGACAGTCTAAGATATTAGTATCAAATTTGACTCCTTCCAACTCCGGAATTTGTTTACCCGCTATCTTTAAATATTTTAGAGAAGCATGATTTAGTCTGTAATGCCATCCTAGACCTACATCGTTTCTAAATTGCAAAGTTTCATCCTTTTTAAACTTCTTTGGGTCAGAACTCCCCTCTAAACTGAGCCCCGGTTTCTGAATTTTTCTTTTAATTCCGGTTTTGTTTACATCTTTAGTGATTTTATCTACCGTATTTGTTTTCGCCGGATTTTCATCGCTTTCTGACTTGGTCATCAACGAATTTCCTTGCACCAGACTGAGTATCCTTAATTTTTCATCCTGATTTGCATTTATCATAGGAAGCGAAAAGGACAACCACCAAAAACGTCCATCAAAACTACCGGTTTTTAGAATGTCCCCTGAACTCGGATCTATAATTTCTAATTTATTTTTATCAAATTTCGCACTTAATCCTTTTTGCATTTGTTTCCTAATAGAAAATAGATTTTCTACTAGTTCAGGTGCATACAGCACACCTCTTAAAATCCCAAATTTCTTTAGTTCATCGTTATAATATATTATATCACCTGATTGTCTAATGATTAAGTCCGATTCCTTACTACTATTTGCACACGATATCCTGATTTCATTATGCAAATTTACTAAATTAGAAAATACCTTCTTATCCTTAACTATGTGTTCAGTAGCACCACTATCAGCTATAAACCTTAATTGAGGTAATTTACCATCCAACAATGACATCTCCGAGCCCCAAGAATGCATTGCTGAGGGCGTTTCCTCGGAATTAGGCCTGGGTACAGCAATGGCAGCCATCGTATTTTCGTCATCGTCATTATCATCATCGGATTCTTGTGCTGCATAATGAGCTCCGTCTGAGGTTGTTTTACTCCGGGTTTTTGAAACAACACTCCTCAATCTGTTCTGTGCTGGAGTCCTAGAGCGAGCTTTAGAGGTTAGGCGGTCAGTTTCCGAGGATTTGGTCAAGTTTTTTTTCTGTTTAATCTGAACGTGTCTTTTGTGAGGGGGAGTATACACGTTAGAACCAGCCTTGTGTCTCCGGATATCTTTAGTGCGACTGGTTAAGGGTTCAGTGCAACTCGCAGACAGATGTCCAAAGTTTCCGCAGTTATAGCACATCTTCTCCGTATTCCTGCAAGTTTTACTAGTGTGACCCTTAATACCACAGGTGTAACAGGTAAGGTCAATAGGTTTCCAGTTTTTGTTTTTGGAAGGTTCACCGGATTTCCAATTTGCTTTTCTCTTGAAAGTTTGCTTTCTTGAACTGGTTCCGATCATAGCACTACCTTGATTGCCAGCCCTTTCTCTTCTATTATTCTCCATGATCATGTCGAATTTTCTATGTATTCTGTCGAATATGTCACGGGTTTTTAATAGCGAGCCATCTAACAGAGCATCTTCAGCAATTCGTGGGCACGTCTCAGAAATAGCATTCACTAAGTTTCTCCGGATTGTCTTCTCGGTCAATTCAGCTTCAGGACATCTCCTGATATCCGTGACGAGTCGCTCGAATCTGTTCTGGAACTCTAATGCCGTTTCCGTCTCCGGGTTGAATCTAATATTCATTAGTTCAATTTGCAGGGCATGCTCCTTGGCTTGTGATGGAGGATCTACCGTATTTTCAATTATCCTCATGGCTGCTAAGGGTTCGGTTTCATCGTTGATCAGTGCCTGTAGTCCCTCATTGACATTGGACATGATGTAAGCCAAAATCAAGCTTTTCATCTGGTGCAGTTCCCTTTTCGTGTAGCAATCCGGAACTTCCGCTTGAGGATCGAGCAGGAAAGAACAGTCGTTACTTTCAAGGTCTAGCATAACTCTTCGCTTCCACACTACTACAGAGCCTTCATTAAGGGGATTATGACCGGGTTTCAGATTCAGCATTGGTGGTCTATAATCATCTTGAGCGTACCTTCGTCTGGGTTTTTGCACGTTCACACTGTCCCTGTTCGTATCCGTTCTTGAAATAGATGGCACACCTTCGGTCTGATTAGGATTAACACCGGATTCCGTATTTGAGACCTCGTCAGTGACCATTATTTCATCGCCGTGAGTACGACACACCGGGTTGGTTAGCGTGGACGCCAAAGCGTTAATCCTTAAAATGGACTCCTCAGAAACCTGCCGTATTTGATCCTTGATTTTATCAAATTTGCTTGCGTATTCCTTTTCAACCTCCCGCCTAACCACTTCACTCCTCTTTTGGATCTCCTCCTCCACGATTCTCCTTATTTCGTCAGAGTTCATTTTTCTCTGAAACAGATAATGTTACAGCACCAGATTAAGTCTATATTTTGCTCCTTGTTAAATGTAGTTCTACCTTAATCCGTAATAAACGAATCTTAAAAGACACCGAACTAAAATGACTCCGTGAGTTTAATACTCGTTGACATATCGTTAAATTACATTCTTACTTAAGCACCGCGCACGCCTTATTCTCTCCGAAATACTATTTTTGTCCCCAGGTCTGGAATTCGCTCACCTTGCGTCCCGAATCGTGATTTTTCGGGTTTTTAGTGTATAAAACACTGAGTGAGGTTGCAGTTACGGGGATGTTCGATCCGCCCCGCTATCCATGTCTGTATCCGTTCTCATAGAGATACCTTACCAGACATAGACGCGCTGTGCGTCGGTAACAGGGCCTGAACAACTAGCTTACACCTCAGCGACACGCACACACATAAATAAATTATGCTATGACTATCCCGCTGGTAAAACCCAATGTGAAAATTGCACGATTCATTACATGTTTCATCTCAGAGACTAATTCCAACCTATATCTTATTTCAAACTTTATTCGAAAACTCCGGGTTTGTTAAATTTAAATAAATCGGATTTTAGTTTCTTAAATCTCATTATTTATTAGCTTCTGCATTCAGCCGGGTTACTTCTGCTTGCCATCTGCGATACTTTAACTTTCCTGATTCTGCAACATCATACTGTTATTAATTTAAATACTTTACTTCTCTAAATTCACACACCACACTGGGGACGTGAGCAAATTCCGACCTCGTTAGGTCCCTAGGCTTTCATGCAGAATAGTGTCTCGTGTTTGCGACCGGTTTACCAGTAGAAAGAGGCACACCGCATTAATTCCGAACTAATGTCAGCACTCCGGGTTAATACCAAGCTAGATATTTATCGAGTGGGTTTTCTTTTTTTCAACTTATAAATACCGTAACTTAGCACCTTAGTTAATTTAAATGTATCAAGGTAACACTCCCGCCGTATTCAGCCAACAATGTAAACAAAACATTCACCGAACTCACTATTTTGAACAGGAATCAACCGTGATCATCTGTTTTGTCTTCATGACATCCTTGTTACTACCGGTATAATTTTCTTACCTGCACGAAATACACCACATATTAAAAGGAAAAGTCAGTAGTTCCACCTTATTGCAAAGAAAAGGTTCAATAATAATTCTAGCTATCAGTGGAAAATCAATTTGTTGTGATAACGAACAACAATCGATAATGCTGATAGAATGTTACTTTGATACTATAATTTCGATCGATTAATCGATTCTTCGTTGAATATTCGAATCCGGGTTTTATCATGAGCCGTTTTATCCGTATTCCCCACTTCGATAACTGTAACCTACCTTAATATCGATTTACATACATCGATCTTCTCTTTCTACCGACGCTCTAACGCATTTCTTTTTATGCGCCTCCTTACTAATTTTTCTCGAGATGGAATAGTTATCACCCGCACTCTCCGAAATTTAAGAGCGATTTTCATCGATAAAACTGAGTTTTTCATCGTTATATCCTGCTAGACTTACGGACCATCGACTTGACTCGGGAAGCACACTCAGTTAAATATTGCATCATCCTTTTTTTGAAGCAAAATGTCCGCCGCCATTTTCCTCCTGATTTATGAAGCTCTCACCTGCATTTTCTCCGTTGTGCTTCCCGTCCGGATTACAGAGAAGAAAACTAGTATACTTCTCTAACTATTCCATAAAAACTATAACAACGAGCTTCCAGTTGTTATTTCCTGATTCGCACCGGATTCTCGAGAAAAATCACGAGCACTATTTCTCTGCATGGGACGGCTCACCCGTTCGCCGGCCCACCTATGTTAACATTTCAGGACAAAGAAATAAACGGATATCGAAATATACATGTATGAGATTTATTCTACATACCTCCGGGTTCTTGATAGTATCAGAATACACTGAAGTTAATTGAAATATAATCGTAATGAACTTAAGTAGCAGAAGTGAACTTTAGGGAAACTGATCGCAGTCGATGGCAGAGCAGAAGTGAAATTGAGCCGGAGGTGGCAGCGTACATAGCGCCAACGACGGTTGCGGTGGTTTTAGGAACTAGGTCCACGGCCATCGGTATCCACGGAGTATGTATCACGAGAGAGGACGGATTGATAATCTTGACACTAGTAAGTAGTAGATATTTTTCCAATTCAATAATACTTTATTTTTTCAACACATTCAATTTTCATGTAGGTACATAGGTATACTATCAACATAGTTTCAGAGCGGCTGGTAGGGATAGGACTCACCCTGAGCCCCTGTTATAATCTATCCTATCCATCCATCAAAATAAACCTAAGAATAGTAGGTATTAGTAAGAATACTTGAGTAGCATCGAATATTTCTTTCGATACCAGTAAACCGTACTTACTAGTCACGATACTTTTATGGAATCGCACGTCACTACGGGAGAGGTGATTCCCTGCCAGCGACATCAGGATTGCCAATCTCAAAACACTGTTGTCATCGACTTCCTCTTCCTTGTATTGTCGGCAGCCCTTGTGGTCTCCTGTGATGTCATGGATTCCTTCCATGCAGCTAGAGCTTTCTCCACGGAACCTTGTTCCTCATCAACGTCGGGCTTCCCGCTTCCATTTGAATAGTGCGAGTGTCGTGATCAAGAATTCGACATATACAATATCTTTGTGAGCCTCATAACTATACGAAATAATTGGAATAATAGGTAACAGACGATCACCAAAAGGTTCCCAAGAAGGTTCAGAAGGGTGAGGAACACAAGCTCAATGATGGGCTCCACCATTTTCCAACTAAAGACAGGCCCATTTAATAATGATTTATTTAAATAAATTATATATTATTCATAAGTTATTTGTGTTAATATAATTCATAGACCATTATTATACTTCCTTACTACTCAGAAGTAACTAAAAACAAAAAATCAAAATTATCTTCTTTCCCAGGAAATAAAAGTGTCACAAAATAAGACAATCGATATCACAAAACTATTTGCTGTTGAATTTTCAGACTCAAAATATGGAAATCAAATATAGAATGATGCCACACACAGAATTACGTGTAGGTGGACTAAGAGAACATTATCCAAGAACAATATCCAGAAACTCTTAAACGATAATCTATTGTTATGACGATCTCCGTCGAGTCCCTGCGGTAGATGACGCTTCTGAACCCGCTTCTAACATGCGATTCTACATAAAGGTCATCAGCACGTCAACCCTGGATTCCTCCATCTACTGGTTAATGCAAGGGGGATTAGGCGACGTGATCGGGGCAAACCTATTGACCTATTGAGACATTCTCTCTGGATGTCGTTTATCGTTTAACTAAGGGACAGGCCGTTACACACAAACTATAAGATTAACCTAAGGCTGCGCATAAAATGTTAATAGTTATTATTGAAATATAGTTGTTTCTTAGTCACTCTTGACGGGTTTTGAAAACTTTCTTGGTCGACAGATCGTGGTGAAGTCCCTTCTAAATGTGTCAGGATGCATAAACTATACTACAAAGCACACAGTTACAAAATCGCTAGATGATCTGTTGGTTGCGTTTTCGATTGCGTTTTGGACCTACAATTTCGTCGTCTCAACAGACATTGACCAACATTTTTCCCAATTTTACAGTTATATTTCTATTCAAATTCAACGTGCCCATTCCATCGGTTATGCTTTTAGTGAAATCATTAATCATTCGTTTGGATTATTCACATCCACCACTTTTGTCGTTCATCCTTCCACTTTTGAACTTAGGGGATTCCTCATTGATGAATGAGTCAATGACTTCGCAAAGGTTGCAGTGTTTTACCAGTTGTAGATAGCAGGATACAGGAACTTACACCTTGTTGAACAATATTAAATATTGTTACTTAGTGGCTTTAATGTTAGTGGTTTTACATGGTGCCTAGTTTACATACCTACTACAAACGTTAACTCCAAGTTGTCAAATTAATCCTAAGGCTGGAGCAGGTAGAGAGTGGAGATCCAGAAATTCAGAATTATTGACGACTCCGTTCCGATTCATCAAGCTACGACTAAAATTTAATTTCATGTTTAATTTTCTCCAATAGCTCAGTGAATCGTCGACATCCACGTTGAAGACCGTCCAACGTCGGTCCTGGCATGACTTACCACTAGATTCAAGTTTTCCTCATCTCCTCAATTATATCGTGTAGTTACGGGAGTTAATAGGATATAATGCAGAACATTGATCTAACAATACAAGAGATAACCGTACTTATTAAGACTTTTTTTTACCGGCATTATTTGAAATCTGCAAAGGCATATCGATACGATTACAGACACTTATGAACAAGTGGAAGTTCTTCGGGTCCGTGATCCTGCCATGCCTCTTCAATTATCATTTCACTCGTCAGAAGATATAAGAATACCTTCATTATTTGCTCGCCTCGTTCTTGAGCGAGGTCGAGTCGAGCTGCCTCCGCCAGCATTTGCGTTCGAGTGTTCATTCAATTCACCCTCATCTCTTTTTTTTTCTCTATTGCTCGCACTCCTCAATAAAGTAGTGATGAGATGACGATTGCATGTTCTACAGTAGGAACATAAATCGACTGCTCCCCGAACAAGTTGTCAGTACAAGGGGGATTTCCTAGATGATCCGTGCGTTTATTTTCAACGTCGATGCTTCAAGGTTGTACTTACATACTCAACATTTTTCAAGGCGATACCGCCTCCAAGCTCCATATCGCTCCCGAGTATTTGTTACGTTTCTTTTGGTTGAGGTTCTTTACTGAGGTGTGTAATAATAACCAGCGTAATAACAAGATACTAACATTTCATGTTTTTTCGAGTGCTTTAGTCTCGTACCGGAATGTTTCATGAAATTCAAAAACTTTCGTAGGTCGACTAATATGAGGTGGCTTTGCACAAGGCATCAGGTAGGTCGGGAGTGGGATTGCCATACATGATATAACTTATAGTGTAGGTACTGTTATACTCGTATTAGCGGTCGAACCTCGTGTATGCTAAATATACAAAATACAAGCCCACAAGAAATCATATTCTCATTTTGAAATCTCAGAGTAAAAATCCGCCCTCTTCAATTATAATACAATTCTTCTGAGGTATGATTATCATTTTTTCTTTTGAAAGTTCGAGAAATTATTTGCTATTGAAAGTAGCATTTTACACATTTGGGTTTTCCGTGATACATAATCATACTCGTATTATGTTAATAAAACTATTTTTGCTGAAGTTATTGTGTTAAATTTTTCCGTCTGTAACTTCATAAGATAATATCTTGGCAGATATTATCTGCCAAAGAAGGAGTTTTGAACCGTATAAATACCTGATGTCGGGTGGAAATCGCCATAAATCGGATTAGTGTCATGATTTGGAAGTGATCCAGCCCTTGGTGGTCACATACATAATTAGCCAATGTGAACCGAATTGCTAGACATGAAATGTAATTGCATTATTTCAAATGAAACCCACGGAGTAATTGAACCGTTTTCCATTCAAACTGATACGAAGTGTAGAATTATTAGTAGTACTTAACGCAGCAGGATAGAGAGGCTGTATAGGATCTGAACTGGTACAGATCTTATTTCTTTTCGAATCAACATAATCTTTGGCTCATTAAAACTTAATTATTATTCGTATTGTCCTGCAATTGGGTACTTTTAAGTTCATGGAAGCTGTAAAACGTTGAAGTCGCCGTTTGTTAAAATATTTACCAGGTTTTCCGTCTTTCTTCAGGCTTGACGTGAGAAATAAGTTTCTGGGTGCAAGCCGAACCTTTAATATAAACTACGATTATCCAACCGGAACCCAACGGGAAAAGATGAAGATACCGTGACTGGTCTACGGGACGGCGTTGGTTGGTGCGGGAGAAGATTAAAATTTCAGAGCGTAACACAGCCTTGAGCAAGCTTGAGATTTTCTGCTATCTAGAAGGACTGAAACTTTCATTTTCTTCATTTTGCTTCCTTGATATTGAATCTGTGTCCTCTTGCAAATACTCAAAAACGCCGGCCGTACGACTCAAACGTGAATCAATGTTTCGGTTCATTACTTTACACCATCAACATTCCCTAGAACAACAATCACCGATCATTATGAAATGAGGATTCAAGGCCTATTCACACTCACCTGTGAACGTGATCCGCCCGCCGAAACTAAACAAATTCTTCCAGCAAGTTCATCGAACTGATTCATACTAGACCGAAACGTGGAAGTGGCCGTGTTCCATAAAAAAATCTAACTAATGACTTTTATTTGATATTACCCCACCCTGCCAATCTTTCCTTCGGAGTGATAGCTTTTCTCCTACTTCCAGCTTATTCGGCAGTAAGTTGAACAAATTTTCGATTACACAATGATAATTGACAGTGGAAACACTCACAGTTCACTGTTAGGATATCTAGTGAGACAATCAGCGTCCTTAACATGGAACGGAATGACGCTAGTCTAGACGACATGGTAAGCGCACGACGGAGGATCATCAACCTCGAGGCTGTGAAGACGAACGGATTGATTGAAATAGACGTTCCCATTGAGGTAAAAATGGAGATTCTGAGTTTCCTCTTTGTTCGGTATTAGCCTTGAAAGAAGTCTAAGGAAGAAATGAGGATTAAGTAATAACGAAGAACCTCCTCCGATGTCCCTTAACCACAGGTGAGATATCATTGGCAAGAATGGTATATATTTTGTAAAGTGGTTCATCAGATTGTTATTTATGAAAATAATTACCAAGACCCGAATTTTGCCTCAGATTGGACGTGTGCTGGCTAAGTGTTACAGTTAAATTATCAACTGGAGAAGAATTATTTTCATGTTTATTTTTTATGTAAGACTCTATCCCAACAATGCACTTTTCTAAACAACCCAGCTGTTCAAAGAGATGGTTGTTTCAACATGACATCACCACGAAATGTTGAAGGTATTTAGAAACACATAGGTTACAGTGTCAGCTCAAAATCAATTGGAATTGTAGTACCTTATGCGGTTGATGAGAGAATCAGTCGCATGAGAAGCTCGAATGGATGTTGTTGGGGATTCCCTGACATTATATATAAGAAATGTCGTTTTGTATTCAACTAGTCACGGTGTGTACCACATTGTGCGATCTTGGGAACCTGTGAAACGCAGAAGTGAGTCATACCTAAGTTTTCCACTAGTACTAATCACAGTCATATTATATGAATTGAGTTGAGTGGAGCGGTGCATCATTCAAAGGTGGTAATTAGGCGGAGGTAAGTGACCAATCCAGTGTTTACGGTTTCCTTGTGTTCCCAGACAGTGTTCCCTCAGACCGAACAAATGCCCCTTGGTCATAAAATTGAAATGATCATTCATATTTCAAGCTTACATTCATTTGAACGGCCCAAATCATACTGCTTCGTACGATTTCCGAAGGGTATCCTGCAGGTCACCAAGAAGAGCATAAGAAACGATTCTACCAGTCGACAGTACTTCTCATTCCTCACTTCTATGCCGATATTGAAGAAATTAAACTCGAATCAAAACCCTTCCAATAGTCCGTAAAACGTCAGTCGATGTTCGACCATGAAGTTTCGATGCAGTAATTTGTATTGAAACGTTGAAATATCCATTGCCAGTTTATTATTTATCTTAGGTTATCAAGCACCAATGACAGTATGTCGCATAGACATCGTAATACGTAAGCTCCATTATTTGATTGAAACCTCTTAACGTTCGGGATAAGCTCTACAAATCAAAATGGTTATTTTCAAATGATGAACAACAGGATGATGGCCTGGATGGGGCAGCCCATGGGGCATCAGGAAATATCCCAAGATCCGTATCGGACGATAAGGCCTGGGAGGTCGAGGATGATCTCAAGATGATCATCATCCATTTGTCAGGCTGTGAGATTCGAAAATGATGAACGGCAGGACTATAATACTGACGAGTTCGTCTAGACCTTGGAACGGTGGTGAAGGCGGATTATTTCATGACCAGTCTGTCTCATACCGAGTTAAGCCGGTTGAAGGTATCCAACCCAGCCGCTAAGATATCGAGCAAAGCAATAATTATTGCTAGAATTGCTACTAGCAATGCTTTAGCCAAGCAATAATAATTATAGCAATTATTGCTACTCGAATGGGAAAGTTAAAGAAAACAGGTGATCTACCAGATTATAATTATTAACTTTCCGATTCGATTAGCAGGACCAGTTGATATAGACACGAGCCACACAAGTAATCACAGTCTTTACAACTCTATAGACTTTTGACATTTTATGTCTTTACTCTGGCACATAACTCGAAAAACGTTACACAAAAGCGTTACACGAAATCGTCACGAAAATTTCTGATGATTTTCGCTTACAACCGATTCGTTGCTACGGAACTTTATCTTCGCCAGTTATCATCGTACAAAAATCGTTCACCACTCGTTGGATAGCTCTCGATTTACCTAACCATATTACGTTAACCACTGCGGAGTGCGTAGCCGACAAGCTGCGCTATGAGCGTGATTGTTTAAATAATTGTTTACACACAGGTGATCATTCTCAATAATTTATATTGTCTATACGAATGCAAGCTTCATAATTTATGATGAACCCTACAATTAAGTATAACAACTACGCTACTGGGGTAGGTGATGTAGCATTGTTCGAAGGTTCTTGAATCACTTCTTTAAAGACATAAAATGTCCCAACGTGTTGCAGACTCGTATGCAAGCATTTAATTCTCGACTGTATCAACAACAGGATGGAGTTGACATTCTTTTGACATTTTCATGTCTTTGCTTTGGCACATAAACTGAAACGGGAAAAATTTGTTTCCTTGATTCACCCTTTCCCTCAGATCACGTCAGAACACAAGCGACAGGCGGGCCACTACGTCAGACGCACCTATGACGCACGAGCGTATGACGTCAGACGGCTGGCAGGAGGCCAACGAGTACGTCAAAACCTATGCCGTAAGAGCTTATGACGTCAGACGGCTGGCCGGAGGCCAACTAGTACGTCAGAGCCTATGACGCACGAGCGTATGACGTCAGACGGCCGGCGGAAGGCCAACTAGTACGTCACAGCCTATGTCGTAAGAGCCTATGACGTCAGAGGGCTGGCTGGCTAGGTGATCGGGTTTTAATAAGCCTCTGGAATTCCGCGCCTTCATTTTGCATTCATTTACATCTTCACGTTGAAAAATCCTTCATCTTGTCGCTAATTTTTTTTTTTTTTATCACCGATATTTTACAAGGTAAGTTGGACACAATCTCTACGCAAGATCCTATATATATAGGATCTTATAGGACATATCCTATTAAAACGTAGAATAAATCGGAAATAAATAACAATCATCGAACAATAAATAAGTACGAGTCGTTTCTATGAAACATCTTTGTTTACATGGATCGCATTATTTATAGTACGCATTCTAGTCGAGGTGCCAATGTAATCAGTCATCTAACAGATCAATCGTTCTCTACAGAGTTCTGAATTCGATCAATACGCAGGAACATAAATACTCCCGGCGTTTCCTACGTTGGACGTAGCGCCTTGGATGTACACAGGTTGTTTGTTCGGGGCGACGACCGTGGAAGAGGCACCCGAGAGCGGCCCGTTGTAGTTGCTGGGTCCCGTACTGATCCCCTGGTGAGTATTAGTGCTGAAAGTAAGATAAGACGTAAATTCAAGTCACAATGCACAATTATCTAATTGGTTGTGAGTTAGAAGTTGGATCTAACCATATGACTTGAGGTTGACTCAAGAGAGAAATAAATTTGGTTACATTCTGATATGCCTCGAATAACAACTTCTAGAGAAGGAAATATTTTCGACTAGCTTTGGCATAGACTTGAATCAACATTGCATGTTCTGACCTACAAGGAAAACTAGAATGCTGTTTTCAATGCCCACGCTCACTTGGTACCTACCCTTGGTGGATATTGACGCCACTATTGGTGTTGGTGCCGCTGGTCGCCTGCGAAGCCTGTTGTTCGTAGCTCGTTTGAGTGCTCGCAATGCCCAAATTGGCGTTAATGCTAGAAAGTTCGTTGACGCCAGACTGGGCATTTGCTCCAGCGAGACTGTTAGCACCTTCATTCAAATTGGTGCCGGCAAGTGCGTTCGAGCCGGATTGCACGGATGTGCCAAAAGCAACGTTTGGCGGCCCAACGCCCTGGACATATGTCCACGAGCCTTGGAATCCAGGAGGTGGCGCCGCAAGGCCGTTTGGTGGTACTGACCACGGGGAATACTGAGACATGAATGCATTGTGCTGATTTACCAAGTTATCTGCAAAATATATATAAATAAATTCAGTGATTCAATTTTAAAATATATAAAAACTATTTAGGCATATTTTGGACTATTGGCAGCAAATATATAACGAGATTCTATACAACTAAATAGAATAAATCAAAGACCACATTTGCATTAGAGAGACAGTAATTATGCAGGCACAAATTCAATACATCTGGTACATTTAATATTTCGATACTATTCGGATACGTTACGTAGGTATAGCTATTTGAAGTAAGTACTCACTCCAAAACTTTTCCCACTCATCCTGGAATGACTTGAAACCGAGAGCATACTGCATTGGATTATTATATGCTAACGCTGCATTCTCTTGGTTGTATACAGGAAGTAATGGAACCGAAGAGGCTGAAACAGTACGCCACAGAATATAACATAGTGTTGATTTCCATTTTATGATTTCGTCTTGAATTGTGTTCTCGTATTCTTCTTGTGCTCGGGAGTAGAAAGAAAGGGTGTTAGGAAGAGAGAGAGATGATGTCGAAAAAACGGGTTTTGTTATAATAAATTATCGAAAAATACAAAAACATTGCTACAAATACCGTAATGAATTACATATGGTTACAATATGGTTATAATAACAGGCCGCCTTCGGTCACAAATAAACCGCAATGTCTAGAAGAACTGCGGGATACATGAGGGCATCGGATCCACACAAGGAGCTGGTGGCCGTAGGGAGGTTTATTTTTGTCAATAATGAACGATCGGAATCGACCGCAATGGTTCAATGATCGATCGGAATCGACCGTAATGGTTCAACCCCCCTGGTTTATATTTCAATATATGAAGAGCCCGAATATCGAATTGGAAGAAACGCAGTGAATTTTCCCACGGTGGTTTTTTATTCGTTTAGTTTAGATCACCATTCTGTATATAATATCCTTCAACGATTCCCACAACATCACGGAATAATTTGAGTAGGTCGGCAGATGGTCGGATTAGGGAGTAACTAGCTCTACAGTTGAGTTACTATAGTTGAGTTACTACAATAGTTACTATGGTCTCGTTCATATCCCCACTGAATTCCTGGTCGACCTCATCATTAACAGGTTATTACTTGTACTTACCTGTACAAATGATATCCAGAAGTACCTACCGACATGTATCCGAAATTATCTCCTTTTCGATCACACAAAAATAATCTCAGAACAGAAAATTGGATATAGTGTTGCTTGAATCAGGTGTTCCTTAGAATGAAAATTGGACTACATTCACGCTCATTATGATGAATAATTCTGGTCGGTTCGAACTTTCAGTTCTTATTTTGAGCGAACAGCTAGTCTTACGACGCTGTACGTTGTTTTGATACGAGTAAATACGCAACATCAAAAATCTATTCAACTTTGTATTAACAAAATTTTTAAAAAAGAAATTAAAAAGAGGCGTTTTTGCCCCCCTCCCCCCTATAAAACAAACCTGAAAAAATCGATTTAACTAATTACAGGTAATTTCAACCCTAATCAAATCCAACAATTCTTGAAAACTAAATATTTTTTATGACAGCAGTTTCAAATTCAAATTCATTTTCAAATTGAAAATCCGTTATTCTCCTGCCGTAATAGAAGGGATTCAATTCGCCATTCAAAGAACCGTAGTCCACATTGGCCAATTTTAGTCCCTATTCCGCACCCGTTTCCTATTGACCCGGAATTATGAAAAGGTTCAAGAATCATAACCGGGCTAGTGCGAGGCCGAATTCAAAGTTCTTTGTCAATTTTAATTGCAAAGCGCGTTGTTCGGTGGACAGACGTATTTTGGTTTATTATCTTCGATAATGAACCATTGGAATCGCCCAGAGAAAAAATTTTTTTAACCCCCCCTCAAAATTTGTTGGTTTACGTTTCAAGATATGTAGATTCAGAAAATCGAATAAAAAAAAATCCGTCCGTCCGCCGTACGCCGTCCGCCGTACGCCGTCCGCGCCACTTTGCCCAGTTAGCGTTGAGTTAAAATTACGAAATTTTTTTTATGGGTTTCGACCAACCCCACAATGGTCCTCGAAACTTTTCATAACCCTAGGTCAAGGGGAAGGGGTTCAAAACGAATTTTGAAATTTTGAAAATCTCATATCTCGAAAAATTCATATAGAACGGTATGTTTTTTATTTCATATTTAGATAAAGTTTGTTCCGTAGAATGTTTTAAGACCATCCGCAGCTTTGTACGACCAGCCGTTAGTTCACAATGACGGCTCAAAGATTGTGCCTCACCACACGATCGTGACTCAAACTGTTGAAATACAGGTCCATTTTCATACTAACAAGCTCTTTGGAACATCATATGGCATAAGTGATGTCGAGTTTGTTGTTCTGAGGTGCGTTTCGTGCTACGGAAATGAAGGTAATTTCGAATATTTGTTGGTAGGTAGGTACTTCTTTTATAGAAAAATTTTTTTATATCATTTATTTATTTATGTTACAACTGTATTACAACATCTAGCAACGTTTTTCTAATACATTAGAGCGTTTCTGTGGTATATAGATCACTATCCACATCCACTACACATCACTCCACACTAGTGAGTCATGACAAGGTCCAATGGTTTGGTCCTCTTCAGTCTCCGTATGTCTCGGCTGTTGTCCAGTAGATTCAGTACTTCGACGTTTGGATGTTTGTGGAGCCGGCTCTCGTGCTCCATCGCAAGTTTTTTTATTGTTTCGCCAACAGTCTCCATCTGTAGGTCGCGATGGAGATCAGCTGTCCGTACGTACCAAGGTGCCTCGACAATACACCGCAGAACTTTGTTTTGAAACGTTTGTATAAGTTGTATATTACTTTTCTTCGTGCAACCCCACAGTTGGCACCCGTAAGCCCATATTGGTTTGATTACTTGCTGGTATAGAAGCAACTTATTGTGTGTTGATAGTTCAGAGTGTTTCCCTATCAACCAATACATTTTTCTGAATCTTAAGTTGAGCTCGTCCTTTTTTTTCTTCACGTGGGCTTTCCACCTCAGCTTACAGTCGAGAGTCATGCCAAGGTATTTTGCCTCGTCCGCATAAGGCACAGTTTGCGAGTAAATCTTTAATGGGATTACGTCCGTCTTTAGATTCGTGAAGTTTATATGGATAGATTTCGTTTCGTTCAACTTCATCCTCCATCGCTTAGTCCAGTTTAGGACATTGTTGACAGCAGATTGTAGTTTACTGGTGGCTTCTACAGCTGAGTTTCCAACTGCAAGAATAGCAGTGTCATCAGCAAAAGTTGCAGTAAGTGTATCCACTGGTTGTGGTAGGTCTCTTGTGTATAGTAGATACAGTATGGGGCCAAGGACACTGCCTTGTGGAACACCTGCATTTAGTTTCCTCAGTTGGGAGTACTCGTCATCGTATTTTACTCTGAATAATCTACCTGCCAGGTATGACTTAAGAATTTGGAAGAATTGGGTCGGAAGGTCCCTTTGCAGTTTGGCGAGTAATCCTTGATGCCATACTTTATCAAACGCTTGTGAGACATCTAGAAATACAGCTGAACATATTTTCTTTTCTTCTAACGAGCGTTCAATCAGGTTCGTGATCCTGTGTACCTGGTCTATTGTGGAGTGTTGTTCTCTAAATCCAAATTGATGTGATGGAATGAGGTCTCTTTCTTCTATAATAGGTTTCAGTCTTTTGAGGAGTAACTTTTCAAAAAGCTTGGATATGACTGGCAAGAGAGAAATCGGTCGGTATGATTTCTTGTCATCACTAGGCTTGCCTGGTTTTGGTATCATTATTATCTCAGCTACTTTCCATTGCATCGGCACGTACTTCAATCTGAATGAAGCGTTGACAAGGTGAAGTAACTTTCGGAGACCTTTTTCGGGTAATTCTTTCAGTATTTTCCCAGTTATTAAATCGTATCCTGGGGCTTTCTTGGAATTTATTTATAGAAAAATGATTACCGACGTAGTATTAAAAACCCCAGAATTATATCGTATTAATTAACCATAATTAATAATAATAATTATTAATAATAAATACAAATTATTAATACCTAACAATAAATTATAATAATTTTCACTAGGTACTTGATAAAATTGTTAATAATTAGTGGTAATTGATAATAATAATTAATCTAACATTTAGGATCTAGACATTTAGACCTAGTGATCTAGACAGAAGGGTGATCTGTACAGAGAAGATAATGAACCGTTGTGTCAAGAGTTTGCAGAGTTTTTTGAAATTTTGATTTTCCGATTCTACGCATGTTCAAGAAACGTAAACCCACAAATTTTGATGTGGGCCCTGAACCGAGTTGAGGGGTGCTGGATTTCGAATTGACGCCAAATTACCGAGCAGTGACCCTCATTCCCACTGATTCCATGAGTCAACTTGTTCCAACCGATCATCATTCACACCATTTTACTAACTTTCAACACCTAAAATCCCTCCCTACTCTTCCAATCGTCATCGATGGTACTCTTGGAACAACCACAGTTCGCGCGAAGAACGTGTTCTTTTAGTCAAAACGATCCTTCCATGTAAATGATCGCAACGACGAATAGAAGGAAGTTTTCCTTACACAAACCTTTCCGTTCGCTCAGTTTCGTTAAAGCGATAAGGAAATCTCACCTTGAGCCGACGGAAACAGAATCCGGTTTCTTCTTTTACGTCGTCTCCATTAGGATTGAAATAGCCACGGGATTCCACTCGCCAGTAAATCAACCAACAAGATCGCAAACTAATGGAGGGTGTGACTCATTCTGGGTGTTTATTATGGAACAAGCCAAGCTACCTGTACCACTGAATGGCTGGGAAATGCATCGTCCGAGAAAATTAACGTTCACTAAATACTCGTGATAACGAGATGTGGTGTTGTAGTATTAATATGGACAAATAGAGCCGCACTACTGTGAATGGACAAGCATGACAAACTGCTCGGATGCTTTTGGTATCTCGAGAGTAACAAATTTTGTATGCTTTAATGTTCTCCCTCTATTTTACACCAGATGAAAAAACTGATATCACCACGTGATTCAGTGTCAAAAAATAATGAACTTTCATGTGCCCCACTTGGGGTTTGCCGTATTATCGAAATTACGAACATACGCGGTTAGTCCAACTTTGGGCGCTTCTAGACGCTCTCAGGTGCGCCCAAAAAAAAGGTTGTCGAAGTAAAAAGTTCATGAAATTTGACTTAGAATGCGGATCTGTAATAAAAAAAATAGTGGTTCTCATTTGAAATAAGGAAGTTGGTGTAGATTTCGCAGAATGCTCATGCATAAGTTTTTAAATTCTTCTCAAAAATCATTAAACACAGATTTTTTGGATTTTCAAATAATATTTTGTACTATAATAATATATATTATACTGTTTCTATTGAAAATAAAAGGGGTGTTCGCGTCAAGTGAGCCACCCTGTATAATTTAAAAAACTGTAACAAGCTTTTGGATAAATTCGCTCGAAAAATGAAGGGTTGGAAGTTGCTGATTGCAACAAGTTTGCTGATGAAATGGTTGAGGGAAGTGGGGATGAGACTGACAAAGCAACCAATCTTCTCAAATAAGATACTACAACATACAACATAAAATGCCAAACTAGAATGGAAAGAGCACATCACAATTGAAAAAAAAAAACCCCGAGCTCAACATTTGAAGTTGTTCTGGTAACTGCGGAGGCACTCAGAACTAGAGGTTCACAAGTTACTGTTGTACAAGTAAATCTCACTGGGATACAAATTTGGGGCTGCTCTAAAAAATCCAACATCAAACACATTCAAACTTTCCAAAACAAAGTACTTAGGGGGATAGTCAATGCCCCGTGGTACATACTCATTATCAAATATAGGAAGTTGTACTGGTTACTGGGGAGGCACTCAGAACTAAAGGTTCACAAGTTACTGTTGTACAAGTAAATCTCACTGGGATACAAATTTGGGGCTGCTCTAAAAAATCCAACATCAAACACATTCAAACTTTCCAAAACAAAGTACTTAGGGGGATAGTCAATGCCCCGTGGTACATAAAAAATTAGGACCTTCATCGTGACCTGAAAATGGAAACCGTCACCGAAGCCATCAACTATGCGGTGAGGCATGAAGAAAGACTTCACAGCCATGTAAATCTACAAATGATCCAGATCTTGGACAAAAGTCAAACTGTGCGGCGTTAGGATCGGACAAAACCACACAACTCATGTATTGCGCGAAATTGAAGACGAAAATGAACGGTCCAGTCTGCTTGTAATTGGGTCAGATGATGAGGTGTAATTCCATTAGGTAACATGTGATTTAGGGTTGGGCAATACTGCCTCGATATTTTGAAGTATCGATACTTTTGATTCAATACATCGAATATTTAGTATCGATACTGCTCAAAAGCAATACTAGGGAGTATCGATACTTTTTTAGAAAAATATCGAGTATTGAACACGGGATACTTCTATAATTACTGTGTTGTGTACGATTGAACAAAACACGAATAATTAAATTATTCGTGTTTTGTTCAATCGTACACAACACAGTAATTATAGAAGTATCCCGTGTTCAATACTCGATATTTTTCTAAAAAAGTATCGATACTCCCTAGTATTGCTTTGGAGCAAATTTTCTTCCTTAAGTCCTGCGTACCGCTCAGAACGCCTCACAACCTCCAACTTGTAATAATATATGTGTCGGTGCCGTCCGAACTGTTAAAACTAGTCTATGGGGAAAAATCATTTTAGATTTTATTTATTTGACTTATATCATACACATAATATATTATTACATGTGAAATGTATGTATGATAAAATATACATATTAATAAATACATTTTGAATTTAACCCGCGGTTTTTCCATTTTACCTTGTCAGTAAGGGCACCTTTGGGTTACCCGGGAATTCTTCGATTCAATACTTTCAATATTGTTCAGTATCGATATTTTTTAACCAATATATCGATACCTGGTATTGAAACAAAAAACGAGTATCGATACCGTTAGTATCGATACTAGAGTTTGCGGTTCCCATCCCTAATGTGATTTATGTATGCAAGTTAAGTAGCTAGATGGGTTGTAGGAATCAGTTGTTATCTTGTTCTTTAATAAATGAAGTATTTGAACAAAAAACCATACTTTAAGGTAAATTCAACGTCAATGGATTTGCCCGAGGTTTATCATTGATCAGAACAACGACGTCCTTTTCCAGGTTCGGCTGAGTGAGAGATATTAAACTTGAATACATACTGAATTTAACTTGAAAACCCTTACCACCACCAAGAAATCGTACAGGACAGTCTTTAAAAACTTACCGCAAGCCACCGATGCTAGTAGGAAAATAACTGACGACATTGTCGGGCACCTCGAACCTTTCGGAAAAATACTAAACACTGATTTTTTCCAAAAGTTGGGAGCCTATTATATATAATGGGGACAGATGTTATTCCACATAACGACGGCTCCAATTAGGGGATGTTATCGGGTAGGCCATTCAAAAATGACGTGTCAGTCTTTTGGGGGCATATCGAGGAAGAAGATACGTTCAAATCTTATAGGGGCGCTTGGCAACGCAACGGAAATTCCATTCGGTTCTAATTTTGTGTTCAAGTCGTTGAATGAAGGATTTCGAACGGTTATTTGGGTCGTTTGGTGTGGTTTTTCCAAAATAACGAGCTCAATCGGTAAATTATTGGGATTCATTTGGAAGAGACTCACCAAGTTTTGGGATCGATGATTGAAACTCATTTTACGGTGAGTACCAACTCTTGTTCGCTTAGGTTTTTTTCATCCTTCCAATGTTCCAACTTCATTCCATCACATCGCTGAGGGACCTACAAAATAACAATATCAACCCAGTGATGTCAGGAAGATGTAACTGGGTACCAACAAAAGAGTTGGGTTCTACCAGTAGAGTTGGGATCAGTTCTGAATGAATGAATGAATGAATGAATGAATATCTCATTTTGTCATCAACTCAATTGCTTTTCTCTTTGAAGCACACATTTGGTTTTTGTAATCTGTGCAGTATGATGATTGACCTGGAATTGTTTTTAAATTTATAAGCGAGTTGAGCGGTTTCCAAACTACTCGGTAGGTACAATCAGGAGAAGATATGTTCAAGAAACTACTGTTTGGAATTGTGCAAACGAAACTTGCGAATCAATTCGGGTCATATTGAATGGCGACTCGCATTGAATGTTTTTTTTTCGAGACTACGATCAGTTCACAATACAAACTTCAAGTTGGTGTTTGAAGCGGAAAAATATCATTAACATGAGCGTCAATCAACTCGCTTTAACATTAAATGTTATAATGTTATTATAATAATCAATGGTACAGTTAGGATTACAAGCGTCGATATTTAAGTATTAAAAGTTAATAAATTTTATTAACTGTTAAAACTTGAATATCGACGCTTGTAATCCTAACTGTACCATTAATTATTATAATTTGTACAATTTATTCTATAATTATTACATTTGTAGACACCATTACTGAAATACTAAACCTATTTGCCAGAAAAATATTCCTTTATTTTAATTTTGAATATGTCTAGGGACAGTTGATCTGCCATCAATCTCTTCGGTAGGTTATTATTAAATGTATTAACTCCTCATGCAAGATAAGTTCTCATACCCAGTGCAGTATTCATTCTGGGTTTCAGTGGGGTAATCCTGTCTCCCGATTTTTTTGTAGAGTTTGATATTTGCTCATTGATATTCCTCCAACCAAAAACATTTATAAACATAACTCAGGGTTCATTTATCGGTTAAATTATAGAAGCTAAGTTCTGGAAAGTCCACGAATATCCATTCAGTCGGATACCTACTAGGTTTTTTTAAGTGAGATTTTTATCAATAATTTTTGTATGACAAATAATGGTGTTATTTTAGTTGCAAAAGGCATCCCCCAAGCAACGACGGCGTACATAAGGAGTGATTGTTGTATGATTGCCAAGTAGAAAAGCGTCTTCAGTTTCAGCGACATATACCCCCGCACTTCCACGCAGAGAGGGATCAGTGTGCGCAATTTCCTAATTAAACCATTTATGTGAGGTTCCCATGTCAAACATTCATCGATCACAACTCCTAAATACTTTATATGGGAAACCTGCTCGATAATCGGACAAGAGCAATTTTCACACTCCATCTCCACGTGTCAGAAAAGTTTTCGGCACAGTTGTTGACCTCGGGGCAAACACGGTAAATATAGTTTTTGGAAAATTCAGTATCATAGTTTTACCGGGTAAATCGTTGGGAAGAATTGATTGTCGACTATCGCGACACTTTTAAAAAAAATTGTAATTGCATTTTTGGTGCAGTAGAAAAGACGGAAATTTCTTTAAATAGGTAAGTGTGGTTGTGTAGAATTTGTCTCCTGCTCACGAAAATACTATAAATTATTTGTAATCTTGGATGTTGTTTCCAACCTTACCCAACAAGTGAGAGAGAGAGCGTTATTTTGTTCAGTAAGAAAATACTCGTATGATGTCTAATGCTTTGGATCTATGAATACGGCATTTGAAAATAATTAACCAAAATTAGATAGCACTTCGAGTACTCTGTGGGTCTTAAGCACCAGTGGAAATCAAATTATCTCTAGCCGGTATCTGGTCGGTTGTGGAATGGAAATATTGGGTATTTATTTAGAAGAGCTGCGACGAGCTCCTTCGTCCGAGCAACAGGTTGGCGAAAAGTGATCCCCCTCTTCCCGACCCTCGCAACAGTTTATTCGCTGTATGGCGGTGGAATGCGAAGGCTCTTTCATGAACGTGGTCTCCTGTTACGTTGGGATCGCGAGTTTCTGCCTTGGAATGCCGGAGCGCTCTCGGATTATCCCGCGGCTCATCCCCCACCCGTTCGGCGCAGGCGGTTCCCTCCCGCTCGGACTCGTCTTCAAAATGGTTACGATCGATTGTCAAAATACCTTCCGAATCAACGAGGTATTTAACCTCAAGTTGTTGAACCCTGTTGGGTTTAAAATCCTGATTTGTGCAGAAATAAAATAATTACTGCTCCCACAATGAAATGCAGAGGAGAAAGAACGGCTCCCTTACAACGCTCCTGGTGGTCTTACAAAATGCCCTCAATCGTAATCTATTCGAATGTGTATAACAAAAAACACCTTTATATATCGAGTTTTGTAGCAATGGCTTGTTTAAATATTCAGCTTCCACATTCCACCCTTTAAGTGGAGGGGCTCGCAAGTGTGCAAGTGTGCAAGGGAGCAGTTCGCGAGCGTAGCGTTATGATCCACCGCCTGTGGGTTTTTTCGGAGATCACTTTGAAGGTTCGCAGTAAGTCTTTAGACGGGAACGTGGAAGGTTCGTTGAATGTCAGTATCTAGTTCAAGATGAACTTGAATTAATATTGCATTTCAATGTAAATCGCCACTCATCAATATAATCATTCTTCATATAGATCGTGGGAGGTTCATTGAAACTGTCATTCCAACGAACCTAACCCGAGCCTGCCGGACGTGGCTTTCTTGACTGTCTACGATGACGGGTTTCTGGGGTCATCCTTGAGAGGAACGTGTTTCCCGACCAAAGTCACCAAATCCAGTTGAGTAGTTTGACGCTGCGGACAGCGGTCAGCGTACAGCATAATGGGGAACAGCTGAATCAAACTCCGCATGGTTTTGTGGTGTCGACGTCCTTGTTCTGTGGTCACGTCAAGAAGGTTAATAGCGGATGTTTGTTGTAGGCAAATGGAATCCATAAGTGATATGGGTCGGCCAGGGATTTAGTTGTAATATCGACTACATCAATGAGCTTGGAACGAATTGTTCCTCATTACTCGAATATTATTTTGTGTGTAGTGATGAATGGACAGTGCCCATTATGGCCTGTCTTTAAAAAGTTAAGGCTGTTTACATTCTATGAAAAAGTTCGTCGAGAGCATGAACGACCCCAGTACGAAAGCAGAATGTGTCCACTATACGTAGAAAGGCCACATCGAGAATGCTACGTGTTCTTTTAAAGTTTATCCTCTACTAGGTTTCTGAGAAGTACTATTGAATGTTGAATAATTTTATTTTGTAAATGTGTATAAAATAATGCGCTTTGTTGGGAACTGAAGTCTGAATACTCCGTTACCTTATTGTAATCGCGATTCCTTGAAACGCCTGTTTTATCGTGTTTAATACTGAGAATAATTTCTGATATTTATATCGTTTGTGCATGTTCAACATGCATTTGCAATATGGAGGGTGCGTCAGTCGTCCATTGGTCAGCCATAAGTTTTTTCTAGGACGCTTCGTCCCTCGTATGTTACCCACGAAATGTTCATTTTATGGCTCATATTATGAAAGAGCAATCGAAGGTGGTAACATAATTTCGAAAGTAGGTACGGTTTGTATATAGCCAATAATAAACCTACGAAGAGTCAGATTTATGAATAGGGGAACCGGACAACAGGTAACTAACAAACTAATGGTTTGAATCTTCACCAATGGAGGAACTAATGTAAATGTGAGTGTGGGTTATTCAATTAGGGAAATGACAGGAGGAAACGGTGAAGTGCCATTAACCGCGTCCATCAACTAGTCTACGTGTAGAACTGATTTGCACCCTGGCCTGCAATGAAAGCATGGATAGTTCTTGCCTTAATCTTCATTTGGCAAGCTCTGAGTGGTCCATCAATGGTAAATTGAATAAATATCAATTTTTTCAACATTTGTAATCAAACCACACTCTAACATTTTTTTTATATGACATAATATGAAATAATATGAAAATTATTTGTGACCTACTTCAGTGTTATTAGTGGTACAGGTCGATAACACAGTTTTCAGTTTTACGCGGCTTCCATCATGAGAGGATGAAGAGTAGAAAAGTAATGATAGGTAGGCACCTTAATTGTTGATTTCTCATTCAAACCCGTCTTACCTGATTAGGTTGTTGCTAACTCAATTGGAGGTATAACTACAAACATACACGCTCAGAATCAGCGTCTTTCATTATAGCATTTCCTTCATTAAGTACGCTACTTGTTTCATTGATGGTTCTAATTTATAGTTTTCTCCATAGGGGCCCGCACACATTGTACTTAAAATTTCAGAGCGTTGCAACTTTACGGTACCTACTATGGTCGACGTCAATATGCGGTTGGTTCAAAAACAAGGAAAAACCATGCTAAATCTGACTGCCACTTTACCATTCAAGTACAGCGATAAATTGGGAGTGAGTGATGCATGGATATTCAGTACGTATCACATAGCTTCGCGGAAAAATATACATTAAACTCTATTTTGTACCATGTGAAGCTAGAACTATATGTAAAACTGACGTTGAGTATCTACACCACATGCAAATTAAACCCCCACAAAATGTGTGGGGAACTCGTGGATCTCGGAACTTTAATTTTAAGAGGTCTGTGGTCCACTTTGCCCAGTTATTATTTATTTCAGAATCATCAAGATAATATCAGATATTATAGATTCTATAATGTTAAGTTTATATGTATAAACTTTACAGTTCGACCTCAACGTCGCTGTCAAGAGAAACGGAGCGTGGAAACCAAATTTCTTCAAGATGAGAGGCAATGGTTTGTGTAACGGGATCAAAGTGGCTCAACGCAAGTTGTTCGATATGTTTGCCAAATCGCTCCATGCATCAAAGCCATACACCTGTCCCCTACCAGCAGTAAGCATAGTCTAGTTCCATTCAGGAAATGTGTCTTCTAATAATATTCTATACAAAACCAAGGATCTTGTTCCTGGCAGGCCTTAAGCTTTTTGAAATTAGACAAAACCACGGCACGAGCCCTGGCGAGTATCATACCCTCGTTTCTCAAGCAAATGACGAAGAGAGACAGCGACCAGAATTAATAAGTAGCCTGACTGTGAAAATCTTGAGGAATGGTAGCATAATATGAGTGCGAACCGACGAGGCGCAATATTGAGTAAGGTGCTGAATTGATTGATTCAAGTGGTTCGGTTTTTAAAATGTTTCTTTAAAACATTTAATGATTCAAAAACATCGTGTTACTCGAATGTAATATTTTTAAGACGTTTTCAAAACGTGTAGAAAACCTCTTTAAACTCGCTAATGTCCGCACATCGTCACGTTTTGTGAAACGTTGGTAAGATCATCTCCAATACGTTTTGGATACATTTCCTAGTGTATTTTCAAAATGTTCTGACCAAAATATTTTAAAGTCATCACAAAAGTAAGTTGACACGCTGATCTTGTGAAATGTATTTGAGATATCACAAACATGTTTCAATTGAAATACCTTAAAACGATCAGCAACATTTCGACAACAGTTTCTGCAATATTTTTTTCTTAGGCCTCAGAAATGTTGAAAAATATTTTCTATATAGTGTTTTGAAGTGGCTACATCTGAAGCATTTTCAAAATGTTTGCTGCAAAATGTTCTGACCAAATTATTTTAAAGGCATCACAAAAGTAACGTTGCCACGCTGATCTTGTGAAATGTTTTTGAGATATCACAGAAATGTGTCAATTGAAACGTCTTTAAAAAATCTTTCGGCAAACATTTTCAAGATGTGGATTCTGCGAAATTGTTTTTGTTCCGTCTCAGAAATGTTGAGAAACATTTTCTATATAATTTTTTGCATTGGCTACATCTGAAGCATTTTCAAAATTTTTTTTTCAAAATGTTTTGACCAAAATATTTTTGAAACATGTCAACAATATCTCCCACGATATGTGATATTGTAACGTCATTGAACCAATTGAGATGTTTTAGAAATGTTATGTGCTTTGTGGTTTCGTACATACGTGAGACGTTTTACCTTACGTGCCTTAGTAAATTTATCCTGGTTTCAGTCCGGGGGAATGTTTCATGGCGATTGTGAGGACGCCTTTTAATTAACGGGATGTTCGCCGTTATCGCATTCAGGCGTCGGATATTTAAATTGGGACCCACAAACGAAAAACTTTACTTCTTCAGTTTTTTCCGCATATCTCCGTTAGGGTTCATGTTAGTTGTAGAATTCAAAAATGAACCAATCATTTTTCCAATAGAAATTCTTGGCGAAAAACTTTATTTCTAAAGTAATGACTCGTTGAGGATTATACTCGTAAAATATGTTTGAGCGGAGTGTCGAATAATATAACCCCCTTGTTTTATGACATTGTAGATTTTGGAAAATCATTTGACTCTCTGAACCGAGGCAACATGCGGAGAATCCTAGAAAGGGATAGATAAGCTCCCTAGTAAGATCATTATACTTGATATCGTAATATTTTATGGGTACGATACTCGAATCGTTATGGGCACTATGACATAGGTGGTGTGATATCGAGACTGGTGCGAAAAAGGGTGAGTACTGACTCCCATCCTGTGCATTGCCGTACCCAACAGCAAAATAATAGAATCACTTGGTGGACAAAAGCGGAATTTCATTTGGGATTGAGAAAAAGGCTTGCAGACCTTGACTTCACTAACGATCTTTGTTAGCTGGCGCAGCATTTTAGTGATCTACAGGGCAAGTTGGACGCTCTGAGCCGAATTGCTAGCGGAATGACTACGCAAAACCATGGAATGTGGATGAATGATCACCTCAGAATCTACCATCCACCCGCTCCAATCACTCATCAGCCGCGGTCAACGCAGGATGCCAGGGATTTGAAGGCCTGCAAAACAACAAGGAAGAGAGATGGAGAGCCACAAACCAACTCCCAAACCATTAGGAAATAAGAGGGAAGAAGAAATAGATAGAGCACCAAACTCTCGGGAAGCCGTATGCTGGCATGAAGGAACGAGTACACTGAAAATATGCCCCAAATAGGAAATCGAATGAATGAATGAAAATTGATGCAGATGTCATTCAATCGGAGTACTTCCTTTCAAACATCTACTTCTTTCCTCAATTCTGGTATATTCTAGTATACTAGTCATATTATGACTACGCGTATACTTTATACGTATATTCCTATGTTTGTCACTTTTAGGGCAGTCTTGAAGTGACGGATTACGTAGTAGACATGGATGGATTCATATCGCTTACCGGAGCTTCTTTGCCGTATGGTGAGTTTCGAGTAAACGTCAACATGACCCTCAAAAATGATATTGTGAGTTGCACAATTTATTACGTCGACATCGTCCCAAAACATACCAAGAAGAACGGATGAACAATGTCGACCAGTATCGTGGGTTTGTCATGTACTCAACATAATTATACTTGTGTAGTGCATGCATTGTCTTCATTAAAATTACACCCCACTAAAATAACCTGCATACTTTTAGGCAGAAATCATACGAATATTGAATTGAACGATAGGTACGTAACAAAATTAATAAAATTTACATCAATTTAAATGGTTGAACTCTCCAGCATAAATGTTCTCTGCGAATAAAACCCAGTGAATTCCAGTCATGTATTTGTATTTTACTGACCTATAACTAAATTCAATTACATCATATTTTCAATCAGACTTTTCGTGAAAACCAATTTAAAGCCGACATTATATTGCAGTCGCAGGCAAACAACAGCGCCGAATTGGCCTCAGAAATAATTTTATTTATTATACCATGTGCAAACAGGGACACGGAAATATGGTGATTCTAATGTCGGTAGGAACATGGTACATATGGGGTGCTCGTTCATATATTCACCCTCGCCTAATAGCCTAATAGTTAAAACCCATTAAGAATCCGATATTCGAAAGCTGCGTCTACGCAAAAATTGAAACTAGTTGAATAAACTACCGTCATCAACATTTAGACGCAACTATTTGACAGTGATATAATTGTTGAACTGATGTTGAATCATTTCTCTTAAATTTTCACTATTCGTGATGATTTCCACTATTCATAGATTTCACCAAATTATGTACTCGTCGGTTCTAAGGACCTCAGTTGCTGAAATGCAACTAGACCGTGGTGGGCTCGCTTTCATTTCTTAGTGAGTTATTACTATTAGTGGAATAGGACATTGATTATTAGGACAGTAAGGTCTTCCAAATTTAGAGTGAGCTCCTGTCTTCAAAAGGCTCCTAATCTTTCTAGAACTGTTCATTATTAAAGGTATTCTTGATCGTAATTTATTATTGTTGGCAGGTTTGTTTGTTTATTGGTAAAAGGTTCATTATTGAATATAATTAATGAAAACACGTTCTGTAGTCATTTGGTGCCTTCTCCACCTGCTATTTGCGGCGTTGATGCGGTGATGTCGACAAGTGCAAGATTGCAGTTAGGACTGCGCCCCGGTTGTGACGGCATTGATGTAATTATATTCAATCATCACCGTTCGCCACTGACAGCCAATCAGTATAATCCAAAAGAAACCAGATGACTCATCTGAGGAATTCTTCGAAAGAAACCGAAGTCTGAATACTCCGTTACCCTATTGTAATCACGATTTCTTGAAACACCTGTTTTATTGGTTAAGTATGGAGAAAAATTACTGAAATTTAACCAGTTTTCGCAGGTTGTTCCATACATGGTATCTAACAAATGTTCAATATGCATTTGCAATATGAAGCGCCAATCGGCGCCAGTCGTCAATTGGTCAGCCATCAGCTTTCTCTAGGATACTACATGTTACCCTCGGAATATTCATTTTATTCTGGCAACATATGTTCGAGAGTAGGTACGAAATGTAATAAACCTACGAACAATAGGATTTTTGAATGGGGGAACCTGACCACAGGTAACTAACAATCTAATGGTTTGAATCTTCACTAATGCAAATGTGAGTGTGGGTTATTCAATTAGGGAAATGACAGGAGGAAACGGTGAAGTGCCATTAAACGCATCCCACCAAGTAGTTTACGTGTAGAACTGATTTGCACCCTGGCCTGCAACGAAAGCATGGATAGTTCTTCCCTTAATCTTCATTTGGCAAGCTCTGAGTGGTCCATCTATGGTAAATTAAATAAATGTCAAATTTTCCTATGATGTGTTATCAAGTCACATACTAGAATTTCTTTATATGACGTAATAATATCATGAAATTCTATCACCAATTATTTCTTAAGTTTTCTGGTTTAAGCTCCTTCCATCATGAGAGGATGACGTGTTGAAAAATAATAATATGTAGGCACCTTAATGTTGTTTCAAACCTGTCTGACCAACCTGATTAGAGTGTTGCTAACTCAATTAGAGGTATCACTACAAACAGTGTCTTCCATTATAGTACTTCCTTCATTAAGTACGCAACTTATTTCATTGATGGTTGTGATATACAGTTTTCTCCATAGGGGCCCGCCAACATTGTAATGAAATTTTCAGAGCGTTGCAACTTTACGGTACCTACTATGGTCGACTTCAACATGCGGTTGTTGCAAAAACAAGGGAAAACCATGTTGAATCTGTCTTTCCCGCTACCATTCAAGTTCAGCGATAAAATATGGGTGAGTGATGCATGGATATTCAGTACGAATCATATAGCACTTAAACTATATTATGAGCACAGTAACGATTGAAAGCGTACCCAATGAATCGTTCAATTTTTGGTTTATTATCTTCGATAATGAACCATTGGAATCGCCCAAAGAAAAAATTTTTTTAACCCCCCCTCAAAATTTGTTGGTTTACGTTTCAAGATATGTAGATTCAGAAAATCGAATAAAAAAAAATCCGTCCGTCCGCCGTACGCCGTACGCCGTACGCCGTACGCCGTCCGCGCCACTTTGCCCAGTTAGCGTTGAGTTAAAATTACGAAATTTTTTTTATGGGTTTCGACCAACCCCACAATGGTCCTCGAAACTTTTCAGAACCCTAGGTCAAGGGGAAGGGGTTCAAAACGAATTTTGAAATTTCGAAAATCTCATATCTCGAAAAATTCATATAGAACGGTATGTTTTTTATTTCATATTTAGATAGAGTTTGTTCCGTAGAATTTTTTAAGACCATCCGCAGCTTTGTACGACCAGCCGTTCGTTCACAATGACGGCTCAAAGATTGTGCCTCACAACACGATCGTGACTCAAACTGTTGAAATACAGGTCCATTTTCATACTAACAAGCTCTTTGGAACATCATATGGCTTAAGTGATGTCGAGTTTGTTGTTCTGAGGTGCGTTTCGTGCTACTGAAATGAAGGTAATTTCGAATGTTTGTTGGTAGGTACTTCTTTTATAGAAAAATTATTACCGACATAGTATTAAAAACCCCAGAAATATATCGTATTAATTGATCATAATTAATAATAATTATTATTAATAATAAATACGAATTATTAATACCTAACAATAAATTATAATAATTTTCACTAGGTACTTGATAAAATTGTTAATAATTAGTGATAATTGATAATAATAATTAATCTAACATTTAGGATCTAGACATTTAGACCTAGTGATCTAGACAGAAGGGTGATCTGTACAAAGAAGATAATGAACCGTTGTGTCAAGAATTTGCAGAGTTTTTTAAGGTGATATAAGAACACAAAAAAATCTTAGAAATTCGTTGCTTGATGGTGGCTAGAGGAAAAGTCAAATAGGAGGGTTTTGGTAATGAATATAATATTTGAAAATATTGTAGGGGATACTAGATGATCAGATGGCCACATAAGTCGAATCATAATTAATACGATCAACAGTTATTCGTATTAATCGATTAACGTCAATATGACCCTCAAAGATGAAATTGTGACTTGCTCAATATGTGTGGGTTTACGTTGCAAGAGAAATAGAATTGGAAAATCGAATTTAAATAAGTCCGTGGTCCGCGCCACTCTGCCCAGGTATTATTTATTTCTGAATCATCAAGATATAAACTTTACAGTTCGACGTCAACATCGCTGTCAAGAGAAACGGAGCGTGGAAACCAAATTTCTTCAAGATGAGAGGCAATGGTTTGTGTAACGGGATCAAAGTGGCTCAACGCAAGTTGTTCGATATGTTTGCCAAATCGCTCCATGCATCAAAGCCATACACCTGTCCCCTACCAGCAGTAAGTACAATTCGAGTTCCATTCAGGAAATGCACCTTCTAATAATATTCTATTCAAAACCGAGGATCGTGTACCTACTTACTTCCTCAACCTTGTTGATATTTTGAGTGGCGAAAAAATTAAATTTAATCGGGAGTGCACAGACGAAAAGCAATCGAATTTTCAAATTTTCGAATTGTGATGGATATATTTCGACCCCAGATGCAGAAATAGCTCTCTCAAAAATTAAGAATGGAATCCCCAGGAATTGATGGCACACGTATGAGCCATGAAGGAAGATTCGCTGTGTTGAACTCCATAGGTAGTGAGGCGAAGAAGGAGACCCATAGAGACTGTTGGCAAAACTTGGTAGGACCCTGCAAAGAATAGTAAAGTACGCTAAGAATATGCTCAAAGGAATTGAATGAATTACCTAATGGAAATGAATACCGATATCATTCAATTGGAGCACTTCCTTTCAAATTTCGACTTCTTTCATCAATTCAATAGCTACAGTCACCGAATATTGTATGACTATACGTACATTGACTTATATTTGACACTTTTAGGGCAGTCTTGAAGTGACGGATTACGTAGTGGACATGGATGGATTCAAAACACTTACCGGAGCTTCTTTGCCGTATGGTGAGCTCCGAGCAAACGTCAATATGACCCTCAAAGATGAAATTGTGACTTGCTCAATTTTTTACGTCGACATCGTTCCAAAACATACCAAGAAGAACGGATGAACAATGTCGACCAGTATCATGGATTTGTCATGTACTGTCATGTACTCTACAGAATAAAATAAAATATTATAAATATTTACACTCCACTAAAATAACCTGCATACGTTTAGGGGGAATGCTACCAATATTGAATTTCATGATACGTAACAAAAATGGTTGACATTCCTTCAATTTAAATGGTTGAATTCCCCAACCACGTCAATAAACGTCAATAAATCCCAGTGAATTCCAACCATGTATTTGTATTTCACTGACCCATAACCAAATTCAATTACATCATAAAATATTTTTTTCAATCAGACTTTTCGTGAAAACCAATTTACGGCCGATATTATATTGCAATCGCAGGCGAGCAACAGCGCAGAATTTGCCTCAGAAATGATTTCATTTATTATGCCACGTTCAAACAGTGACACAGAAATATGGTGATTTTAATGTCACTAAGAATCTGGTACAGATGAGGTGCCATTGAAAAGAATAATTCATACTGATAGTTAAAGATTCATCAAAAATCCAATATTCGAATGCTGCTGTAGTCGAATAAGCTACCGTTATGACCATTTAGACGCAACAAGTTAGATACCAGTATAAATCATCTTTATTAATTTTTCACTATTCGTGATGACACTCCATTTATTGAGTTTTTTTTTTTTATTCTACCAAATTGTGTACTTGTTTCGGAGTATATATACTCCGGAATAAGTACATAATTTTGTGGAATAAAAAAAACTATATATACTCTTCAGTATTATAAGACCTCAGTTGCTTAAATTCGGCTAAACTGTGGTGGGCTTGTCTTCACTTCTTAGTGAGTTATTACTGTTAGTGGAGTAGGTCATTATTAGGATAGTAAGAAGGTCTTCGAAAGGCCCCGTAATCTGGAATGAGATCCTCATTATTATTGGTAGGTGAATGAGATCCTCATTATTACCTAGGAGAATTTGTTTCTTGGCCAAAGGTTTATCAATGAAAACACGTTCTGTGGTCATTTGGTGCCTTCTCCAGCTGCTATTTGCGGCGTTGATGCGCCTTAGTTGTGACGGCATTGATGCAATTACTCGTATATTCAATCATTCCTGTGCGCGACCGACAACTAATCTGTAAAATTCAGAATGAACTCGGTGATACATCCCAGCAGTACATCACGGTGAGTCATTTTTTCTTCCAGCTTAGACGTTCATAATTGTATACCTATTATACAATTCATTCATCTGGGAATACCCGCTCATTAACAAGCGTACCACAGCGAAGCCACTTCAGAACAGCTAAACGTGGGATAATTGCCAGAGGAGGGTCCAGCGTCGAGGAAAAGTACAAATCAATACTCCCCGAAGCCGATTTCCTTTCATCCTCAGGAACCAGGGTGACCCCGAATGTATCATACTTGTTGATTTAAATGACATCACTATTGTACTTGGCAGCCTCGTCTGAACTACTCTAAAAATAAATAATTGAAAATTCCAACAAAAGGCCTTCGACCTTGAATCTGTTTCACAACATATTAATTGATGATTTTCTGATTCTGGACGGTTTTCGTCCAAATTCATGCGATTCAAATTTTTTGGCAATTGAAACATTTCTCGATTATGGTCAATCTCGATTTATGGTTCAGTTTTGGATTCTGGTAGACGGAGGACATACCCAGTGGTTAAGAAAATCTAACAACACATTGGTGGAGTATGTTGACATCAATTCATCCATACCTACAGTTAGCTGTAAAGGTGAAATCACCCTGGATCACTGTCCTATATAATATCCTCGCACGTCCCCAACTATTCCAAATAATTAGAGTAATTAGGTCATTTATTGTGTGTTTGTTCGAGTAGGTCACCAGATGGTCTTCTTCGAGTGGTGGTAACTAGTTCGGTCTATTTCCCAAGTTAAGTGCGGGCTGATCAGGGTTTGACTTGTACATTTTTTCTGTAGTTTCAGTCAATCTATTTGTTTATTTGTGAAGAGTAATTATGTGACTACTACAAGAAACATTCTACCGATAGACAATATTTTCCCCTGCCGTTGACCTAGGGATGTACCCTGTGGTAGATGATTAATCAATTTAATATACCCCAAAATAATAAAACAAACGATTATTTAATTTTGGCCTGATATTCACGATAAATCTCTATTTGAGATTGAAACTGTCATTCATCTGAATACGCATTCATTGAAATTCCAAGGATTTTCAACGGAAGACTACCAGATGCGCTCCGAAGATGAATTTTCAATGTTTCAGTTGCGCCCAGGATTTGACCCTCCTTATGAGAATCCCATATACCAGTTGCGCCCCAGGAAAAAGTGCTAGAAATGAAAACACTTACACAGCGTGTGAAATTACGTGTTTTATTCGGAATTCTTTTCCTACTTGCATTTATTGTTCAAGATAAGAAATAAAATTACATTCTTCATAGATTGAAAAAAAATACGTGTTTTATTCGGAATGCATTTAATTGCATTTATTTATATAGATTAGTTGGACATATACATCAAGTGGATGGGGTTGCGGAATAAAAACATCCCCCAATCAACTGATTAGTACCATATAGATTAGTTGGACATATAGATCAAGTGGACGGGGTTGCGGAATAAAAACATCCCCCAAACAACTGATTTCTTGATATAAATATCCTACCTGTAATAGAAGCATGAATGATTATATTTATTATTCGAAGCGATAGATAGGTATTTTTGTATTCTTTGTATTTGTGGAGTGACATTGAGGTTATCAGACGCCGCGGCTGGTTCCTACTGCAAATATACGGGTACTAGTCACTGTAACAGGCTCGCCAGATCGAAACAGCAAAACATCGGCCCAAAAGAGGGGCGCAACTGGTACATACATTGGATAAGTCGTTTCTTGGGATTGGGGCGCAACTGGTAAACTCAGTTTTCTACCTAGAACTGGAATGAACACTCATTTGCAGGGCCAGATTTAAGCATAGGCGCGCGCTTAGGGGCCCGCGCCACAATTAAAATGACGAAATAAGGATTTTCAGGCCAGATTATACAGAATATTTAGCGCAAATTTCCTTAAAATCACCATTTTGCTCCTAATTATTCAAATTTCCCCGGACCCCCAAACCACGAGCCAAATGTCCGCACCATAGGCCCGCACTGCTTATGCTTATTTGGAAACATATGCTGTGATTGTTGCAGATTTGAGCTTTAACGCCCCTCCCCCCCCCCTTATCACACTCATCTTCAGGAGGAGGTCGAGAATGGTTGCTGGAACGAGTGGTGGATAAGAGTATTGTGAGTGGGGGAGTAAAGAACAACTCAGGACGCCTTCCCGTGCAGTACAACATGACGTACCAGATAGTGAGGCTGATGTTCCTGGCCGGTCTGGCCTTCGCGGCTCCGGGTGAGCGGATTCTAAATATTTAATTACACGTTCATATCTTACCATGACCACAATACGTTCCGAATAAGCTGGCGTTACGATGACCCGATAATAATCAATGAGGAATCATTGCTGGCGAACTGAAGGGTTCCTCAGGCTTTGCCTCCCGCTAATTTCCCCGCAGCAGAACAGTCTAGTAAACAGTTTGTTTTCATAGTTTTCCATGTACCTACTATGAGGATCCACGTCATTGTGGTGAATATCATTCAAATACTAAAATGCAACTGTCAGATTCTTGCTCAATACGAAGGTAGAAATCACTGGGCTGTTAATACGACATGAAACAACTACTCAGTCATAATCACGCAGCGATGTCATTTAGAAAAGTAGGTCTCTATTCAGTTCAGTGTTGTAGCCAGGAATTTTGTTCAAGGGGGTTCGGAGGTACCTCCCCAGGAAAATTTTTGAAAATCAGCGTACGAAATATAGGGGTTCAAACTAATTGATTTGACACTTTTTATAATTTGAAAAAACCTTAATTTTTCAAAGGAATCTTTTTTAAATTCATGATACGAGTATTTAATATTTAACATTGACAAACCCATTTTCAACAACGGTATTATAATTTAATATTAGTAGACAAGAGTAGTGATAACTCTTCTTTCTTTTTCCTGCTCCATGCTTAATTATTTTTTATTATTCTACGCCACTGGTTCAGGTGGTAATGCAAGAGAAAACCAGTTAGCGAGAAGCTCAAAATTTACTGATTTCGTCTGACTTCGAGTAGGACTTGCCTTCACTGATTCCTGTACATTTGGAGGTTACCTATGTACAGTTTCATTACAGGCACCGGAAGCTCACTGGTATCGCCCGTCGATGTCATCAGTCAACAGATCCTAATACACTGATAATGCAAAAGATTCATTACGCCCCGTGACAAAGCATAGGGAACGCCCTTGAAAGCACTTGAGATCGACGAGAGGTGAAATCTAATTCGAAATATGTCTCTTTACATACGGAGGTGTTGTGCCAGCTTCTCATTTTTGTACTAATGGCAGTACCTCTGGAATAAGTCCATACACGTTGTTAGTATGCTCAGTACAAAGTTTTTTGGTCGTTGGTTTTACTACATCGAATTGTAGAAGATTCAAATTTGGCGATTGTAATTAGTGGCGAGATATTGCTCTAAAAGATTCTTCAATTTTCTCTGTTAGCGTCGATCTGCTACGCTATAAGTAATTTGATAACTGTGTAGCGTTTGAGTAGTTTGCACGGGGCCATAAACAGATGTAGGTATAGATCGTGTTCTGAAGAGCTTGAGAAGGTTATTCATGGAGTGCTGATGGAAGTGGTGCAGCAAGCAGGCATTTGGAGTGGGCCGATGGGCCAACCAATGACGGTGTTGATGGAGGAGCAGATTGATTTGAAGATATAAATTGGAGGTTAGGTGTTGATACTGACGTGGTGTCTCCTCGCAAATAAAGAACAAGACACTTGTACGACTTTCTACTTTTGATTATTGTATTTGAAGTGATAAGGAACTAAATATCTGGAAGGAACTAAATAATATTTTATTATATTATATAACTTCATGTGCAATGAAGTTAAGTAATAAGGAGAAACTATTGGATGTTTTGGTAGGTTTGGAACGAGTGAAGAGAGGATATGGGGGCTCAGGATCTGGTGCATCTGCCGGCTCGTTCGCTTCGTCGTCATCAAGTTCGTCAGCTGGTGGTGCTGGAGGTGGTAAGTTTGCCCAGGTTATCCAGCCTGTATTACAAGTTAGACAATGTCATGATGTCATTGTAGGATCTTCTGCACACACCATTCACCACTTATATTTACTTATACATATGAATTACTTGTTGATGGATTGGGGTCAGGATGTGAATTGGGAGGGTTATGGGGAGGACCTTCTTTCCGTTGCCGGCCACGAACTTAATCACTTGCAATTATTCGTGAAAACCTAATTCGAATTGAAAACACGTAAGATTGAAACTGTTTGTTTTCAATGGAAATATGCAATGTTTCAGTAACTCCATTTGTTACTAGATGTTTACCATTTTACCAAAAACCGTCAATTCTTGAAAGCAATACTATCATCTACTGACAATTCAAGTGATTTCTTCAGAATTCAAATTGATTTCGACACCTTGACGTCATCGACCTGGAGGCAATCTCCTGTTTTTGGCATAACGACTAAAATTGACATCTTGATACTTCTAACGAGGTTGAAAGCCCCGAAAAGTGTCACCCAATTGTTCAAAACTTCTTGATTCATGAACTACGAGAAATATGTGGGAGCATGATATTTCATTGACAGAACAGTGTTACGATACAAATCACAAGGTTTTCGTTATTTATAATCATTTTAGGCTTGTAAAACGAAACTATTGGTTTTATAGTGTTTGTGGAATTTACAAAATACGGAAATCGAGTGAATTGAGCGAGGTCATACGAGGTCAAGTTCAAATAAGGTTTGATATTTTATTCCGACAATCATCCGAGTGACCGAATATTATCGCGACGCTCTTGACCTTATCCCGACATTTGAGTACAATCCCTAGATATTATTATTCAGATCCATTCGCATTCAGCTCAACAAGGTGCAGGGCGAATAGTATTTCAATACCTGTAGAATTTGGAGGGGATTTTAGAGACGAGTGGGAATGCGGTGCCTACAGCCGGATTTTGAGGATGAAAAAATATATCGATTGGGGTATAGTGTACCTATATTCACAATTTCATTTTTTATTATTATTTTTATTGTTTGTATTCAACCAGTTTCTCTAGGTCCTCGTATCGGTCGAATTTCGAAATAAATGAAGTACAACTTAATTATGTTTAAGCTGTCAATCAAACCAACGAAGAACACAGTTTCCTCTAACTAACTGATTGAGTTACACGTCTCGGTAAATATTTTGCAATGTTTGAGCGGTTGAGCTTTCATGTTTCGCCCGCAAATAAAACAATGGTTTTGGTAGGAGAATACCTGCCACATCACAAGTGAGTCACCTCACTTTACCAACGAGATCCAGTGTTGTGATTCGTTTTTCGTTTCACTTTATCGAAGATAATAAGTCACTAGAATCGACCAACATACTCCCCCCACCCTCTCGTAACGTAAACTCACAAATTTTGTGAGTTTACGCTTAAATTAAATGTTAAAGAAAACTCGTTACAAACAAAACGTTACAAAACAACATGTTAATTGGCAGTATCCTCTTTCTGAATTCACCAACATGAGGCTAATCATAAAAAACTCTGCAAATTCTTGACACAACGGTTCATTATCTTCTTTGTACAGATCACCCTTCTGTCTAGATCACTAGGTCTAAATGTCTAGATCCTAAATGTCAGATTAATTATTATTGTCAATTATCACTAATTATTAACAATTTTATCAAGTACCTACTGAAAATTATTATAATTTATTGTTAGGTATTGATAATTCGTATTTATAATTACTAATTATTATTATTAATTATGATTAATTAATACGATATAATTCTGGGGTTTTTAATACTACGTCGGTAATAATTTTTCTATAAAAGAAGTACCTACCAACAAACATTCGAAATTACCTTCATTTCCGTAGCACGAAACGCACCTCAGAACAACAAACTCGACATCACTTAAGCCATATGATGTTCCAAAGAGCTTGTTAGTATGAAAATGGACCTGTATTTCAACAGTTTGATTCACGATCGGGTTGTGAGGCACAATCTTTGAGCCGTCATTGTGAACGAACGGCTGGTCGTACAAAGCTGCGGATGGTCTTAAAAAATTCTACGGAACAAACTCTATCTAAATATGAAATAAAAAACATACCGTTTGATGGGAATTTTTCGAGATATGGAATTTTCAAAATTTCAAAATTCGTTTTGAACCCCTTCCCCTTGACCTAGGGTTATGAAAAGTTTCGTGGATCATTGTGGGGCTGGTCCAAACCCAGAAACCAAATTTCGTAATTTTAACTCAACGCTAACTGGGCAAAGTGCCTCGGACGGCGGACGGCGGACGGCGGACGGCGGACGGCGGACGGCGTACGGCGGACGGCGGACGGCGTACGGCGGACGGACGGATTTTTTTTTATTCGATTTTCTGAATCTACGTATCTTGAAACGTAAACCAACAAATTTTGAGGGGGGGTTAAAATTTTTTTTTCTTTGGGCGATTCCAATGGTTCATTATCGAAGATAATAAACCAAAATTAAGCCAAAGTGTTCAATACTTGTTGTTTTGGCAATATTGCACCCAAAGCATCATTTCATTCATCAGTTATCTTCTATACATAAGATAACATAGAAGATAAGGAAATTTCCTCATCTACCGACAAAAACACATGTTCGTGATACCTTGTAAATGCAGGACCGAATCATCACTTACACAGTGGAAGTAGGAAAATCTTCTAAATTTTGGGGTGATGAGTGACTGCAAAGATTTGATTGTGGTGTAATATTTCGCACACCCGGAGGAAGACTGGTATAAGTTAAAAAATCCACAGTAGTGCAGAATGGATAAAATGGCGAATTTTCGAAGAAATAACTGGATTTAAGTAAAATGTCTCCAGTTGGCTGGTTTTATTACCAGCGTTTCAAATAACAACCACGTTTCTTCACCTTCAAAGTGCTCCTGTTTAAGAACGAAATGAGGAATCGCAATTTTGACTTCACCATCGTGTTCAGCGTAAAAAAATCTTGAAAATACCCTTTAAAATGAGGTGTTACTTGTCAGATGACATCATTTTTGTGAATTTATGGGTAACGTCCCCTCTTAAAATCCCCCAAAACTCCCCTTAACGTGGCCCGATTCTTCCCATCTATAATTTTTCGATAACCATGAAGGATTTTTTGGGCAAATTTGAACTTTTTATATCAATTCTATCGCGAGTTATCATCTGGAATGACTCTTACATAAATAATTAAATCTATATAAATATATGTATGTCACTTTTTCGGAAATTCGAATTTTAAAAATTTTGGACCGAGATTCCTTTTTTTTTTTTTTGAAAATTCACTGATGGAGACATTTTACATAAAACCAGTTATTTTCTTTGAAAATGTGCTCTCATAGTCATGCTGCATGACTGTTTTTTTTTTTTTTTTAATTCGTAGATCTACGAACTAACTAAGTATCTATAGTTAGATAGTAGGTCGAGAGTTTTGATTTACAATAAAACTGGGAACCATACCCTTTTGGAGTTAAAGCTTTTTTGTAGGTCAAACTTAGCTACTATTACATCATCTCCAGTCATAGTTTTGTTGTCCTCCTTAGCAGTCTAGCAATCTCCTTACTGGTTTATTCAGTATTACACCTACCTTGAGGTCAACAACTTCGTCTGGCGCGTAACTGGAATGGTTTAGTCTTGCTCTGACGCTATTATTATAATAGAAGAATGAGTCAGAGTGGTTTATCTGCTCTCTAGCGGCCAATTACTTATTGAGTTTTCGCTAAACCAATTCCACTCCCATGTAGAGTTCGTCGAGAGCCATCTGGTGGTTTGTATAACTCAAAACGTCAATTTTGGACTTATACCAGTCGTACCGAGGTGTGGGATTTGTCAAAATGTGTGGATGTGGAAAATATTTCATGTTACTAACTCTTCCGGTGGTGGCTTAACAACATTGATGGTTTGAATAGCTGGTGGTATAGCGTGTGCCTTCATAGGGCAAACTGGAGGAGGATATTCTGGAAGTGGAGGTAACTCAGGTGGATCCGGCTATAACAGCAGACCCAACACAGGAGGCGCTTCTGCCATCTCGTCAAGCGGCGCTGGGAGCCTCGGAGGCGGAGGAGGAAGCTACGGAAAGCCCGCGAGTTACGGGTTCAACAGCGCCAACACGATACCCGCTGGAGGATACGGGGGCGGCTACGCCAGCAGCTTCCCAAGCGGTTCCTATGGAGGCGGAGGTGCCTCAGGGTTCGGTAGCGGCGGACCAGGTTTCGGAGGCCCAGGGAACGGCTTCCCGTTCAATCTTCCAGGAGGCTGTGTACCAGGGTTCCAGAACTTCGGACCTGACCCGTACCAAATCCAACAAGAAATCATGAACAATCTGAAAAGATTGCACGATGAAAACCTGAGATTTGGCGCCTCAAGCGGAGGAAGCCCCAGCTCACAGTAAGT
Source organism: Stenodema calcarata (assembly GCA_963920205.1). Lineage (NCBI taxonomy): Eukaryota > Metazoa > Arthropoda > Insecta > Hemiptera > Miridae > Stenodema > Stenodema calcarata. The sequence continues at coordinate 27,456,607 of OY986050.1, read as the reverse complement.
CCACACAATCATGCCTATTATTACTAGTAAGTACCTACTGATATTCCCAACTACAAGTACCATCATAGTCTCAAAATCACCGATCTCAAAATGATCTTTTTCTTTATGAAGTAGGTACATTTATTTATATATAGGTACATAGAAAAATACATAAATCCTCTTCATAAATGCTACGACCTCCTTTAAGATAACTTTGTGGGGCAACAAGAGAAACAAGGGAATACGATATCGCAAGTCCGAAACGACCATCGTGTTCAGCGTAAAAAACCCTTTAAAATGAGGTGTCACTTGTCAGACAGTTTTATTTTTGATTTTATGGGTAATTTTTCCCCCCTAAAACTCCCCTAGCGAAAAATTTGGGGGCATACGATTATTGTGGACCGGATTCGGATTCAGCGTCGAAAAATCCATAGGAAAGCACTATACCTACTGTTCCCCGGAAGTTGACTTTTTTCTCATTTGCGGGGCTGTGTTATCGAGGATAATAAACCAAAATCAAAGTTGTCTTCATTGCAATTTTATTGAGAGCCAAGACTGGGAGCTCTCGGTAGATCATTGAAGAATTGAATCTGAATGGCTTTTCGAGGAAAATGTTAATGAAACATTTCTGTTTCGAGGATGAGAGGTTCAACATAGATTGAAACTACACCATACACCTATTGGGACTAACAACCATTAAGCCAATTTTCGAAAACATTTTATACCAAACCCCGCTCTACACAATCCAGAATTCACTGCCAAAAGACACTAAAAATCATATACATATATGGGTTTGCCGACGACGCTTGGTGCGAAACGTTCAGACGAGTATATTGGGGTTTATCTGTTCTATTTTTTTCCCCAATCTAAAATAATATATTTATATATTCATGTATGTGTCATTCCAAGCGATAACTCTTGATCGCATTGAGATTAAAAGTTCAAATCTGCACAAAAATCTGTGTTGGCAATCAAAAGTACGTGGATGAGCAGAATCGGGCCACTCTAAGAGGGGTTTGGAGAGTTTTGGGGGGAAAATTACCCATAAATTCCAAAAATGAAACAGTCTGACTTTTAACATCTCATTCTAAAGAGTTTTTTAAACTAAATACGATGGCGAAGTCAGAATTGCGATATCTCATTCCGAAATCTATAAACTAAGATGTTACTCGCAAGAAATGGAAACCAAATTCTTTATGAAACCATAAAATGGAGACATTTTTGACAAAACCAGTTATTTCTTCAAAAATTCGCTCTTCAAAAAGCCATGCTGAATGACTGTTTAATTTCACATTCATACAATTCCGTAGGTTCTTCAAGACAATTGGGATCAGTTTCTAAGCTTTGAATTTAGCATTTCTTGCATTTCTTTTTTAGCATTTAGCGCTTGTTCTTCAATATTGGAGTATTGAATACGAATATTTGGAGAATACAAAACAAGTTCGTTTTAATGACTATTTCTAATCACTATTCAAATTATTATTGACTCAATAATATTGGGGTTCGTAAACTTCATGGACAAATAATCTTGACAACGTAAATTTGTCCTTGTAAAGTTCAATCTTAAATTAGTGGAAATTAGTTAAATTAGTTTAAATTAGTCAAATTTTGACAGTCTATTACTATTAGTAGAACGTAACCATAGTAGTACATTAAAGTACGGTTCCATGGATTAAGAATCGTGTCAATACTGGTAGTGTTCAAATGCACAGTGATATGGTTCGCGCTTCTGAATCCGCCTGTTTCGATTAAACCAAAAGCTATCACTTAATCGGCGGTAATTCTCAGAAATGAATTACCAAGAAATCGCGTTGAGTATTAAATCGTGTTGGTACGTTTAAGAGATGATTGGCAACTAACGAGACCGATGCAATAAATTCAACCAAGTTGAAGGTGGATGGTGGCCAATCATAATGTGACGACCAGTTATTAGATCATGATGAAGAGGTCGTTTTATTTTCTGCGGTTTCCATCCGCCAAGGTTAGAGAGCACTGCATTTGGAGGTGCACTAAGGTGTTCCAGAGGTCTTCACCTGAATTGGTGGTTTGTTTAGGAGTTTGGTTTGCACCTATGAACTAGGTTTAGTTGAAGCTTATGACAATTAGACTTGATTTAGTAACAGACTGATTAGATATTGTGTGGCGAAATTATCGACCCCGACGGTTCTGTAATGGTTTTATCAATACAGAACCAATCGTAGCTCAGGAATCTAACTTCCTTATATTCCGCCCCACAAAAATCTTTCACTACTTGATTTTTCAAATGGGTACACACAACTCCAGCTACCAATTCCCCTCCCCTTACCACTAATAATAATAATATTATTATTTATTAATTCATGAATAACGAGTGAATTGTGGTTGATTTCATTTTATGAAACCCTAACAATTCCACCATTCAGACAACCAACCGAGCAGTTGATAATAAATTCAGGATTCAGCAGGCAAAGCATGTTCTGTTTTATCATTTTAGCCATCAGGCATTAAGTATACATCATTCGGCCCCTTGCCGAAAATGTATATGTTATTACAATTTTATCGGGTTTCATCAATGAAAATTCATGGCATCACGGGAGCATTTGAATTTAATATATCTCGTATCTATTGATCATTATTTGCGAATTTTGAGGGGAACTTCAATGGATTCAAGCAAATAAGCAATTCAACAGATTCATCCTTTCTTTTTGCATAATTTTATGTAATTTATATATTTCATGTAATTCAGGTGTACCAAATGGGCCAATCGGCCTTAGTACAATAAATTGTTTCATTATTATTATTATTAGTATTAATAAAAAAATTATTTATATTAATATTTATATTTAATATAGTTTGAACAGTTTTGCTCTCCAAATGTATGGCTTCAATGATTATTGATGTTTTCATAAATCGTAAAACATTATGCAAAAACATGGAAGTTTTACTTTTGTAGTGACAGTCAATATTAATTTGGACGTACATACATAATTATGATAAATATTCTACGAAGTTTGATCAAGAGCTATAAGCTGAAGAGAGGTAATTGAAGAGCGAGAGAGGGGTATTTGAGAGCTGTTAATTGAAGAGAGTTTTCGTGTTACAACAATGACCCACATTTATGAATGAATGAGTAGTTGGTTAGAAGTTTACAACAGAGTCAATACTGGTGTAATTAGAAATCAGAATTGTGCGTTCGTTATCGCTGCCTAGAAGTTGGCCAGTTAAATCATAGTATGTAATACCATACCCACATGTTCCGAGCTTACTTCGAAAAATCGAAGGTCATGCTGGATGATTGCCAACTTTTCACCCCTTGAACTCCACTCACCTGAGGTTGTGAGACAAACTCGTTGGGGGCCCGTTGACGTGTCGCATCCACATATAAATTACTGATCATAACCAGGAAAGGAGATGAGCGGAATATTATACGAACTGAGGCGGCAAAAAGTCTCACAGGCTCAAGGTCCCTATCATTACGGCCTCTGAGACTCTCGTCCGCGAGATATTTATTCGTCACACCGCTTCGTGCTCTACAGTTACCATCTAAGTGGCCAATGAGGTTTTCCTCGATAGGATCAGGGTTTGTGCGCATGAAGCGTTTTTCTGGTGCTGTGAAGTTCCCATAAATTCGGCTATACATAAAAATCTTTTCTTTTTTTTCACGTGAATTTTGCTACAACGTATTTCTTTCACAGTAATCAGAAAGAGCCGTTGGAAGTGTGGCAATATTTGTCAAGAAACTCTATCATTTGCCTATAGGCATAATGATATTATTTTTGAGGAGGAACCAAATTAATGATACTAAGATTGTATTAGATATGAGTTTGATTGGGTGCATACACAGTGTATGCATCATTTTGGAAATCCTCACAGTTCAGTCCATGAGTCATGTCAAATGAGAATCGGTCTTATTGGGTTGCATTATTATTGCACTCACCTCAAGGGAGAAGGGCCATAGTTCGATATGCCGGAATGTATTACACACTCAATATCGAACTATGGCCCTTCTCGCTTGAGGTGAGTGCAATAATAATGCAACCCAATAAGACCGATTCTCATTTGACATTACTCATGGACTGAACTGTGAGTATTTCCAAAATTTCAATGAAATTCCAGAAACAAAAACTCTGCAAATTCTTGACACACCGGTTTATCATCTTCTTGCATATCTTGCAAATCATGCATATCATGCATATCATGCAAATAAAATACGAATAAAATGTACCGATATAGGTGATTCTCTGCTTTTTAATTCCTTAATTTAACAAAAATGGTCTCGAAAAGTTCTAAAAAAATAAATTCTAACTAAATGTGAACTAAAAACCATACCGTTCCATTTGAATTTTTCGAGATATGAATTTTTCCAAATTTCAAAATTCGTTTCGAACCGCTTCCCTTTGACCTAGGGTTATGAAAAGCTTCGAGGATCATTGGTTCGTTGCTCCGAATTCGTAAACCAAATTTCGTAATTTTAGCACAACGCTAACTGGGCAAAGTGTCGCGGTCGGCGTATGGCGGACGGACGGAGTTTTGTCACAATGACGGCTCAAAATCTGAGCAGATCGGAAGGCGTCAACATGATGGTGAATCGTAAAGCCGTCGGTCGGTTCAATAATCATACTGGCCCAGCTGATTCGAACAGCACTTGCTTTTCAAACATCGAGTAAATTATTGATAATTAATAATAATAATTTATACAAATTATTAATAACCAACAATATTTAATGACAATGTACAAATGTACCAGTGTATTATTAAGTAGTCTTAATAATAATTATAATAATAATTAACCTACCATTCAGTGATCTAGACAGAAGGGTGATCTGTACAAAGAAGATAATAAACCGTTTTTGAATTTTTTTTAAATTAGATTTTCTGAATCTACGTATCTTGAAACGTAAACCAACAAATTTTGAGGGGGGTTAAATTTTTTTTTCTTTGGTCAATTCCAATGGTTCATTATCGATGATAATAAACCAAAACACACTACAAACCGGTTTCACTTGTTACACCATCACTAGTTCAACACAGAACGGAATGAGTGGACACATATTATTAATTTTTGTCGAAGATAGTTCTAAAGATAGTTTCTACCATTTCGCCGCACCGTTCTTGCGTTATGCAATGAAGTTTTATATTGAAAGTTAGACGTAATGAGTGTCAGCTGTTTCAACCTTCAGGAAAGTGTGGGATATTACTACGGTGTAACCGTGGAAAAATATCATTATAAATCCATTAGGCACAAGCAATCAAGATCGTATGAAGCGGAAATAGTCGTGAGCGATTGAGATGAAATGAACCCCGTTGTACCGGTTGTATGCGCATCAACAAAACTGTTTCTAAGGGAGCTTAGAGAAAACATGTAGCTTTCAACAAGTACCTAGTAGATAAGATGGCTCAAGACCGATTTCATAAAGCACCAATCAATTTGTGCCCAACATTAAAAGCGATCTCCATGTTTTTTAAACATTTTATACATGTTCGTTAATTTACATAACATACCATATTGGTAAGAGTAAAAATACATTTCTATAAACTAAACTTGAAGTCCTCACAGTCAAGGACTTGATCAATTATGAACACGTGGTTCATTCTGATGATGGTTCTTGATTGTTGCGGATCCAAGTGGGGGGTGTGTTTGATTGATGAGGAGTTCGGTGGGTGTAAGGATATTGAAATCGTCGTATATGGTTTTGTTTCCGACATGGGAGATTGGACCATTCGTTGCTAGAGGATCGCGTTTTGTTATAATTCGATTCGGCGGAGCAAATGGTAGCAAAATCTCTTCTAGCAAACATTTTTGCGTCTTTGGCGTGAATTGGGTAGGTACTCTCCTGCGTCGTGGAAACATGCATATATCTGATAAGCTCTAATTGTCCTACTTCTTAAATGACCTATCACCTTATTTTCCGCGCTCTCCAAGATATTTGATCGACTGCTTCGCCCAAAATTAATGAATTAGAGAATTCAGGGATTTATGTTTGGGATTATCTATGAGTGATTTTATTTGATTGGTCCTGAAATCTAATTTTCGGAGTAAATGACTGATGTGGTGGTAGGTGAGTCGTTGGTCCAATGTCAGACCAAGACAGCGGTGAGAGGTGGCTGATGGAATCGTCTAGTTGAAGTTTTGTACGAGGAAAATTGATATGAGGCAGTGATTGTTCTGTGAGTGAATCTGTAATTCGCCTTGGGAATCTGCTTTACGAATAGATTTTAACATCAGGTCCGTTGAAATCTCTGATGTTCTAACAATGGTGTCTTGGCCAATAATCATAAAATATTGTTTTGTTCTTTTTTACTCACAGCACTTGGTTAGACCATGTTCTGTATTTTCGCTTCCGAGTCTACCTACTTAGTAAATGTATATTTTGACGAAATTAATTTAGTTCGACACTGTCAGTCTGTTAACTCCAGGAGTATTCATCAACCAATCTTGATTCAATTTTACAGGTTGGTGTGAAAGGTGGTTAAACTGAAACGCGTTTCCGGTGTTGGCTATACTGCCAGAGGCCAGCCAATTAGAGAGGCATTTTAAACAACATCAAGGATTTAATTCCTCTTAATTAGGCTTTTTTATAGTTGCTCTTTTTAAAAAAATCCATAATTGTCCAATTTCGTGTTCCATCCCTCTTCGTGAACTTCTGGGGCGAAACGCATTCACACGAATCAGGATGATTGCTCATCTTTTCAGAAGAAATGTAGTGCCCATCTAACTCAGGTTCTCTCAAGCGTACTGCTCTTCACAGGCGATTATAAACGTTCGATCAGCCACATTAGCATTGGAACAAAGCGGCGTCATGACGCTCACGATTTCAAAATAATTACTTATGGAGCAGGCGGAGGGGATCTGGGGTTTTTATTTTATCTTTTTTTAAAGAACGATCGTTTTCTTGGAGGAGAAGAACCAGGGGATATCCTGACGGTTGAACCCGGACCTGTGGCGTCGTTGAAGGAAGTGCAAGGTCAAGGCGACGCAGTTGAGCGAGGAGGTTCAACACGACTTGGAGGTTCTACACGACTTGCGTTGAATCGCTGGATATTCCCCAAGCTCGGGGCCTTAGATAGGTTTGGAGGTTTCGAAAATATCGACTTGAACACAGTTTTGATTTACCAGATTAATGTCCAAGTCCGCCTTTCTAAAGGAAGTCTTCCGAATATCAACTCGAAATGGTAGTTATTATCATAAGGGGATTCTTCCAATATTTGTCGAACAGATGGCGTTAAAGTTCTCTACAGTTCTGTCTAAGGTAGTCTACGTAGTTAGGTACTTGTTGAAATAGGTAAGTGGCTTTTTGGATCTGTACAAGTCGGGCTTCTTGGGGACCTCATGTGGATGCCTGCACGACTCGCAAAGTCGTAGGTTTGGGTCGGTTGAAAGACATGAAGATGACAACGTCAAATGAAGGCCAAAGAAAACAAACATGAGACGAAGTGACGCTCTCGGTGCGGCAGCGACTACGATTTGATGAGCCTTCAAAACGTATAGGAGTGACCTTCGTGGGCCTCGTCAGTGAGAGACTGTTCTTAATCGCGTGTCTTCCTTCTAAAAGTTGAGTCAATCTATGAACCGCATGAAACTTGGTTCTCTTTGTTGGTTTTGCTGAAAATTACCTGAACACTTGCCGCTCATAGACAATCTCAACTCAGTCTCTTGTACTCCTTACAGATGTTATTGGACTGGAACCTTCTGTATTCTCAATCTACGAGTGTTCTTTTAGCGAATTTTCGAAGAAAAGGAAGCTGCTGTCCTCGGTCCAAAATATGTAAAATTTGTATACCAAAATCCGTCTTATTATAATATGTATACATATTATGTATACACTATATATTATATAGTCTGATATATATATATATATATAACCTACCAACCACTCTACGTATTCTCATGAAGTTGTGTACTAAATTTCAGCGTTCGAACCGACGTGATGTTCATTTCCGACCTTGGCCAACTTTGCATAACGCGGTTCGCTTCGCTCGCGTGATAGATAGACGCATATTCATAATTACTAACTACGCATCACGGCTGAATGCTTGACAATGGAGAGAAGCTATCTGTATCGTCACTAAGGAAAGTCTCGTTCACGATGTAGGAAGCGGGTGTGTGACATCTCATATCGACCGAAACCATCCCTGCAACTGCTGATCACAATGGAGCAATCCATTCAAAATCAAAATATCAAAATCGGTTCAGAGGTATGGTCAGTCCGAATTCGGACACAAAATCTGTCTTGGCAATCGAAGGAGTAAGGTCGTAGATGTGCAAAATCGGGCCACTCTGGAGTTTTTGAGGAGTTTCAGGGGGGGAAATGACCATAAATTCCCAGAATGGAACAGTCTGACAAGTGACACCTCATTTTAAAACCTATAAACTGAGGTGTTATTCGGAAAAAATGGACACAAAATTTGTTAGGTATTTTTTACTGAGGCCGTTAGTGACTGATTTGACATATTCTATGGAGTTGGATGTTCGATTCTGCATTCTTAAATGTAAAAAAAAAACGAGACCAAACAATTTTTTGGTAGTTTACTTATTCGTACGAATAACTGAGGAGCTCTTTTACAAAACTTCATAAATCCACTTTTGACCAACATGCCGGTTTTTCTGAATTCTGGTAGTTTAGTTAGTCTTTTAGGTACTTTGCGTAGAAGTTTCGTGTATCACAACATAAATAATATTTAGTTATGATACACGAAACTTCTACATAAAGTAAAAGACTAACTAAACTACCAGAATTCAGAAAAAACCGCATGTTGGTCAAAAGTGGATTTATGAAGTTTTGTAAAAAAGCTCCTCAACTACTTCTTCGAAAATTCGCTCATGCAGCATGCCTGGTATTTTAGTCTCCGATTCGGGAGGTCAGGAGGGATAACCTCAAGAATAGCTTGATGAGGGATGATCGAGGGGCCTCTGGTGTAATTGGGTGTACGTAGCCTGAAGAATCTCGTGCACCGTGGGAACATTAAGGTATTAATGTCGGTTTGCGTTTCTGACGTATCACCAACGCTCAGTGGACCAACATGACGTCCTCCAGCAGTACACTGTTCCTCACTACACGACATCAAAATCTCCCCCGCATACATATTATAAAGAAATGTACTCACAAAGTCATATTTTTGGGAGAAAACCATCGAGTTTCAACTCCCGACCACGTGCTTTGTTATTAGTATTATTTATTCTCTTGTGCCATCAAACCTATACTGCTAATGTTCCAATGTCCTCATGTGTGTTTTCTAAATAGAAAAAAATCCAGTACTCATTTTACTTTTCAAAAATCTTGTCTTCTATGCGCCATTACCTAATATCGTTGATTGTTCTGAACAGGGGAGGTGGAGGTAGTGTAGGAGCGTTCGCGAGTGGCAACATTGGACCCCAAGGCGGCACTGGATATGCAGGAGTTTACCCCAGTGATGGACTAGGCGTCAGGTTTGGTGACGCTTCCCCACCAGGAAGCGCAGTTCAGTCGACTTCAGGTACCTAACCGACCGTATAAGTACCGTATAGTAGTACATACTGCATGTAGTTTACATTTCGGATTTCCAGTATTTAAGTAAGTAAGAACGCATACAAAAACGAAGGAATCTATCGGGAAGTAAAATTAGTATCTGATTGGGAATAAATCCCAGGGTTAAGGAGAACTCACCTCTGAGTATAGAGATCGCTATATTGATGATAATACTTATATTTTTATTTTAGGTAACTTCTTGCCAAACATCAATACCCACATTAAGCTGTTTTATACACATTTTCAGTGAAAGAGTTCAAATCTTTTCTCTAGACTGATTATATCAATTTATTTATTTCTAATGCTCAGAGTTGGCTCAGTGACGTAACCAGAATTTCGTTGAAGGGGGAGGGGGTCCAGACTAGGGCATACCACGAGAAGTATGAATACCCCTGAAAACAATACTAAACACGTGAAATTTAGAATCAGTTGGATTCACGAAGGGTTCTGTGGTTTCAATTTTGTTTCACAAATGAAGGAGTTTCGAAACAGGGGAGGGAGTTGGACATGTCTCTGGTGGGATAGGTGGCGCCTCACCGTCTACTCCTCTACATATTGGAGAGTTTCTACATAAGTACGACGCGAGCGGGCTGTGTTGATAACAATGTCCTGCATAAACTTCCCGAGTTATAACCAAAAACATACGCATGCCCGCTTCGCTATTTCATTCCACTGCAGTTTAGTACTTTCAGTAATCTTTGATTATGTCAATTTTTAAAGGAGTACACAATCACAATAAAAGGCCGAAATCGAAAAGAATGAGAAAAGTTTTAGCGACTGAAAACTCTAATTGAGTGTCTTACCCCAGGAACTTGCTTCGTCGTACCTGAAAAATGGTTAGCATCTTGAGCCGACATCAAGTCGTCCCTTATAGTAGGTATGGTCAGCAACAGTGCGGATTCCGGGGGGGCTCATGAATCAAAGACTGGATCCGCCCCAGGTCAGCAATAACTCTCCATTGCTTCTGCTGCCTTAGCTTCGAGGTCATTGTAAACAAGTACCATCTTCTACTTCGATTATTACATCCAAATAAAATGATTCCAGGGAACATCCCACCACCATCCGGCGACTTCTACGGGATTTCCACGTCCTCTCAGTCGGGCAGCACGAATGTCGACGGTCAAACGAAATCCTTCAAGAAGTCCCAAGTGACAGTAAACGACGGCGGAAAAGTGACGTCATACTCGGCGTCAGACCCGTAAACCAAAATACCTACAACACCTTGTAGGTCCCATAAAAATATAACACTATTAAATAAAATGCCTGTGTATATAATAAATTATTACACAACAAATTGTGGTAAACAAATATAACAAACCGAAATTATTGTTTCAAATCAACCTTTCTATATTGACTTTCATAAGAATGTCATAAAAATTGGTGACTAGTTGTCACAGTTTCTATTATTTCCTTACTCGTATTGTTAGTGCATTGTGATGATAGGTTCTAAGATGAATTCCCCTAGAAACTGCTGGTTTTGATTTTTCTACGAAATCACCAAATTATCGTTGTATTTATGTGATTAAATGTTTGCATTATGAAACGAATGATCAAATAATGTTTTTGGAACAACAGTTTCTGTATGAGAATAATTTGTTTCAAATAACTCTCACGTCCAAATTTATATATTTAATATAAAAAGATTTTTTGTGAGATAAGTGTAGTAGACAAAATATTGAATTTGTGAAATTTACAGGATCGGCGTTTTGTACTTAATACGAAAATAAAATTGTTTATAGTTCCATGAGAGTGTTGTTCAATACCCCCAATACAGGAATACATCACCATATCGCGTGCAGTTCGAGAACAATAAGAAAAGGGCGGAAGTGGGCCTCAATGGGCGTCACACCCGTAAAAACATGTTCCGTGTTAAGATACCCTAAGTGGAAAGATCATAGAGGTCAATGAAACAGAAAACGTGTCCAACGTTAACGAATATAATCTTGTAGAAAGCAGTTCAGTAGAAATACTGATAGTCATTTCAATTGCAACGGTAACTAAATGGTAACGCAAAACGAAGTATATTAACAAACTAAATTCAAACATAAAGAAGATTTACGTATTTGTGAAACATTTCAGATTCATGACAAAAGCCGTACAACCAGGTAGAGTATATCCATGATGACTATTTCTTAAATTACAACTGATCCAATAAACTAGGTACCTACATATCTGTACCATGGAAACATCCCTCTAGTAAAAATATTCTGCATTGTTACCATAATGAACAGTATACCTAGTCGAAAACTACAAATAAAAATTGAAATGGCACAATAATAACAATAAACTAGTAAAAATTGACAAAATTTCAGGTAATAGTCAAAATTCCATTGAGCTAAATATTCAAGACTGTTATCGCTACGGGCCAGATATTCATTAAGTGGTTACTTTTAAAATCAGGTAAGTTTATAAAACATAATGGAAAAATATCAACTACTGGCCCAATCACAATAAATTTGACAGTGAGTGTATTGACTAGTTTGATAATTATTGATTAGAAATGGTCACTTATCTTCCAATGATACGTTTTGTGATACCGATAGAAGCGTACTAGTAAAATATGATGCGAAGCTGAATCATTGATTTTACTATGATCATCGAAACTGATTCAAAATATGCTACAGGTCAAGTCATTTCACCATGAGCCATCCGAGCGATTTCACATTGGCGACACACAGGTGGAGTCGCGAACATCAAGAAATGCAATTTTTGTAAGTTGGCCAAAAATATTCTAATTTAGTGGGCGTACGTGGGGAATAAATTATTTTGAAAAGGAGCCTCCAAAGCATTTGTGGGGCTGGGGCCAGTGTTGATTATTGCCAAATGCTCGGTAGGATCCTCCTTAAGAGACCAGATGAAAGGACATAGGAGGCATTTGGAAGACATACCAGCACAAAGTTTCGGAGAAGGACCTCATAAGCACTGGAGCTCCCTAGGAGGAACTTCGTCGTGCAGACTTTGCGGAGGGGAGGACAAAACGGAGCCTCATCTCCTCTTTGAGTATCCGGCACTTGAAGCTCGACGGTACAGACTTTGCAGGTCCTCAGTATCAGAAGAGATTGCGTCGGAATACAACCTGATAGAGGGAGTGGACTGGACCCAGGAGCAAAACTCCACACAATAAGCCCAGGTTCAGTGCCGCGGGTGGTGATAGGACCCCACACTGAGTCCCTGACACAATCTATCAGATAGATTCTATTTTGTCATTTTTTCCACTTAGGTTTTCCATTATTTATTGCAGTAGAAAAAAATCAATCAATTAGGTGTCACCAGAGGAAGGTAAGCAGGTAGTAATAATGTGAGGTACAAACACCAATTTCCAATTGAATATGTTAAGATGCGGAGCGAAAATGATTGATTTGCACTGGTTTTGAAGGAGAGCTCTCAAAAAACACAGGAACTTCAGCGTATTCATTGAGTCCTGAAACCTCCTAAAGGGAAGTCACTCAAAAAACTTGTTAAACAACTATTATTTACTTTAAGAGGACAATGAAATACAATGCAACATTTGGCAAGAAAAATCTGGCAGGATTTGAAAGAAACTGCATACTCCCAATTCTAATCCCATCTAAAACTTCAAAATATTTGTTGCGCCCTATTCACATTTTCAATTTACTTACTTAATTTTGTTGCAATTAATACAAGAAAGTTTTGATAAAAAGAGTGTTGACTGTTTATAAATAATAGAAAAATTCTTTTGTTCCGCAACGTAGACCGATTTTACAATGCGCCAATTTATTTGTAGTAATCAAATAACTAAGGAATTCTCAGGGCTCCTAATCAGGTGGCACAGTTAAGGTAGGTGTGAGGGGTGGCGTTTCTAGAACTGCTCTGTGTCGACAACGCACGTCGCCAAAGTGAAAAAGCTCTTAGAGCGCAAGACTTTATTTCTACATGAATTCAATGTTCTCAAAAAAGGCCAGAGATAAATACACTCATTCTGAATGGACTACTCCCAGCGGCAGTAGTCGTCTTTCCTTTAGAAATTTACGGTGCCCAAAATCAATTACAATTACAATTTCCCAAAAATGTATACGACATGACTCCAACATTGTAAATTTCATCATCAACAATTGTGACCATAGTCGTAGGTAACAGCACTGGATCCAAGATCAGTGAGTAACATATTTGTAAGGCACAACCAGTATTATTCATCGATTCATAGGCCAAGCTTTTCCTAATATTACAATAAATATAATTTACTTCTCAAAAATAATTCATCTGATAACTGTCTATGAAGATCATAATACTAGCGATGCAAAAATACAGCGGTAAACATGAACTATAAATCGCAATGGTTTCACTTGTACAACTTACGTACTGACCGTAAACAGTGAGCATTGTTCATCTTCCCGGCATCATGAGATTGGTTTCTTTATTTAAAGCACTAGAACAGAAGGTAGCAAGCCAAATTCGCACTGTAAACTCCCCCCGGTTAGAACACATGAGAAATACTAGCAAATATACGGAGACACATAAAGGAAGTAGTGTCTACTTACATGATTACGATTCTGTTAAATGAGTTTCAGTTCTTTGAAATTTGAGAAAACCTCAGCTTTCAAAAACACATATTATATTCTTTCTTACCTATTATTTTTGCTCATTCATTTGTGAGTCTCACATATTACTAAGAGCCCGAACAATCTTGAAAATAAAATTACCCATTATTCGCTAGTTATACTAAGATTCAAGATCTGGATCATTGCAAGCAGATTTCAAAGCTATTGAACGTAATACGAGCGAGCTGAAATTTGAGGGGCAGTCTCAGGGAAATGTTCACCTGCGTTGAGGAAAATTTCTCATAATGAACTGATTGATAATTGAAGGGGTCATTCGACAAAGAGGAGTTTAGCATTAAAATAATTTTAATGCTAAACCCCTCTTTGTCGAATGACCCCTTCAATTATCAATCACATTATTGTTGTCAACATTGAACTTTTACATGTGCCATATAAGAGATGACGATATCAACTAATTAACACAATAAAAAAGTGAATCGGCATGTATCAAAGTAGAGCTTATGTTCAAGAAATGGACTATTCCAACCAACGAGAGTGATGTTATAATCAATTTTGACTAAATATGTCGATTGTAACTATCATTTTGGGTCTTCAATCATTAACAAGGTTAATCCTCAACTTAGTAACCATTAGAAAACAGTTTTTGTCGTTTCCTCAACATTTTTCATTTTTGTACATACAGGCTTTTGCACTGTGGCTGTCGAAATGTTCCTTAGCAATTCTTTAGGTAGTTAGACATTTTAAAAGTTGAATGATACTGTAGAAACTTGAGGTTCAACTCCTTATTCAACTTGACCCCAGGTGGGATGTTCAAAAAACGCGAGTCACCTCTCGATTTAAATTAATACTTACAAAAATGAATAAATAAAATTAAAAATATATTGCTAATCCTACTCTCGTCCTTTAAAACTAAACCCAACATTTCCAAATTATGCTAGTTGTTGGAAAAGATTTTTGATCTGAATGATCACTAGTGATTTTTGATCAATTAAGTCGGGTTTACTATCCCTTTTACAAGTTAGCAATGTCTGTTTAGAATGTGTATGGCGAAATCTGGATTTCACAAAATTATAAGGCAGGTTCTCTTTTTAATGTGGAACTTCAAAAAAGAACCTGCCTTATGATTTTGTAAAATCCAGATGAAATTTTTATCAAATTGAGCAACACGTAAAAGCCATGTAAAATTAACTTGTATGGGATCCCACAGTTGAAGTGAATTTCTCACACCAGCCAAGTAAATTTCACTCACACCATCAGGTGAGCTTGCTCAACGTTAAAAATATTACTTTTTTGACTTTGGTTCAAGAAGGGACTGTTAGAAGACTACAGACGACACGAACACTTCGATCCCCTCCACATCAACTCTAAAGCCTAATCCACACATTTTGGTCTCAGAGACGTGTCTAAGGTTGTCTCAAGATGTCTCGGTAAACATGTCTAAAGAACAATCCCGGTCTACAGAGCTGTTGAGAGACCAAAAATTGCAGCTCTGAAGTCTCCCGATCGGAATGGGAGGCTTCATGCAACGAAGAGATAATCGCTTCGCCAATCTCTGGTACCATTTACGATGTTGCATGTTGCCTGCTTAGGTATTCTGAAGGTGAACATGGGGCTGGTGAATGAGTCTCCACTTGCTGGAAAACGCAGTGAGACTGCCAGTAGAAGAGAAGCTGTGGCGGTTTCTCTAAATGTTGTATCCTGCTTCACTATTTTCCCTCCAACCATCTGAAGCAGCTCTTCAAAATCAGAAGACGTCAGCCGGGTGAAATTACAAAAACCCATGACATCAATAAAGCATACCGAACCAAGGTCCTTCTGCAAGCACTTCACGCGTCCACCAACGTTTACGTTTTCGCGTTCTTTCACTTGAAGTGATACTTGAACAGGCACTCCTGTCCGTCAAGATGGTTTGTGAAGCTAAGACTGAAAAAATTCACATCAGTGTGGACGCTAGACGAGACAAAGATCGGTGTCTATAGACCATGCGTATGTCTCAAGTCTAGACCGTCTTGAAACCGTCTATAGACAATCGCACAACATGGTCTACTAGTGTGCAGTAGGCTTAAGTAACACGTCACCTCACATCTAGTTTGCTCATCATACTCGCTGTTCTCAATTCGCATTCAATTCGCCAAATACCGTCATTTTTTACCAATATACCAATTGAGGAGGATTCAAGCAAAACTCGACATGTCCACTTTTGGCCAAAATCGTTTTTTCTCCATTTTCTATGGTCAATGGCACATCTCTACACGTCCCTAAATTTTCGCCGTTGAAAAGTTATTCTATCCACGTTAAAGAGGTGGCTTAACCTAGCAGTTTCAGTCAAAACTCGTTTTGTCCATCCTACGCAGTTATTGGGAGTTTTTCCGTGTTGTTCCAACCAAAACTCGTTATGTCCACTCCCTGACTCACAGCCGTGATAGAACAGATTTTTCAAAACTTGACTTGTCCACACACCTCGTGATAGTATGTCATTCTTCAATAGTTTATCGCCTTTTCAGAAGATGGCAGCACCTGCATGATATGCAGTTGAAACCTTACTTTAGTGACGATTCGTTAGATGACGCGCTCGTTCCCCTGCGGCAAACAGGTGGTTTCACAAAGCTCAACATGTCCATGTGTGTTTCACAAAACTTATCATGTCCAAAACATTTATGCTAATAAATTGGTTATACATTATGTTGGGAGTTCTGCATCCAGGGACATGATTCGCACTGGCCTACTGATTGTTAATCCCCAATATCAGATTAACCAGAACATCAGGTTGCTGCAGAGCAAGTTTTTTGCTTCTCCCGGAAATGTTTGAAAAGTGGACATGTTGAGTTTTGCTTGAATCCTCCTCAATTCTTTAACGTTCATTCATATTTCAAATTCACTTGAGCTATCATCATTCACCGCCAATGAAAACCGATAAATGCATGAAAATATTAGGAAAATCTTCCCACTTCATTAGTAGAACGAGAGGGCGAACCATAAACCTTGTACTCCACATTTAAAGTGTCCATTTGTGAACCAGCCCCTCCCCCCTCACCAATTCATCAGATTGGAAAACAAGCCGACAATAGCAAACATGTATTATGTTACACATGACTTTAGGCTGGCTGTCGAATTCGCGCGAACGGTTCGCCTCCTTTCAAACACTGTTTTAAATGACGGCCTGTTTACTGCAAGTGTTTTGTTAGCGCGAAGTCAGGAATCACAGGGAACGAAGTAGATTCACCTCCAATGGACAGCCAGCCTTACCTGAAGGTGACCCAGAGTTATCAAGTTAGCTGTGATTTAATTCAGAGCATTCAAACCCGCCCTTAACGTAGATTTCACTGCCTTCAAGAAATAGACATCACACTTGACAAACCGCTACTCCTCACAATATGATGAAACATTTCACCTGAGACGACACTTCAATTGACTCAAGCAGCGCAGTTATGAACTAGGTACGAGCAGAACCTTTTAAAATATGATATCTACGATGTAGTTGGTTATCTACCTACTATGTACGATCCTGGAGCTAGAAATGAATGGAGAGGGTATCAACTACTGTGAGGAGGCTTGAGCCCGATAGGCACAATATTTTTTATTGTAGGTAACTGTCTGTTCAAAGCCTCGATACCACAAAAAGGCCATGAGGTATTATGGAGCACCTAGCAGCTCAGCCCCTGCATCAAGCACTGACTGCATCTCCTCTCCATCCGTTCCTACTACCTCCACAGTCATGACAATACTACTTGTATCCTTGTAAGTCTTCTAGTTTCAATTTTGTACATAATAATATTCTAAAAACTAACCTGGATGCAAGTCCAATATTTTTAAATTTATACGAAATAGGAACTATACTCATGTGGCATGACTCCTCTTCTGGGGTAGAAGACGTGCTGTTCGGAGAAGTGAAGGAGGTTGGTGACGCTAGACGTATAGACATCAGCAAATCTGAAGAGCCGCCTGGAGAAGTAGGTCGGATTGTGGTACGTTCTGAACACACTCCCGAATTGAGGGTTAAACACTTTCTTGATGTCCTGCCTGGAGGAAACATACAAGTAAGATCAGAGCATCAAATTAGTGGTACCTGATAATGAGACCAGAGACCTACACAGCTTCACATAATGTGTTATTAATATGTTATTAATTATCACATTCATACCCCAAATTAGCTTAAAACAATTGAAACTAATATGTAGGCATAGTGGATTCCAGTCAAATAAATTAGTTAAATAAGAAATATAAATATAAATATAATAAATATAAATATAATAAAGCACGTTTATTTATATAAATATAAATATAATAAATATAATAAAGCACGTTTATTTCCATGGGACAACGGAAAGCAATAGACAAAATGTTTAAATATGGAGATTTCTGTTGAATCTCTTTTTAGTTCTGTGTTATGTGGACAGTTTTCACAGAAGATGTCACTTTTTTTGCACTGCTCTGCCTACTTTGGTTTAAAAATTTTCTGGATTTTTCTAGAAGGGGTTCCAGAACATTTCAAAGAAATATCCATTAGCAATAGCCTGAAACACCGATGCCCATGCTAAACATATCTCACAGTAGATGGGACCAGAACAGGGGATTTTGAAGTCCCTGAAGAGGATGCATTTGTTCCTAACCCATAACACAGTAGACGATGTCCAAAAAGATAGGGGTGTCCCACTTGGCCAAAACGGACAGAAGAATAATTATAGAATTGGACCATTTTGGTTCACGTAAGTACGAGAGGGACTATGTGAATGTACAGCTCTCGTCAGGTTTCAACTTCATGACTAAAATCTCTCGAGACCTTCTGTCAGAACTGACCTCCCACATGTTCACAGGGCATCAGATTAGTCACATAAATAGTTACTTTCATGGTAAAGAACTCTTTTTACCTTATTTTATCCCGTTCCATCGTCCAAGTACCCAGAGTGACTTTGGCGTCTGGTTCATCCACCTCTTGGCACTCCTCGATCAGTTGTGTCAACATTTGAAGCCAATTACAATTCTTTTTGAATTCGGTATGGTTCAGAGTATTTATTTCATGCTATAATAAATAATAGATTTCGAATCAGACATTATGAATGAGTCTTTCAATATAAAATATTCAGTCAACTCTTGTTTTTGAGGATCTGAGTATAGGATATTATCTACAACATATCTACAAAACGTCAAAAATGTAATAAAGAACAAAACAGTTTCTAGAGCATTTTGAAACTCACAGTAAGTTCTTGAATGATGGCTCCTGTTCTCCAGCCATGTTCAAGCGTTACATCAGCCAAGTCACTATAGGGATGATCACCAAAATACAAAACTTCGCCTCCGCGCCAGCCAGTCAGCTCTTGCAGCTGTTTCAACGTTCCCTGGTGAAATTCATTAAAACAGAGATTTTTAGAGAAATTAATTCAATTTTCAAGAAAGAAACAACATTTTTCAAGGCTATGGCCAGAGTGGCTGTAATGGAGAGACCATTGTCATCCCACCATAAACGCGTGTTAAACCTTGCTTCTGTTAAACGTACCTCATAGTATATTATGCCTTTCTTGATTTTGGTTACTTTATCCCAAACGTGGGTGTTGTGTACTTTGTCGTATATCCTCAAGGGACGAGATTCGTCTGTGAAGAAAAGAGGTTTCCTAGCTTGGACTATAATGAGATCGAAAAAGTTCTCCCAATCGGGGCCAACCATGTGCCTCATTCCGGAGTTTCTGTAAATAAATGCGACGTTTACAAACGTTGTAGTGATAAGGATTGTCATTTAGATCAGTGGTGTTCCCAGTTTGGGCCAAGCGTGATGAATTAGGAGCAGAGTTGTCTCGCTCTGAGAACAACTACAGAGGGAAGGTATGGTGAAGCCAATTAAATCAAGTGAATACAAGGAGGATTCCTCAAGGTACTTGAACTCCCGAGAAAGCTTTACACAAAAGGAAATACTAGTTCCCTTGAAATTGAATATTCCAAATTGCAAACAGGTCCATTAAATCATATCAGAATATCACGATCATGGGCAGAGTTGATTAGACAAGTAGGATAAATATTTGTTGTTATGAGCGCTAGAAGAAATACTATTGGTACCAGTATTATAACAGGGTAGGTAGGTATAAACAGTTTTTAGAACAGAGTTGAGCTTGTTTCTGGTAATGCAGCTTGGAGCTATACAGCCAATTGCCCCAGCATGAAATACTCGAAAAGGAACGGAATTAGAAGCAATATAGCATATTATGCTGATATGTGTACGATTCGAAGTCTATTCTAAATTTGGCAATACCAGAGCATTGCGGAAGACTGGTCAAGTGTCTTCTCCTTCCTTGTTGAGGTGGTCGAACAACCTCCATTATCCAGAATAACTACCGAGTGCCATTTGAGCCCTTACTGTAATTGAGTTGAGAAATCGAATCATGTCTACTTACACAAATTGATATGGAGAATTGGTAATTAAGAAAAGTTGTTTCCCAGCAGCAAAAAGTCTCTCGAACCATTCCCTCAACCCAGGGCTGTTCCGTTCAAGGTATTCAGCCACGTTTTCTTGAACTATATTATGCATCTTGGGATGACCAGAACCTACAGAAGTCTGGAAAATAAAATCATAAGATTGACAAATAATCGTCGTTCATAGTTAATAATTTAGGAATCATAATAACTGAGTAATAATAAGGTACCTTAACATCCCGAAATAATATTTCTGGATGGTAGTCGATTTGAGATCGTTCGAAAAATTCAGCAACGTTGCAGAGAAGGCACATTTCCGGTACAGAGAAAAGATCGGCAAGTTGTATCATCTTGGATGAAAAATACTGAAAAATAAATACGTACCGAAATTTAAATTGAGGGTGGGGTAGGAATTGTAGGTATATTATGAAGTTGAACTTACAACTAAGCTGAACGTAAAACCATGAGGAGTAGATATTTATTTTATTTTGTGGGTATGTCACCATACAAAATACACAGTGGTGCGAATATAATAGAATAGACACACAATAAATTTATACAAATCAACCAAGGACAACGTGTTAAGTTCTGTACATCAGCACCTCTACCACCATGGGAATACCCATGAATACACTAATACAGCATTATTTACGACATAATCACACGATGATGAAAAACGTCAGAATAACAATGTGCATTGAGGCTCACCGTCTGGATAACTCACAGGGGACGTTGGGAAATGGACACACTAATTTATAATAACACTGCTCCACACAGAAAATTTTTCGGTCTCAAATATAGCCATTTCCAAAGTATTTATCATGCTGATGCCGAAAATCCCCACGAAAAGTTCACTTTAGCTCTTGTTTCAAAGATACAGAACCTACGTGGGTGTGAATGATCAATATGGCGGGTTATTGCATTTTCGAACGTTGGTATACCTGACAGCTGTCATTCCTATTGGTTATACTCTCTGTTTGAATATTGGAATCAACATTCAGGTGCTCTTTTGTTTGCTCACTCGTTAACATCAGTAGTAAAGCTTATTTTGTCGTTTAAAATCGAAATGCCGCAGAAGTGTGTTAATATTAGATTTGAAATCACAGTAAATGAGGCAGACATAATAAGTAAAAAAAAAATCACAGTGAAATAGCCAACTTTTGTTATATTTGTGGTGAAATCACTTTTTTAGCCCAGAAGCGAACCATCACCCAAATTGTGAAGACAGCTTAGTTGCATTGTTTTAGTGTGAAGTAGGTGACAATGATAAGGACTAGGCCCCACATATTTGTTGTAACTCTTGCTCAGTGCGGCTGCGATAGTGGCTTGGCGGTGAGAAACAATCAATGAAGTTTGCTGTACCAGCCAACCATGATTGTTACTTTCGTATGACACCATCTTTGAAGCAAGGATGGCCAACAAAAAAGAAAGTAGGTACGAGTGAATTATCCCAACATTCCATCTGCCATTCATCCTGTTCCTAAACCAGCTGAGGGTTGAGGAACGAAACTGCAGCAATGGAAACTCCTGGAACCAGGTGAAATCAGTGAGTAAAAATCTCGCCAGAAGTACCTTATACATGTCATGTCTTCAAAAAGACAGACGACGTTGTTGGTTGCATCAATGTCAACGGTTTGATGAATTCCCTGAAGATAAGTCATGCTCCTGGTGAATGGAGCCTCTTTGTAGAATCATCGAAACTCACTTTGAAAGCTGTTTTGCTTCCTAATGGTAACATTCTCCCTTCCATCCCCATTGGGCATGATGTTCATATGAAAGAAACTTAGGAGAACATGAAAGTACTTCTCGATTCAATCAAATACGGGGGTCACAAGTGGTACATCTGTGGATTGAAAGTAGTTGCTCTTCTTTTAGGAATTCAGGTGAGCTGAAACTGTTGTTTTCTATGTTTGTGGGACAGCCGAGATGGGAAATCTCAATTCATTAAGGAAAAATGGCCTTCACGCACACTACATCCAGGGGAGAAAAATGTCCAAAAGGAGGCTCAAATAGGTCCACGTAATATCCTACTTCCCCCTTTGTATATTAACTTTGTAAAAGCCATGGATCAGGGTGGAGACACCTTCAAAAATTCGGTCTAAATTCTGAAGGGCATTTTGGTGGGTTTTTCAAAAGTACCAAGACCTTGGTTGCAACATATCCTTAAAAATCCATTTCCTGGGCCTGTTAGCGATGAGCAAGGTGAATGATTCCACCAGGTTATTGTTGCAATGGAACGCAGGTATCAGGGTCGTTGGAACGAGACAATGCTCGCCGACTACTGCTGGGCTGTTACAAGAGATGACGAGCAAGAATAGGCGCTATTCCACTATAACCAACCCCTCTACTAATGGAGATAAAGTGCAAACTAAGAAAAAACGAGAAATGAGTCATGTGTACCGAATTTCTCAGGCAGGAACATAAATTTTTACAGTAACTCACCTTCAATCTGCTGTGTTTGTATCTTGAGAACAAGAGCTAATGAAAATTTATCATTGTCACATTCGTGTTTCTTGACCCAGAATGAGTAAATATAAATATTTATATGGCTATTTAGATCCCAGCAACTATCGAAAAATATTTCTTTGTTGGGCAGTGTAATAAAATACTACCAATCTTACACAGAGTAACATGCGTATTAAATACATTTGTGGGTGATTATGTAATATTGGTAATTGAACTAATATATTCATTGAGCAACAGGTAATGGTGTCGTTCATGCTCGAGTGGCTTATTCGAAACAGTATAGTTCGGAACAGTTCACGCACTGAGTCGCTGGATTATTACTTACTCCCTACGCGAAGACATCGTCACCAACCACCAGAAAAAAAGTCAAACGAAAAGAAATGAGAGAGGTCACAAGATAAACGCATTATCAGATAGAAGTAAAATTCATGGTTATTTAATAACCTTAAATAACCCCGAAACCTAGAAATCACCTTCAATATTAGAAATGGTAATTGTATACAATATATGGCGCCACCTCCAATCGTTTTGATACTAACATATAATGTAGTGGAAAGGTATAGAAATATAAAGAGGTAGTATTTGAATGCCGGAAACATGTTTGAGCCCGTGAAAGTACCATAGATTAGTTGGACATGTAGATCAAGTGGACGGGGTTGCGGAATAAAAACATCCCCCAAACAACTGATTAGTACCATATAGATTAGTTGGACATGTAGATCAAGTGGACGGGGTTGCGGAATAAAAACATCCCCCAAACAACTGATTAGTACCATATAGATTCTAATCTATATGGTACTAATCAGTTGTTTGGGGGATGTTTTTATTCCGCAACCCCGTCCACTTGATCTACATGTCCAACTAATCTATGGTACTTACACGGGCTCAAACATGTTTCCGGCATTCAAATACTACCTCTTTATATTTCTATACCTTTCCACTACATTATATGTTAGTATCAAAACGGTTGGGGGTGGCGCCATATATTGTATACAATTACCTTAGAAATAACTGAAACTTGACATCAGCAAAGATATACTAGCTTCAGTCAATCATGGTGAAAAACGTGTACAGGTATGGAGGTGTACTATATAAGTGAAGGATTTATTCACCTTGAGTAGATTTTGGTTTGATAGATTTGTTTAACTAGAAGCTAGAAACTGCAATCTGAAGTAAACAATGAGTGTCTCTAAAATAACTCTTCTTCCAACGATAAGAGAATGGATATAACACGTAAAATACCTGTTATACCTACTTAGTTGAGCGCTGCGTTTTAAACAAACATGTTTTCGCTATCACTGACCATAGAATTAGGTATGTAATTTATTTCAATGTGAAAAGGGGATACAGATGGGGGGGAGATCATTTGTGGTGATTTTTATTCATACGCCAAAATTAACCAAAATTAGCTTACATTTCAGTTTTCTGTTTTGCTAAAATTTGTTGGGATGAGATAATATGTGGAATCTTCTAAAAGGCACTGTCTGAAGCTGGAACGAAGCTCTGTGCAAAAAGTCAATCGGTGAAGGTGAAGAGGCCGTAGCCTTGCCTAACTGAACAAGAAGAAGAAGGAGAATGTGGTATGGGCGAAAACAGGGTTTTTGAAGTTATATAACTTGGCTCCCTTTAGACCTAGCGACTTGAAACTTTCAGGGTTTTCTATTAACCACACCAAAAAGATCCACACCGAAATTCAAGTTGATTGCTCAAAAAGGAGACGAGATATGGATACCTGAAAAACGTACAGTTGGTGCCATTTGTTTTTCTCCACTTGTTTGCTTGGCAGTGCGGAACGCTGCCGCGTTCCTAGAAGTAAAACTCCTAGATTTTATTTGGGTTGCCCTTCAAGATGAACTTAGGGAAAGTTGTTCAAAACACCACAATTACAGTATGTACTCGTTAAGATAACTTTTTTTCTTTCGAGAAATCGGATAAATCTGAAAATTCAACACAGTTCAAGTGTGTAGGAGACTATTGACACGAAGGATTTAACCTTGCACGTTACGTAAGCGTATCTAGATCGATTGCTTTAGTTTATCACCACTAAATCACCCTCAGTCCGCTTGGTGAAGACGAGAGTGTTGAATAAAAGGCCACGGTTTAATATAAGAGTCGGGAGGCTCGTCCCAAACCTAAATGAACGCTAACGAGAGGAAATGAGATGCTGTCACGCGGGATGGCTTGCCTACTTGTATAATATCCATGAGTGACAGCAACAAGCCCCCCATAGTACAAGAGACATCTCTCTCTGCTGCTGTATAAAAATGGAGCAGAAGCCTCTAGAGGTGCCAACACATATGAGCTGCATAAAAACGTTCCAGCAATGGAAAGTGTGCTTGATGAAATGTTCAAGGAAAATATGTGGGAGCCAACTCAGGAAAAGCGAATATTAAATCAGTTCTAGGTATACGATACTTAGGGGTTATAATCGATGACGAGCTTAGATGTGAGGAACAGATTAAGTACGAGTAGTTGGTACTGAAATTGAGAAGATTTCCATCTATCTTTTACAGTCTGAGGAATGTCCTAAATCAATGTTCCCTCTTAGGAATTTACAATGCTCTAGTACAATTAGCTTTGTCTTTCGTGATTTTAGCATGTGGGAGGGAGATTTTAGCATGTACAAGACTGTGCTTTTTCCTCTGTTCGTAAGGCAAAAAGCCATTTTAAAAATCGGTTTTCTGTGAGATCCCGGTACATGCTCTCACAAGAGTAGACACAATTAATTGTTTCATTTCGTTCGCTGATTTATAAATTGGCAGGATATTTATTAGAATTAGTTTTCCTATTAAAATATTTCCATAAGTAAGGTGGAATTGTTGAATTGTAAGTTACAGGTAATTCTGAAAACAATTCACACCGCACTGCATCGATTCGAGAAAAAAAGGCCAGCATCGCACACTCCTACTGTTAGGCATAATGTTGTACCTATTCTGCAACTCCCATTCCACAGCACAAAACCTAAGGCTTTAATGTGGAAGAGTAATTTCTATTAGTTAGAATGAATTGGTTTAGAATCATTGGAAATAAATATTTATCTATATATCTATCTTATATGTTCTATCATGAAAGTATTATAGAGGACATAAATCCAACTCACTTGCGACGTCTTTCCGTGGTTTTCAACGTAAGCGAGAGGAACTGTTTTATTCTTGTACAGCTTGAGAACTTCAACGTCTGGGACAGGAGACAGGCCGCGGTAGACAGTACCAAGCTGGATCTGTAGGAAGGAGTCCAGCTTCATCAGAAGCCCTTTTTCTATGTCGTAGTGGAGACCTCGAATCGCGAAAGTTGGGTCGAACTCCATCTCTCGTATGCCAGTCGGATACTGTAAACAAGAAGGAGTCAGATGAAAAAGCCTCAGGTACAATTCCTAACACTACAGAAACTACGCACGAAAACTAAAATCCAATTTTCAATGTGGAATTGTAAGTATTTCTAGGGAACCTCTTCACTTTGTTTCGCGTTGGGCCAATCTAGAGTTTAACAGGTATATAATTGCACAGTGCTGCATTTTAATTTTGTTTGAACGATGTCCGAAATCTAACTTGGTGTTTCTTACGTATTTTTTTCGTGCTGAATTCAAATCTTCAATCAGATTTTCTCCATCACGTACAGATTCTCCACAAACCCCTCCCAAAAAATTGAGTGAGTAAGTTTGGGGCCCAACAAAAATGCCTTCCTTATTTTTTTCCAGAAATAATTGTAGGACATTTCTTCCCTAAATACTGAAAACAAGGGTTTTCTCTATTCAGGGCCTCAATAAATTGTATCATAAGGCCGAGCTTTATGGAACTGGAACTTTTAATTGGAACCGTTCCTTAAGTGTAACTATAATGGATGGAACGGTTCAGACATTTTTTGGAACGACCAATCTTTAGTTTATTGTAATGCGCCCTTTGACCTCTACAGACCAGTTAAAGCAGTTCGATCCTTCCCAGTAAGCAGGGCAGCCTACATAACATGAGCGACCATGAGCAAGCCATATTGATGAGTTGAGTGTGGCACCGAAACTGTGCATGGTAGAGGAAAAATTCAGCACGAAAAATCCATTTAGAAACGAATGTTTAAAACTAAACATAGAAATTCATGGGCATGCAGGACCTAGGTCGGAAAGTTGTTGAACTCGGGCTGTGATTGACTTAGAGTTTTGAAATAAATGTCTAAATTCACTGTATTAGTAAAAAATTGCCCCTACGTTGTCCGATTTTTGAAATTCATAAAATAAATTTTTTAAATTGTGATTAAATTTTTTTATTGAAAAAACGAGACGAGGGGCATTTTTGGAAGGCTAAAACTGCAAGTCAATCACATCCTAAGATATCCTTCAAAAACCTTCCAACCCAGGTCCTGCAGGCCCTTAAATTAATTTCTTATTTTTATTAACCACCACCAACCCAAAATTTAGCTTTCTTTTGACAACTTTTCTCATAGCTACGGAGGGCGTTTTAAAGACTGCAAAATACGCACAACCCCTATACAATTCCCTAGTTAACTGTACATGAAACAAATGTAAATTTGGGAGGATGATTTGGGATGATGTTTAGTGAAGTCAAACGTGGGGCTATACGAGGTTTCTAGATCAAAAGTGAAAGGTTGATGGGGTTGAGTGTGAGGTGGCAAAATCGAAAACCTAAGGCTTGCGACAAAACGAGCGGAAAATTTCAAAACCCATATAACGAGACTATGGTCTGGCACTGTGGTTGTAAATTCATTAAATGTACTCAACAAATTAATAATTTAGACAA
Organism: Stenodema calcarata; assembly: GCA_963920205.1. Taxonomy (NCBI): domain Eukaryota; kingdom Metazoa; phylum Arthropoda; class Insecta; order Hemiptera; family Miridae; genus Stenodema; species Stenodema calcarata. The sequence goes on along the minus strand of OY986050.1, from coordinate 27,429,007 downwards.
AACCGTCATACTTGGACATTGTTATAAATTATAGCAGTAATAGCAACTTTTAGTCCTACCATACTATCAACTTTGATTTAACCCAATATCCATCTTTTCGTCGAGTCGAATGTTTAATTGTCACGATTAACTAAAATTGGGAACAGTGTACAATATTAAGTAGAAATGGACAACATAGGAGTTGGATAAGAAGGTAGTTCAGTGTGAAAGTCTTCATAAACAGAAACTCATACATAAGTCGACGCACAATCTTTTGGGCGGTCTCCAATAGTTGTAGAACACAAGAGCAAGGTGAAGGAAGACTGTGCCGAGCTATTTTTACATCCGAATTTAAGTTTGACTAAAATGTGGGTTTCGCTGGCGCCAAATAAGTTTCACGCTTTTGTAGAATGGTCGTAGGCACATTGCCAGGTGGCTACGAAGACAACTCATGAACCAGCCCGAGTCTCAACCACGTACGAGTATACTTTCTTGAGTTTTCTATAGGAATGATAGATAAGTATCTTCTAAGTGTGACCCTATTATATTTCCTAATAATGGAGCGTAAACCAATAAATAAAGTAAGTTCGCACCGTAGGTATCAACCTACACATCATCTGATCTAAACAGTGGAGTATATCCCATGTAATGTAGAGTATGCATATTCCATGCACGGTAGGTACACCATAAAAAAGGCTAAATTAGAATTAAAATTTAATACTCTACGAAACAACAGCAGGAGGAGTAGGAATGTAGGGGATATTCCAGAGGGAGGCGGCTTATACGAACACTGACCTCGTTATTACACCGAAAATAATACATAAACCTCCATAACTTTCGATAGGTATATATCGAAGGTATAGGTATATATCGATAGGTATATATTATTACAAGCTTTAAGACGTTAGTAGGTATAACGATAACAACGGTTAATTGCGCCCGCATCATATGTCAATATAGAACCAGAAAAAATTCGTTGTGAACTAGGACAAAATCATGAATAATTCAACAGTTTAGAGCTTTAGTTGTTTGTTTGAATACGCTCGAAAATGTCATGCAAAGTATATGTGAGGTCGTTCCTCTCTTTCACAATTAAACTAAACCCAACCAACGACTGTAGTATAGTCAGATATTCAAGTTTCAAACCAGTACATACTCATCCATCCACTTTCATTTACCACTTTTAGCGAATTTTGGAAGAAAAGGAAGTTTTTATAACTCGAATAATATTCGGATATTATCCGAAACATTTTTATACCAAAGATCATTCTGAATTCACTATCAAGAAATCTGTCTAGGCAATCGAAAAGCTAAGTTCATAGGTGGGCAGAATCGGGCCATTCGAATGAGGTTTCGGGAAGTTTTAGGGGAAACAAATTATTCATCAATTCCGAAAACGATACAGCCTGACAAGTGACACCTCATTTTATAGGTTTTATATACGCTGAACACATGGTGAAGTCAGAATTGCTATATCTTATTTTGTTCTCAAACTGGAGCACTGTGAGGATGAAGAAACGTGGTTATTACTCGAGATTTTCTTCACGATTCATGTGCTCTAATCTGACAACAGGCTGTTAGTAGTGCAATAGATGATTCGCCCTATTTTATGGAGTTGGAATATCGATACTGCATTCTGAAATGTAAAATACCTGGAGCAAACAATTTGTTTTGGTACCTAGTTTACTTAATCGTACGAACCTACTGCTTCGAAAATTCGCTCATACGATCATGCTACATGTCTGGAATTTTTAATTTATTTTCTGCATTTCCAGAACAAAGCAAGTCATGTTTAAATATAATTCGCAGAAAAATTCGATAAATTCTAGGTAGGTACTCCAAAGAATGGCGAATTTCTAATCGGTAGGTCCACTTGTTTCACTCTGAACAAGTTTCATTTAAGCGTCTACCTGAGGATTCGAGATTAGCCACAACCACGCTCTGGATTTCTAATCGACATGCTTGGAGTAAATGCACAGTATTTAGAAAGTCGGTCCAAAAGCATCTGATTTAGAATTAAATTTTCAACAACTTTGGTCCTGTGACATTTTTTAATGGAAGCAGTCATTTTCAACCTACAGGCGTTAGAAGTTGAGGGTTGTCAACTTTTTAGCCGTAAAAATCGTCCATCATTGACGGGCGATTGCAATTGAATGACTGGACCGATTTTGGTGTTCCGAAAGCCATTTAATGCGGTTTAAAAAAGAAACGAGTAAGATTTTCTGTAGGATGCGCACTTTTCGAGTTGAACCGAATAAGTGAATAAAGTGCGAAATTTCAAGGATTTTAGGTTCTCAAATCTAAAGCACGAACTAGAAACCGACGCAAACTCATACACCCGTTATTTAGGACCTCCAAGAGGAATTAAAAAGATTCACAGCCCTCGAGCAATTTTAGGGGCTAGAGCACTAATTGGCCTGGACACGACGCGATTTCATTCGTCTGTGCATACGCAAACGCGCAATACGCGCAGCTCTGCCAATTTTGAAGACATTTTCTGACCTCATATTTATTAAACAGGGATTGAAGCCACGGCAGGTGTTAATGAGGAACCGGGCGAAAGAGCGAACTAAGGCGGCGTGAAGGGCAAAGATGGGAAGATACATATTGTAAATTCATTACCACCTTCCATTCGTCGCCGTTTGATATTACGTCGAAGATATTACATGGAGTACCTTGAATTTGTTTATGAGCCCCTCGAGCCCGAGGTTGTATAGAAGGGAGTCCATTGAAGCCTTGTATACGGCCAGCGTGTAGTCGTAGTCGAAGCCATAGATGTTCACTTCCTTCAGGTCCAACTCGTTGCAGGCGAAAACGCCCTTGGGATTCACGTCCAAGGGTAACTTCTTCGCTGGATCACAAAAACACAGTAACAAACAACGTCATTTCACCAAATCTACGCAGAAATTCATGAATCAGGAACGCAATATAAATTAAATAGGAATTGACTATTCTACAAACGAAATATCACCACGAAACCAATAACCGAATAATAAAACCACAATATTATATTCATTATAGATATACACATTTGCAGTTTGGACATCACAGTGCTAACAAGTACTTGTAAATTATGAAATTACAACAAAAAAATACCGTCCTATCGTTTTTAGGCGCTTCATCACCACACCCCGTAGTGTACCAACTTATATACATACAAAACCTTATACGGTCTGCATTACATCTTTATTTGAAAGATCTAGGAACGCGGTAACGTTCCTCTCCGCCAAGCAAACAAGTTGGTGTATGCTTCCCGGACGTCACAAAACACGTTATTCAGGTATCCATATCTCGGATCCTATTTGACCAATCAACTTGAAATTTGGTTTGGATCTTCTTGGGATGGATAATAGAAAGCCCTGAAAGTTTCAAGACGCTAGGTCTAAAGGGAGCTGAGTTATATAACTTCAAAAACCCTGTTTTTCGCCCTTTCTTTGGACCCTGTTATTCTTATTCAGACGGTTAAGGCTACACCTTCTCCACATCATCGATTGACTTGAAATTTTGGACAGAGCTTCGATTCAACTTCAGACCGTCCCTTTTAAAAGATTTAACCCATTATCCCAACCCAAAAAAAGTTGTATAAAAAATAACACAGAAATTTTAAGCTAGTGTCCGACTTTAGTTCACTACAATTGTCATAACTCCCTTAAGTTGCACTGAAATTTAAATATGACGATACCCTTGAAAAGAGCATTGAATTGCCAGCTGGAAAACGAATTATTTTTAGGTGGAACTATGTAGTGCAAATAGAGTCTAAAAAGTAGATTTTGTCTAAATCTCAAAATCACCTGATTTTTTAAACGCATGGTGATCTTATTAGGTAATTCATATAGGAGGTGTGCTAAAAATTGCACCAAAAGGTCAGCTTTCCACTTTTTTCGCATTCAAACCTCATTTTCCCTCACAATTCAACAGAAAAAAAATTGTGATGAGTCCGTTGGAAAGCTGACCTTATGCAATACCTTTACGATTCTGCTACCTACGATAATATCAGATATTATTCTAGATTCTACGATAATACCTACGATAATATATATTACCTATATGAATTGCCTAATAAGATTAATAAGATCACCAAGCGTTTAAAAAACAGGTGATTTTGAGATTTTGATAAAATTCACTTTTCAAACTCCATTTTCACTTCTCAGTTCCACCTAAAAACAAATTGTTAGGTATTAGGCGGACAATTTAACGCTCTTTCCAACGGCATCGTCAATTTTAATTTCAATGCAAATTGAGGGAGTTATGGCAATTTAAGTGAAGGTCGAAAATACGAGAAAATCTTAAAAGTGAAAAAAGTCGGATTTTGAGTAGATTTAGAAAAAGTTGAACGTTGAGACGTTTTTATTACTTACTACACATCTAAGTAGTAAAAACGTCTCAACGTCTATGTATCTATCACATTGATGTGCAGTATTAATAACGTCTCGCCATGGCACCACGGGGAGATTTCGAAACGGTGCATGTGAAATGTTAGGTAAACCTCCATGGGAGATTGTTCATTTGAAATTCGAGATAATTACATGAAATTCAATTTTATCGATATTGTCATCTTATAATTCCGGCACTTCTCAAGATTCCATAAAACGAGATTTAGAGGGGAAGTGGAGGTAGAGATAAACGTAATATTTCCATTACAGCTTATCGTGTTATAATAAACGACCTGTCGTTCACGTCTGATAAAGTTTGTATAGAGAGCCCATTATTGGGTACATAATGACAATAAATTAATGATAACAATTATTGTATATTAAAGTTGAAAAATTGGTTGTTTACCAAGATACGAATATTAGTGTCGATTGGTACCATTACCAAACCCCCAGAACTTATTGTTGTCGATTTAAGGTGCAATCATTCAATGCCATGGTACATGTACGATAAATGTACTAGTAAACCCCCAAAAACCTATGCCTACTTCATAGCAAGCAATTCTAGAAACCATAATATAGCTGTTGGTTGTTTACTCAAGTGACATATTTCGGGAGGAGAGTTGGGGTTGAACTATTTTCGGAACTGGTTTTCTATTTTGGAAAGGCACAAAAATTTTCGTTCGACTTACATTCGCATTTCTGTTTCGTTCGCAAATAGGCGTCGTTGAGAGACAAATACTCTGGAGACAGCTGGGCTAAATTCCGGGTGTCGACGTGAACGATGTCGTGGAAAAATCTGCGCACCTCGTAGAAAAGACGTTGTTTCAGAAAAGTATTCATTTGAAACTGGGCGAACTGTAAATTTGATAACGGGCTGTAGATAGGATTTAGCTGTTTGAAAGTGATGGGTTGTTCATATTTTGATAACTCCACGGGAACATGGATACTAAACCACGGAGAGCCAACTCTACTCAATTCATTGGTCCAATGCGGCCAACAAACGAAACTAAAGCGCTGCCAACAGTTCAACTTGCGTAACCCGCGGGTTTGGAGTATTTTTGTCAAAATAGCGCATCAAAATAGCCGCAATTTCACCAATCTCAAAATAATTGGAAGAAGAGTTCATATTTCAACGGGAAACTGACTAGTTCAGAAGGAAACTGATCTCGCTCGTTTTGTAACCTCAAATGTTGGCAACGCTCTAGTTTCACTCGTTGTCTGTTTTGAGATTTCAAAGAAAAAAGCGGGAAGCCGATTATCACGAGTGGAGTGTGTCGTATCCATGAACGCACGACGGAGTGATGTTCTGGGAAACCTACTTCGGTAGTGGAACCTTCTCGTAATGAAGAAAGTTCGTATAAGTTCCGCTAGGGTCACTAGTGGCTCAAGGGTAGTTTACCACGCAGTAAAGTAGATGGCGTATGTCCCCGTTTAGCCCAGTCATGTCAGACACCAAAAACTCTGCAGATTCTTGTTGTATTAGTTGCATTATCTTCTTTGGTCAGATCATCCTTCTGTCTAGAAATGGTTGAATAATTGAGGAGCTTACGTGTCGAGTTTGTTGTTCTGAGGTGCGTTTCGTGCTACGGAAATGAAGGTAATTTCGAATGTTTGTTGGTAGGTACTTCTTTTATAGAAAAATTATTACCGACGTAGTATTAAAAACCCCAGAATTATATCGTATTAATTAATCATAATTAATAATAATTATTATTAATAATAAATACGAATTATCAATACCTAACAATAAATTATAATAATTTTCAGTAGGTTTATTTCATATTTAGATAGAGTTTGTTCCGTAGAATTTTTTAAGACCATCCGCAGCTTTGTACGACCAGCCGTTCGTTCACAATGACGGCTCAAAGGTTGAGCCTGTCGACGCGATCTTGAATCAAACGGTTGAAATACAGGTCGATTAAATACAGGTCGACTCGATTTTCATACTAACTAGCTGTTTAGAACATCATATGGTTTTAGTGATGTCGAGTTTGTTGTTCTGAGGTACGTTTCGTGCTACGGAAATGAAGGTAATTTCGAATGTTTGTTGGTAGGTAGGTACATACTTCTTTTATAGAAAAATTAAAAAGTATTAAAAACCCTAGAATTATATCGTATTAATTAAATACAAATTATTTACATTTAACAATAAATTATAATAATTTTTGCTAGGTATCTACTTGATAAACTTATTAATAATTAGTGATAATTCATAATAATAATTAATCTAACATTAAATGTTAATCTAAATTAATCTAAATTTTAGGATCTAGACATTTAGAACTAGTGATCTAGACAGAAGGGTGATCTGTAAATTCTTGACACAACGGTTCATTATCTTCTTTGCACAGATCACCCTTCTGTCTAGATCACTAGGTCTAAATGTCTAGATCCTAAATGTTAGATTAATTATTATTATCAACTATTTCTCATTGCAAACCTGTTCATTGTGTACCCAAGATCCTTCCCTAAAAGACCTGGCAGCGGGAAATATTATTCAACATGGTTTGAAAAGGGAAAAACAAGTTTTGTAAAAAATCCCAATGCTCTAGGTAGTAGTCGATACCAGTGACCAACATTTTCTTCAGTAGTCGACATGGTTTTGCACTAGTAGTCGACCTACATGTGTTAGAAGTCGACAGTATCACTTGAGTCAGTAGTCGACAGGTTTCGTCATTCCATCGTTTTCGAATTTTACGACATCTAAATAAAATACATTCAACTGTGAATCGGAACTTGAAAATAGATTAATAAGATGTAATAAAGTAGTTATCAGACTTTTTATTTGCAAACAGCTCATTATCAGTCTCAAATTGCAATAAGTAATTAAGTAAAAAGGTATGAAAACAATAGTCGAAAACTCATTGTCAGAAAATTGACATTACAGTTGGGCTTAGGTACCTATTTACATATTTTTTTGACATTTTCATGTCTTTGCTTTGGCACATGAATGAAACGGGAAAAATTTGTTCCTTGATTCACCCTTTCCCTCAGATCACGTCAGAACACAAGCGACCGGCGGGCCATTACGTCAGAGCCTATGACGCACGAGCGTATGACGTAAGACGGCTGGCAGGAGGCCAAAAAGTACGTCAGAGCCTATGACGCACGAGCGTATGACGTAAGACGGCTGGCAGGAGGCCAACAAGTACGTCTGAGCCTATGACGCACGAGCGTATGACGTAAGACGGCTGGCAGGAGGCCAACAAGTACGTCAGAGCCTATGACGCACGAGCGTATGACGTAAGACGGCTGGCAAGAGGCCAACAAGTACGTCATAGCCTATGACGCACGAGCGTATGACGTAAGACGGCTGGCAGGAGGCCAACAAGTACGTCAGAGCCTATGACGCACGAGCGTATGACGTAAGACGGCTGGCAAGAGGCCATTAGTGCGTCAGAGCCTATGACGCACGAGCGTATGACGTAAGACGGCTAGCAGGAGGCTAACTAGTGCGTCAGAGCCTATGACGCACGAGCGTATGACGTAAGACGGCTGGCAGGTGGCCACCAAGTACGTCAGAGCCTATGACGCACGAGCGTATGACGTAAGACGGCTGGCAGGAGACCAACTAGTGTGTCAGAAGCTATGACGCACGAGCGTCAAGGGGAAGGGGTTCAAAACGAATTTTGGTACGACATGGTATGACTATGGTATGGTATATTATTGTATGTATGATTTAGTATAGTACAGTACGGTATGATAGGAAAGAAATGGTATGAGTACGGTGAGAATATGGTATGGTGCCGATTTGCAACACAGTCTGGTATAGACAGAAGGGTGATCTGCACAAGGAAGATAATAAACCGTTGTGTCAAGAATTTGCAGAGTTTTTTACTTTGCTACATAAACTCGAAAATGTAACGCGGGAATGAAACGCGGGACATGTAACGGAGTTTCTGATGATTTTCGCTTACAACCGATTAGTTGCTACGGAACTTTATCTTCGCCAGTTATCATCGTACAAAAATCGTTCACCACTCGTTGGATAGCTCTCGATTTACCTAACCATATTACGTTAACCACTGCGGAGTGCGTGGCCGACAAGCTGCGCTATGAGCGTGATTGTTTAAATAATTGTTTACACACAGGTAATTTATATTCTCAATAACTTATATTGTCAACACGCATGCAAGCTTCATATAAGTTTCTGATGGGAGGGGGCGCAAAGACAAAAAATGTCCCTCGTGGTTGCGTACTTGTACGAAAGCTGTACCCACCGTTTGTGTTTTTAGTGTTTGATCTAGTTCCTCCATCTTGCGTATTGTCATCTACTTGCGATACACCCTGTATATAAACATATATATAAACATATATTCAACATTGTAGGAAATGTAATGCTCCACAACATTGAAAATAAACGTTTTGGTCGAAAACCAATTAGTTTTGAAGCTATGAGCCGAAAAAAGTTCAAAAAAGAGTTTGAGGTTTTTCGGCTCTTCTCTAATTAGCAGGGGATCCTCGAATTGAATAACTTGACAAAGTCACCCCACACCACCCTGAATTTCCTCCAGGTACAAAGTGCAAATTTACTTGTATTTTGCTCATCATGATGCGTTATAGACCCAAACTTTGATTTTCTATTATTATTAAATAATTTTGTTAAATCATCTGCAAATGACATAATATGTCATAGAATATTATTCTGAATAATAATTAAATGCCTTATTCTGAATAATAATTATTAGGTATGTACCTGCTGACCAAAACCGGTACAACCACAACGGGCGGAGAAGCATCAGTACACTTGAGATGAAATCTATGACGGTATTTCGGAAACTAGCCATCAAGTTTCAAGTTATCAGTAATCACGTAATCAGCTGTGGTTCCATGGAAAACAAAACCCTGCAAATTCTTCCACCCTTCTGTTTCCATCCTTGTGAGTCTCGAAACTGTCCGAAACTGTCCTAAAATATTGTTCAAATAGGGAGAAAACCTACATAGTTGTACAATTATAAAATGTATATAGATGAGTTATTTAGAGTTTATTTGAAATTATATAATACTCGGGGTTTGCCGTAGGCCGTCCGTGCCACTTAGCCAGTCCACTGGTTTAAAATTCAAAATAAACCAAAAATTTTGAAGTAGTGGAAAGACGATTTGAAGCGTCTACATTAATTATGTTTTTGTTGTCGAAGTATAATAATCAACATCAAAAAAGTGTTCTTCATGAAAATTTCATATTTAATAGATTTCAATCAATCAATTAATTTATTCCACAATATTAAATTTTACCTCAAGGGCTGGTTGTGGGGATCAAGGGGAAGTATGGAACTGTAATTTTTATGGGTCGCTTCGTCTTGATCAGGGTACTATGGGGGATATAGTCCTAGTCCGGCAGAGTGGGTGCGTTGTACAACTACAATTACAATAGATTTCAGTTGTAATTTCAGAATTTATCTGCCTATCACAGTGTTTTATTATAACAATAATTATTTTATAAATTGTATAGGTACATTATTTTCTAATTAGTTCATTTATAAATGAAGTAGGTACCTACCTCCTGAATTTAACAATGTGGTCATTTTTGACGTATTGGCAAATCTGATGAGTGTTGGAAATACGCCAATATCTGAAGTTCTTAATTACTTAAGTTCCTCCTTATCGGTAGCCTCAGATGCGCCACTTGTGCAGTACAACTGAATTTACTGTGCCCAAGATCTAAACTGTGCGAGTGGAAGAGATTGACCAATCATTGGTTCGTGTCCGCCGCCAAAGTCGCACCCTGATCGTGTTGCGGTTCAAGTGCGGAACGCCAAGAGCGCCCTGGCACTTACCCTTCCCGTAAAATCAAAGAGCTTTCAAGGCACGTAACAGACACACTTGACTCAGGTTTCTACCAATGAGGATTCCTTCAGTTCTTTCAACTCACGGGTGTTCCACTTACTGTGTCCGACACAAGGCCTATTGCCTACTTTCTGTTACCTTTCGGTACCAATTCATACAGCCAGGTTTCCTCATTATATTAAGAGATTGCGTTCAACGTTATTTCCAACTAACATGCACGTGGTGGGTTCGAATATTTCTAGAGCCGAGAAAGTTAAAGAACACCATTCGAGTTAAAATGAGCTTTGTGGGCCATCACTTGGTCACCGCTTCCAAAAATGAGTAATGATGGCTGGCTTTATGAAGAGAATAGATATTGATTATTTGAATTAATAAATATATGAAAAACCTAATATTTCAGTTTTACGCAAAAAAAATATTCAAAATTGAATTTTTGTTGAGTACCTACCTGGAGTTAATTTCCTGTAATGAATACAGGAAGGTGAGGAGTAAATTAATTCAAAGAAAAATGCTTAAAGTTTTGAAAAATGTTGAAAATCAAAAATATACAGATATTGTCGTTGGGTTCCTAAATGATGAAAATTAGTGATAATAGTGAATAATTAGTGATAATCTATATCTATAAAATCTAATGTATTTATTTATGTCCTCTACTATAGACGGCCAAAGTTTGGCCGCCAAACCGCTGAACCGATTTTGGTAGAGATTGCTCCATTGTAATGAGGAAGTTCCAGGGATGGATATAGGCTATGGTAGAATCTCCAAAACGTCCTATTTCGAGGAGAATGGGCCTTTCTTTCGCGATGCCACTCGTGTAAACAATTTCGTAAATAGGAAAGGGCTAAAATCATAAGCTCCTGAAGCTTCAATTTGATGAAGCTGCAATTTTATATATGTACAGGCTATATATAGCCTGCTTAGGATTTAAACTTTAAGCAGCATAGAGCCGGAGTCAGCTGAGAGGCTCCTAAAGCTAATTTTCATGCTATTCTCACTATGAAGCTGTAATTTGGTATGTGGCCTCCTTAGGACTTCAACTTGATGCTGCCCAGGCTCAGGATCATATGATGGCTGAGTGGCCCTCGAAGTTAATATCTGTGCTATTAAGCTGTGCTAACTCGATGAAGCTGTAATTTGTTTTATCAGTTGTCAAGGTTATTTATCACACTGAGTTATTTACGCACCCAGACCGGGTCAACGCCCTGGTAATCTGGCTACTTAGTTATAATTACCAAGTGGGAAGTTTTGGTAAGGTACTTATGAAGTTCTATAGTCAGGTCATTCTGGATGGCTGGAGCATGAGATACTTATTAACGTCCCAACATTCTAAGCACTATTAATTTTTCCAGGGCCCCTTCCAGTCTTTCATCACGTCTCTTTGGGTGGCAACTTTAACTCTTTGTCTAGATCTAAGTAGGTATTTCAAATCGAGTAAAAGGAGTTCAGTTTTGAGAGGGACCCGAATGATTGTAATAAAAAATGTCTCTACAATTCCTAGTGCTTGAATTCGAGGATAAGGCAAAAATCCTGATTGAGTTATTTGGTAGATATTTACTGCTGAGACATGCCCCTTGTTTTCCTCATGTAGGCATCCTTGGACCTGGAAAAAGTTTGTGGATTTAATTGTTAACGAGAAGGTACACCTACTTCAGACCCGGTCATAGAATTTCCCACCAGTGAGAACTAGGACTTATCCGCCTCATACTGTTCTCTATGCCTTTTCGATTGTTGCTCGTAATGATAGACTGAGTGTGGATAACCTTTCTTTTCCGTGATCAGGATTCATCCACGCGCCGTTAACGTGTATCGGAGAAAGTTTACGTTCTTTTACTTTTCCGCCTAAACACTATATGAACAATTAAGTCGAGTGCCTACACCTACTTTTCATGGGTAATGTTAATCAATTATACGGGCATGTTGGCTGGTGAGAATGAAGTCCGATGAGTGGAGTTTTAACAATGATACGAGCTTAGTATTGCTGCTTGCAATTTCTTCGTGTTTAATAGATTTTGAATTCTCAAAAACATGATTTTCTATTCATACGAGCAAATTGAATTATACGCAAACCTTCCTGGAAGCTCTGGTAAAGGATCAGCTGATTTGCTGTGATTTTGCAGTTGTGCAGATCACTATAATTTCCAAACGCGAAATCGCATGATTATGAGGAGGAACGGTTTAAAATTCGCGTAGCGAACGCAATGACATCAAACCAATCGGTGGTCATTATGAATCCAGGCATGAAGATCCAAACCCACGATCGAATCTTTCCTAAGTCAGTTAGATCCTCCAGTAGAACGTTGGGGTTAGAAGGACATGAAAACGTTGTTCGTATAGAAAGGTGGGCACCTGCCACATCCACCTGAGGAATGCGCGCCAAGCGGGGAAAGTGACCTGCAGCAGCCCGAACCACCACAAGGAATCACGTTTCGTCGCCGTCGACTTGCCTCAATATGTCTTTAAAGTACATTTCGGTCGTTGACATAGATGACCCATGAGTTCAAGTAATGTGCATGTGCAAGTCATGAGCAAGTAATGTGCAAGTAACATCTCATTTCATAACTACATTTCATGAATTAAGAGCTAGAAGGCTAGATACCTATATAAGTAAAAATCCACCGGCATGCGGTATGGCTAACAGAGTGAATTTTCGAAGAAATTACTAATTTTATGTAAAATGTCTCCATTTTACTGGTTTTCGAACAAACTTTTTCTCTCCATTTTTTGCCGATTAACACCTCAGTCTGAACACGATGGTGGAGTCAGAATGGCGATATCACATTCCGTTACCCGATTAGAGTAGATGAACCATGAAGAATATCTCAAGTAATAACCACGTTTCTTCATCCTCAAAGTGATCCAGTTTGAGAACGAAATAAGAGATCGCAATTCTGACTTCACGTCGGGTTAACAGTACAAACAAAGAGAGAGAAAAAAAACTTTAAAATGAGGCGTCACTTGTCAGACTGTTTTATTTTGGGAATTTATGGGTAATTTCCTCCCCTAAAACTCCCCAAAACCCCCAAAGAGTGGCCTTTCGATTGCCAAGACAGATTTTTTTGTGCAAATTTGAACTTTTTATCTCAATTATATGGAGAGTTATCGTCTGAAATGACACATACATAGATATACGAGTATATACTCGTATATTCTTCTTAGCTGTGCAACCCCACAGCTGGATGCCATACGTCCAAATGGGCATTAGCACTGTCTAGTACAGGAGCATTTTATTATGGATATACTAGTTATCTGCCATATTTTTCTTTCTATGCGTTTCTTCCTCAGAAGTTCACGAGCAGCAACCGGGTCGATAAGTCCATCTCTATTTGAAGGTACAGTACTGGCAGCGGTACAGTGCCACACTGCTTCTTGCATCAATTCGGTTCCACCTCTCCGTCCAATTGATTGATGTTGTCATCAGCGGCCTATTTAGCTAATTGTTTGTTTTGAAGTCCTGACAGTTTGTTTGATCATTAACAAGCCAGTGTCTTTGTTGACGACGGATTCACTTAAAGTTAGAACGATAGCAGTGTGGTTTCCTGACAGGTCGGCACTTCCACTCACATTTTTATAATACCTTTTTTGCTCGCCAAAGACGTCCATGTTCGAACTCAGCAAATTTGGGAGGTGTCACTATCTTGAAAATCGAGATATCCTGCGAAAACGTTAGTGGCCATTGGGCCTAATAAATACTATAATATTGCCGATTTCTTGCCCTCGGGTTTCCTATGGAGCCTATGAAAAACCCATGGAGCCAGACATGAAACTATGTAGGTACCGGTTCATTTCAAGAAATCATCGCCTTCATGCCATGGATTTTGATGGTTCGGTGAAATTCAGTCTCACGACAACTCGGCATGATTGGGCCACATCGTAAGTGGATATCTTTTTCCATGAAAGGTAAAATAGTTTTGCTAGAGTCCGCGTAATGATAGAGCGAAATATTACTTTTAAAAAAAATTAATTCACACCTGTTGGCAGTTGAATAGCTACCCAGTGTGCCACTCCGGTACTAAGTGTGCCGCCCGGATCCGGAAGACCCCACTCGAGGACTCGAATAGGCCTCGCCTTCGTCGCGCCGGTGCCCCCTTTGGTACCCTCTGATCCCCTTCCCTCACACTCCTTCTTCATCAGCAGATGTCCCTACCATAACATCTAGAGGTACGTCCTCGACAACTTTCACTTTCGTTCCCCACTCTATAAGTCGTTACTTTCCAAGCAATAAAGTAATTCATTTTGCTGGAAATAAACCCCTCCCTCACGGCTGTCCTCACAACACATTTTTCAAATTGAAAGATAACCACAGGTTTTCTATCTACAACGACACCAAACATGTTTTTGTTTGCTTTTTATTTCGTTTTATAGGGAATATACAGTTATACTCTATAAATTCCAGTCACTATATTAAGTTCGATATATTAAAGTGCACTGGCACATGTGTCCAAAACAGTACATATCAAATAAAACCACAATCAGAGTGTACAAAGCACCATGATTTCCTTAATACCTTTTACACTATACAGGGAGATGGGCTCTCAGATGGAGAAAACAAAATTTGAGTAAAACTACATCCAAAATGGACTGAAATGCCGCCAACCGTATATTTTTATCTAAATCCGTTCTAGAGATATGTTTTTTAAAAGTTTTTCCTGAAAAACCCCATGTTTTTTCCTCTTTGAAACACTAATGTTTCCCCTTTACCTACCACATTCAATTTTAACTTTTGACAACGTATTCGGAGACAACATAAATTTGCTATAAGATTAGTGTACTTTAATTCTTGAGAAGTACCATTTGATGACCACAACAGTAGCTCAGACATTGACAGATTTGGAAAAATAAAAATTCTGAAAATCTATAGAGCGTTAATACACTACTCCTCCGAAAACAAAAATCCTGGACGATCTACGAGCGGATCACCTCGTATAGGTGTCTATACCATAGGTATTATGGTCTTCTCCAAGTGGGTGTGATCAGCGTATAAATTGACAGTTAAAAAAATATTTTTATTGCGCAATATCATCAATATATTGTACATTGTATTGTATGAGGAACAGAAATGGACCCAATGCACCTTCCTAAATTACATCAAAATCATTTATCACTTAATTTCTGGAATAAACACAAGCTGAACAAGTAGTCCAAGGTTTGGAAAATAGTATCACTATGAACCTAAAGCCTGCGTCTCATCAAAATGTCTGTCTGTGAATGGAGTTGAACGCAATGGAGATATCCCGCTTTGTCTCAGACTTCAAAAGCCGCAAGTATAATTGTTGAGATATTTCAATTAAGATTCGAATCCGGACACTAATCAAATCAACTATCCAGTCTCATAGTCATGTTACGACTATGATTCCATATATCGTCTGCGTTTATCGACCATCTCAGGAGGTAGTAGCAGTAAAACATAGTTCGATCTTATGGTCTTGTAGGTCAACCTAAGTTGGCCGGACAAGTTCAGTTCCAGCCTCCCATATCGGCACGAGCTCCGGATCTGTCCCACATCGCCAGTCCATGTCAACAGAGCTCCTTCTCAGTGCACTAATACAAACTTCTAGTTTATCCCTTCACTGCTCAGGTGAATTATGCCAGAAACATTGTATAATTGGTAGGATGTTGAATAGGTAGGGTAGAGGTGGTATTGTTGGATATACCCGACTGGCATAGTGTTTTCGTGTAACTTGAGCTTTATTTTAAAACGCGGCAATTTTTGGTTTAACTTGAATGCCAAAATAACCACAGCATCTGATTTTGTAGCCTTGATATTTGTGGAACGAGTCATCAAAATATTGCCTGTATACTACGATCAACAAATAGATCAGGGAAATTCGAGACATTGGACATGTATGGTCATTGGACATTAATGGACATGTATGGTAATATCAATTTTTGAGGTTTTACATTCTCAGCACATAAACATCAGGAAGTAGGGAAAACTGCGAGTTTATGTTAATTTCTTCTTCCTGCATGTATGGCGGACAACTGCCTGTGGACACACTCAGTAATTATACCTTTTCTTAAAACCTCTGCTACATAACCACTGATGATCCTCGGGGTGTTTCCGAAGTTTATTCATGAGTGCCTCGCTTCGGACGTACCTTCACGGAACGTTGAATAGAAGGAACTGAAACGAATGGAAAGGCGACAGATCCTGTGGGATATGGCCCAGTGGCTGCCTTGTAGGAAGTCTGAAAATACAATATACCAACAACGCGCGAGATCTTTATCTCGTTCCTGAAAAACTATTAACTGGCTTCTAACGAGTGATCCGAAAACGAATTTTCTCTTCGATAACAGCCTTCCGCGTCGTAACTCCAGTAAGCGACTAATCAGCAGTACTCTTAGCTTCACTGCTCTAAGTGTGCATAGGCCGTGGGGATGAAGGAACAACTAAGAGCCGTCACTCATTTCTTCTAGAGAGCCCTCTCAATAACGTATCTCATCACCAGAAATTGGTCCCCAGAAGAGCAATATAAATATAAATATAAAGAGGGCTCTGTAATGTAGAATATTGTGGTCAACATTGATCTTTTATCCCTTTTGTTTGCACTTGCTGTGAACATTGATCGTGTCAGATGATTTCATCTTTGTGTAATTTCATATTCCATTCAATGCTGAAATAATAATTATTGGATACGTACCGCTGGGGATTATGAAGTTCTCAATCGAAACTACAGCCTTCGAACCTGTCTATAGACAGATAGATCCATATTAATGGCACTGTAATTCTGTCTGTTTGCAGATCAAAATTTATTAATGTTCGTGTTCTTGGGTACATTCCATGAGGAGGGAGCGGTTTTGTAAGTTGGAGCAGTAACCAATTCAAGTTTCTCGTATAATATTATTACTATCCTTTGCACAAAACGAGTCATCCAAATACATAAGGAATACCTTGGAACTGTAATATAATGCTCAGTTTCCAACATAAATTGAATCTCAAGGAGGGAAAGGCAAATACGCCAATTAAAACTAATATTTCTTTTTTATAATACCTGCAACTATTAGTTCATAAATTTCAAAACCAGGATTTGAAATGTTATTCTATCCGAGATACTTGGGATTCAACATAACTCGACGGCCCGCTATCTGACTGGGCCGAGATGCGCCGTTATGTTTCGAAAAAACCAGTTCGCATTTCTAGGATTTCTTCCTGTCCGGATCCTTTTTTAGATAAAGCATCGTTTTGATAGGCCTCTGGTTTATTTTCATGGGAGTCAGAAAATATTCAGATCAGATATTATAGCCGGAGGAAATTAGAACGACGAGTTCGTATTAATATGGTTGATACTGTCGTAATTTACTTACAGCGGAAGTCGGTTGATATTAAGTACTTACATTGGTTGGGAAACAGGATTTCTTGAAATAGATTCAGAATAGTATACATAAACCAATGTGTCGTTTATGTATAAGATTTATAAGACTATCATAAGAAACAAGTAGATACCTACGCAACCAAGGGGAGGTACAACTAAGGTATAACTAAGCTATTCACTCAATCTAGATCAGTATTCTAGATCATCAGACCCAAAATATGAAAAACCTGCGAAGTCAGGAGGAGTAATGAACCTTTCTTCCCCGTGAGGGTCTCTTTTAATTTATAAACAGATCTTCATTAGTTGACTCTTCATAAAACTCTGGTTGAAAGGGTGAAGGGAAGTTGCGCAAGTATAAGCACGAGTGTAATGGTATGCAACCTAGAATAAGATTACCGTATGTTAAAATAGAAGTGTGATTGGTTTTGTAAACTTGTATTGCAGATGGTGGCCTTAGCATAATATATATTATTATACCTATCATTGTACTTGTATAAGATAATGACGTTTTGATTTGTCGAGACTGGGAAAGGGTGCTATTCTTTTTCGTTTTTAATGTGGGTTGGAAAATTATGGGCAGATATGGAATCAAATGTGCTCCTAGTTATTTGAAAGAAGTGACAGTGACAAAAAATATTTTGTATCGCACTAGAAGGTTTGATTGGTGCATATTTACAGTGAAAACGAAGTGTTCATTTGTACAAGCTACATGACATGTAGCTTTGTGTCATGTATGCACATTGTGCATGTGTCATGTTCAAGGCAGTTACACTCGCAGAACCAGGGGCTCCTGAGTGAAATCTGACCACATCCGTCATGATGAAAAGTTTCATTCTTACCCATTCACCGACCGCACGAAGGCTCCCCTGCTGATTGTTAGTGTTGACTACCTTTGTACAACACCACGACATCCAACGCACGGATTACCTACTTCTACTTTCTGCCTTGACGTTTTCTCTTCATGGAACCCACAATTATAGACCCGGGTCTGTCAAATGTACTGGTGGGTACCTGCTCTACCCACCAAATATAACACTGATATAGTGCTCTGACAGTGTTATTGCTAGTTATTGCTGACAAGTAACCATCTCCAGCAGGTCAATGGTGACACTAAGCTGCCAAGTGTTGGTAGCTGTGCTTTTTTTTCGTGAAATTAAAGATAATTTAATATCATTGATTGATTTGATAATTGAGGGATATTATTATGAGCTTTATCAAAACTCAGTAAGACAACTCTTTTTTCACGTAGAACTCCCAACTCCACGTTCGCCAGTCTGGAGGCTTTGGGCTCTAACATCCAAAATCAATCTACGACTCCAGGGGTAGCTTATTGGACCCATGATAACATCGAGAATGTATTTCACCTTCCGAGGTGGTCTGAGATGATAGGTGAAAGTCTAATCGGCAGCGCCTTATAGATCGCCTGTTAACAGGATTTGGGAGTCACACCAAACTGACGGATCGTTGGAGGTGGAGAAGCCCATAGTAATCAGGGAGATTCTTTCATCAATATCCCTGAAGATAGGGCGTGGAATGCCCCTCGGGCTCGCCTTTTGGGATTTCAACTTTCTACCTTGTCTGAGACTTGGTGGATAATAATCCATTGGTATGGATTGATAATTATCAACCGTTAGATCTCGCAGAGATTTCGTAATTTTAATTCAACTTTTCGGTTGTAGGCGGGCTTCAAACATTGTTAGCTTTGAAAGATTCGAAAACAAGCAGACATTTTTTTGTAGGTTGACTCAGATTGATTCTAAAATACTTGTGTGGTATCGTTTTCTACAGTTTCTAATTACAACTTGAACGTACAGACGTACATGTTGTTCCCTGTGACCGAATACAACATGTTGTTGCCAGTAACAAGATGGAACTTCTGAATGGCTGCTTCTGGAACTACATCCAAATATTCACGAGGTCCCTGGTCAGTCGACCCATCGCAACTAGCCTACCACAATACAGGCCAATGGTGACGAGAACCCCAGTATGACGCACTAGCTTCCCGTATTTAGTACTGGGTTGTTGTATAATATACAACAACCCAGTACTAAATACGGGGATTTAATATTTAATATTTAATAATGTATTTAATATTATTAAATATACGCTCTATCGAATTGGGATTGACAAAGTACAAATTTTGAACTTTGTCAATCCTAATTCGATAGAGCGTATCAATACCGTGATTTTTTCAACCAACGTATCCCTTGCGCGACGCCGAAACCTGGACGATTCTGCCAACAGCCCGGAACCTACGTATCTCTCGCGAAGCTTTCGGAAGCTGGATTTCGGCTGTGATAAGTTTAGATTGTACGTAAATCGCACTTTAGTAAATTTTACTAAAGTAAATTTAATAAAGTAAATTTAACTTTATTTACCTTGAAATGCACAAAAGTGCGATTTACGTACAATCTAAACTTATCACAGCCGAAATCCAGCTTCCAAAAGCTTCGCGAGAGATACGTAGGTTCCGGGCGGTTGGCGGAATCGTCAAGGTTCTCGACGTCGCGCAAGGAAAATTTATAGTTGTTAGTGGTGATTTCCCGCCTATTCTCGGTCGTGAGTCCTGCCAGAGATTAGGTTTCATTAAACGAATTCAAGAAATATTGATGTCCAGGGAACATTTTTCAAGGGATGTCAAGGGATGTCTATATAACTTTGAGTATGACATGGACATAGTAGAGAACCCTCGTTAAAAATACATCCAGCAAGACGAGTTCCCTATGCGACTGGATTAATTCACGGACGTGTGGGCGGAATTTGATGGTTGAGACGGGAATAATAATTATTATTATAACGATTATAATCAAACCAGTCGTTGAGCCCACCCCAGCGGTCTCACCCATGGCAGTGGTTCGCCAAAAGGACAAGGTTAGGACAACTCCCTTTCTTTAATGAAAAGCTCATAAATTGAGCCTGCTTGGTGGGTTTACCGTCCTGGTTGATCTTCTAATGATCGGACCACTCATTTGGACTGTTGGAGGCAACTGAAGTTCTTGGCTTATCTTTCTCAAGAACCACGTTGCTATCCTCTACAATGAATTATCTAGGCTGAGGTAGCAGAAAAAATAAAAAACCACGGTACCGATACGCTCTATCGAATTGGGATTGACGACCTATACATAAAATCTATCGTTCGAGGTATGAATAAGATTTATAAATAATAATTAAACAAAATAAATAAACCAAGACAATCATACAACGGCTGCTACAAGGTAGTTCCTATCCTAAAAAAAAGTAAAAAGAAATCAATCAGCTTGGAAGGAGCTCCAACAGTAGCCTTGAGACATGCTTGCTATATTGGGGTGCCCTATTTTATTACATTTCGCATTCTCCCTGTATAAGATACAGGGATGTCAGATGTCTTCATGGACAAGGAAACATATTATGTTTCCTTGTCCATCAAGACATCTGACTCCAGTCGTTAAGCCGATCAAGGACGGGCGTTCAACTACGGCTCGACCTCCAGAACAATAGTGCTCTTGGGTTCGGGCAGCACCAAGTGACCTAATGGGTTCATCATCAACCTCGAAGAGCACGTTGAAGGCAATAAGAGTTGAACTGAAAAAGAGCAACAGGCTATTTCCTACAGTGTCAAGGACGTGGGAAGAAAACTAAACCCCTGCCTCGGAGACGCTCGTCAGATTTTCGCCACTTTCACTGCCACTCCCGCTCACCATGTCAATCGCCTGAACGTCCAAACCGGCAGGGCAGTAGAGGAGCTCGCAGCTTTCAGAATTTCATACATTGTAAAGAGATACCTTCCTCTTCTAATACAATCTAATAATCGTAGAGTACATAGGCTGCTGTAGACGACGGGAAACAATAACAAAGTACACTCGAATGGTCTTCAATTCTTTCTCTCTGTGTTGTTTTCCGTGATTGGCAAGACAAAATAACATCGTACGAAAGTACGGCAAGTTGACATATAATTCAAGAAAATGGTATTGTTGAAAAATAAACGGTTGTATGAGAGCAAGTTGTGGTACAACATTCTAAAGGTCTAGTTCTAGACCTTACCTATTAACTCACAACATTCTAGACCTAGACCTTCACCGCTGACCTTCAGAAATGTATAGTCGTAGGAGCTTATTTTAAGTTATTTCCTTGCAAAATGCAGTAGCATGTTTCTTAATAATTTTGTAGCCCAAGCCACCATCAGCAATATAATATAATATAATATAATGACCATAATATTATTATGGTCATTCGACGTGCGTTGAAAATCGAAATGTCATAAATCTCCCTGTTGTGATGATCGTTCTAGTCCCATCATTATCAGACGGCTCACAGCGTTTCTTCGGTTTCTAATGCGAAAAGACTCTTGATGGCTCGATACCGTCCCATCAATATTAATTACGGAGCTTCTTTTTTCTGCTTAACGCCCAGGAGAAAGTCATTGAATCATTCACGACGACCAGGAAGAGGAAACCACTCAATTACACTCCATTATTGTCTGAATATTATTATAATGAACGTGAAGTGCATGACTTAATGTCATTGTACATGTTTTGGCTGACAAACTTCTCTCTTTAAAAAGAATCTCTAAGGGCTATACCTGATTCCGTCAAAATCATTGTCTGCACCACTGATGGGACAGCTTCCGTTGATACAATTAAGACAAGCATATTCCTCTTCAATAACATTGCTAGCTCACCGTCCCACCAGCAATCTTAACTATGTGGTGTACAATCCAGCGCTATCATTCGTGCACAAAATTAAATGATCCGCAGTCAGGTTTCAGAGCCAGTTCCTGGGAAGGTAAGGCTCGTTTTTTTGAGATTTAACAACTAATTGATGTTTTTCTATGTCACATATTGCTTGCTCCCTAGCGTAATTCTCATACATCCCCTCCTTTTAGCACGAATGGCACGAATTACCTTGACATTAGAATTTATTCTCAGGATGGCAATCGACCTAGTTCTTACATATGATTCCAAAGTTGGAAAGGCAACTACTACATGAAGTTGAAGTTTATTGCAACTCACCTAGGTTTGAGCACCGAATGACGGAAGCCTGTCAATGTATCATCAGAGTCATGATGTTAGTCTTTCCTTGCGCTCAATATCTATTAGTGAAAATGTTCCATTGTGCCGATCCACTTGTGCCGATCTATTGCGGTAGGTACTTACCTAATTTAATTCCAGGAATATTGAGTACTCACTTAAGAGCAGAAACAGATCAATTCCAATGTGCGAAAAAAAATGGAGTACCGGGCGCGTGTTGCGCAATAATATCAGACCATCCAATAGTAATCCCTCCGGAGAGTATGTTAATTGTACTACTATTACTGGGAAAACTAACCCTTTAAATTTGATACAGGTGTGGTGATGGGAGTTTGGTTTAATGATTCGCGAAGCCTTAGCTGTATTGAAAAATGCAAAGCCTACATCTAACCTATACTAGAAATAATGCATTCATGAAAATATCGTACCCTCGTTTTGAACCACCGGAACGAATTCAATTAAACTTGATAACAATGACTACCTGCACGGTCTCACTATGACGGTTACAGGGCCTGCACTGGCTTATTATTTTCCGTGGAGTAAAAGCCGTTCCCCATTTTACTTCCAAGACTCCCTTTATCGATAGGCAAAGGCTGCCGCTTAGCACGTTGTTCAAATAGAAAGCCATTCGTGCCCTTTCAATGCCTTAATTGAAAGTTGAATGGATACTTTATCCTCTAGTCTCGGACGCATTCAAATCCCATTTGTTTCCCTTGTTTATCTCTACAGTTCATTTAGGATGAGTGAAGCTGAGACAGAGGGTAATGAACTGGAACCGATAATGCGGGTCACGATCACAGTTGTTCTACGACTAATAGAACATAGATGTATTAGTTATTCGAGAACGTCCACAATCCTCCTTAATCAGAAGCAGAAAAGTAGCTCAAGTTAAAAGGCGTTGTAAATGGCGAACGCATGGCCATGCAATCAAATAACAATCACTATTTCATAATCATTTTAGCCAAATCATTATTTAAAAAACTCGTTTACAGATCTTGAGTATCTACACTACATGCAGATACATTGGTATATGGATATGCCTCATTTTCTCCCTGTAAAACATGTGTTTTGTGTCTCAAATAAAACAAAATAACGATAAAAATTAAGTAAGTAGGTAGGTGTTTTACGTTACGATTTTCTTTTCCGTGTAACAAACTTTTTAGAAATTATATGTAAGACCCCTCAGCTGCAACTAGGTCTTTTCTGCTTAAAGTGTCCTAAGGAGGCTACACACCAAATTACAGCTTCATAAAGTCAATAGCATAGAAATTAACTTTAGGAGCCACTCAGGAGTACCTATCCCGCAAATGGAACGACCTCCAGCCATAAGACATGTCAAAATATAGCTTATCCGGGGCCTGGGCAACGTCATGTTAAATTTCTATGGAGGCTACACACCAAATTGCAGCTTCGTAGAGTCAATAGAATAGGAATTATTCCTATACTAATTATTAGTGTTAGGAGCCGTTCAGCTGATCCTGGCCCTATTCTGCTTAATGTGTAAGCCCTAAGGAGGCTGCACAGCAAATTATAGCATCATACAGTGAATAACATAGAAATGAGCTTTAGGAGCCACTCAGTATAACTCCAAAGTAGAATTAAATTATAGTGCCCGTCAAAATTGTCCGTTGCTGTTTATTGGTACTCATCGCGTTACATTATTAACATGTTTTAGCCTTCACATGTTTGGCACAAATTCAAATTTTGTCAATACTAACCCAAGAATTTCCCACCCAAAGTTTTGGGATGAGAACAACAAATGTGATGTTCATGTTTAATCCCCCCGAAAACGAAGATTAGAAATGGGTGCCCAAAAAATTAATTAAGTCAAGAAACTGAAGTTGATTATTAAATGGCTGAACTACGGATTGTCACATGAGTGTACTCGCATGTACATTGTACAAACATCGTTATCTTTGGCTTAGCGTTATCTTAGCGACTGATCTAGTCATACTGTAGAGCTACTAAATTTTCTAGCTCTAGAAAATTTAATGATCTTTCAAGGAATCTTCTTTTCTTTTAACACTTCTTGAGTGGAACACCGAGAGGAGCCTACAAGAGAGGCAATCCTCGTGGCATACACAACACGTCGTTAACGATTGCGGTTTGAAGCTAAACAACGTGGATTGAACGACATCGTTCTCGTGGCGAGAAGTCTTCCAAACCGCGGCTTTGCAACGCGATGGGTCCGGTCCCGCGGTCTTGACCCATTTGGCGGAAGAGATCTTATTTGCAAATCGGCGCAAACCTTTCAGTAGGTCAGCGCTCCCAATAACTGCAGGTTCTTGACGCACTAACTCTCGCATTCATTCAAGTTTCTTATTTTACTAACAAATATTACTTACCGAACGAGTAAAGTCTTTATGAACGTGTATGTTTGCTCTACACCAAACACCTTAGCTGTGATGTCTAGAGTATGCACGAATAGAAGAGTTTTTCCTAGTTTCCTTCACTAAGCTCAATAATAATTTATCATACTCCTATCGCATCTTGAGCAATTAAAACTACGTCTAAATGGATAAACTTACGTGTAAATGGCTCCTTCCTCACTTCGTTATTAGAAGGCGGATACTCTGAAGATTATTTGCCATCTGACGTGGCTACTATCCGCTCAAACAATTTCCTGTCATTGTATTTTCCTAATAGGTGAGCGTGAGGGATGTTACATGGTTCCATGAGGGATCTTAAAGCACTCAATGGGTGAGTTAATTCTTGTATTGTTGAGTTAGCCTCATATAGGCTATTCAAATATAGTTGACCAAACCCGAGGAAATTGGAGAAATTGTGAACGGAATGAAAAATATTTAATTGAATAGGTTGCGATAGACTGTAAGTTGCACACGGTTTCAAAATGCAACGAGATGATGCTCTGACGAGTCACAAATAATCTTGCATGACCGAGGTCGATAAGATTTTTAATCTATCTATTTTCGTCCTACTCATTTCAAATGCCTGTTGTAAACTCACAGTCGGTACTATATATAGTGAGAAAAATTATGAGTACGGATGATCAAGCACAGGTCCCTTAGGTACTTTTTATCGAATTTTCGAAGAAAAGGAAGATATTGTTCTCGGCCCAACATTTTTAGGATTTGCGTAAAACTACTCCTGTTTCACTTATTCGTACAAATACCTACTGCTTCGAAAATTCGCTTATACGGCCATGCAGCATGTCTGCTCGAGCCAAATAATCGTTTCCATTTCAGGTCATTAGTTGATGTGATTTGAAATATGCCAGGATCTCGGCCGATGTCGAGGGTCTATACCAATTATTTCCAGTATCTGTTGGTGTAGAATAATTGGTAATTATTTTACGATATGTGCCTGGGAACGGAAGTATAAATCGATCAGTAGAAACATCGAATTCCCCTAGAATAATTGAGCTTGTAGTAAGATTCACGAAGTAAGTTACCTGTTCAATCGGAGGCCGGACGATCAGACATCTCCACTCATCACTCAACAGACTTCTCGAAGATACATTACAGTCCTAGAGTTCTTGAATCCAATGAAAAATTGTACACCTTCGACTCTAATCGCAACATCCGTTTCGAAACTAGCAATGGAGATCATTTGTGTCAGGTGGTGACAAATAGTCTCTTCTTTCTACAGATTAGAAGGCGTGACGTATCCATCACTACTGTCGGCTGTCAGACATTGATGATGATCTCCTGCCCAAATAAGTAGGAAGCTCCCTTTCACACCCATTGGTTCCGTTTTCATTACATTATCCAACCTTTCTGTTGAACAAAAGGTATTGGTCGTGTCTGATTGATTTTTCCAAGTCCGAACTTAACACTTCTTGAAGTCTAAAAATAGTTATTAACATCGATCAGTTCTTCGCCAGTATAATATTATTTTTCCCGATATTTATTGAATTTTAGAAGGATTCCATAGATATACACCCCTCAGGTGATCGTCCTACTGCACACCTTCCCTTCGTACATGCGGTTCTTTACATAGTCACATATGACGTCAGTAGGTAAGATGGAAGCTCAAAACGTCTGTGGAGGGTATCAATGATATGAACCCATCTCACAGAATTGAAGGCGTTC
The DNA here is from genome assembly GCA_963920205.1 of Stenodema calcarata. NCBI lineage: Eukaryota > Metazoa > Arthropoda > Insecta > Hemiptera > Miridae > Stenodema > Stenodema calcarata. The sequence continues at coordinate 27,402,500 of OY986050.1, read as the reverse complement.
TTCACGTCCAGGGTCACAAACATGAACATCTGTCTTGCACGGTACCCCATGCAGCTAAAACCTCCTCTTTCACAGCGCTCAGGGTTGATTTTTCCCTTTACGAAGCCGTACTGCAATCGTACAGATCCCTTGCAATGGCGATCCCATAATTCTGGGCTTGAAGAGCTTCTCAAATAGGTTTCCAGCAGCGACCAGGAGACATAGTGGTATGTACGCTGAAACTAAGGATGGGTCGCCTTTTTTCTGGTTTAGTATTTATAAATTACATTGATAAATATATGTATGTGCATAAAACGTAATACCATTATATTGTAGAGTAACATCACCAAAGGTTACTGAAAAAGGAGGCTAGCCGCTGCACATGGCCCTAACATGTTGTCGTTTGTTCACGAATTATTGGGCAAACTCATTGAGTATTGAGCCAAAATCGGAGAGGTCCAATAAAATTAGTACGTATACGTGCAAATTTGGTTTCTTGTACCTCAACAATGAGAAAACGAATAAAATTGTCGGTTTTATCATTCCCTACCAAGGTAGTCACAACCATGTCCCTACTCTCTTCAATAATTTCAAGTAATTTGTCTCGACTTACATTCTCACATCCCAACGAGAACTCCCGGTTCCAACTAATTTTAACGGACTTCGCATTACGGAGGTATCCTGTGTGCGTGAGAGTCTAATAGAGCAACCCGACCAACAAAATACTGGGACACACATCAAGGCCAGCTTGTCACTCTAATGTCACGTCGGTTCATCCTGAATAATAATTATAATCATAATCATCTTAAAAAATTATAATCATCGGAAACCCGAGAAAAATCTTATTGATCATGTATTAAATAATACCTATAGGTACGAGTATGATACATATTTGTAGATACACATTTGATACATAATATTATTATGTAGATACTTATACGAAATTGAGGCGATTATTAATTGCTTCCGGGCCATAGTCACCTTGAGGGCTATTTTTATAAGAAATATATTATGGAGCAATGCATAGGACTGAGGGAATATCTACTCAGTGTACAAAGTGGACTGTTGACTGAAAATCAATTTAGTAAATAAGAATTTTTCGTCTGTGTTCATCACTAATGTACTCTGGCACAACCCAACCTAAACTGAGTCGAATGTATGAATAATTTTAGAAGCATAATGATAACAAACTAAAGTAAACTTTTCACGGATTCGATATTAAAATGGTCTGAAAGGGATTTGTATTACATTTGTATTTCTCTCGGCCCTCTCATTCGTATCAAAATTGAACACATCTACAGATCCCTCACCTAGGAGGTCCCCGATGAACAACCACTGACTCCATCTTACTGTTTAACCTACAACTAATTAAACTATGGGATGATGAACCGAGTCTTGGGAAGGTGAACTAGCTTAATTGAATTCTACCTTCTAATTCACTTTAGATAAAATATTTGTGTATATTAAACTGAGCACCTGCAGCTCTGAAAACGTGTACCAGCATTCTTTCTTATCGGATCATAAGTAAATTATTTGACGCTTTGAAGAGAGAGGCCAGGCCGATGTGAAGGGAACGCGTACAGCACGCCTCGAGCCCAAGCGCATTAAACCGCGTCTTTTCAATGCTTATTAGGCCCCTTCGATTTGTAAACGACTCGGGCGCTTTCTCTTGAAAATATGCCTCTCCATCCACTCAGTACGGTTTGTTTGATTTTTTGTCAGCCCGCCCAAAAATACGAAACCTTGACAGTGGAGTAAGAATTTACATTTCATGACCCATAAAGGTCTGTTAGCTGTAAACTCACTGCCTCCCTACAAACATGGTTAATTTTCAAACCGACCATGCTTTTTAGACATCAACCGACCTCCTGCACGATGCTCAGGTCGGTTCATTTAAACCTGCTTGCCTCAACGGTTATGGTGTCGTTGAATTCATTCGAGAAGAGCAACAGATAGTAGCACTATCACTTTCACGATGATGGCGATGAGGAAGACTTTCGACTAATCAATAGAAGTTTATACGAACCCTAGGATAGAATTGGATGACATATCCTAATCCTCGGGGTTTTCAATTGAGGCGTTCAGGATCAAAAGCGGATAACTCCAAAATTTATTTGTTCACAGTTTTGGCAAGTTCAGTAAAGCCTTATTAATAATAATTAATAGTTATATTTGCAATAATTAATAATATAAATTATTATTGATATAACTATTAATTCTTATTGATATGACATTACTGAAAGTGCCAAAACAGATGATGGATCGTGAGATAAATGATGAATCGTTAGACGTACTTGACTCTGTAGTCCACTCCCACTGATGGTAATGCCAATTTCAAGATGGTTCGTTTTCTAATCCGGTTTACGTAAAACAGTTTAGGCACACAAACTGACAATCACGAGGAAATATAAACAAATAAATCACAACCTGGCAAGCTGTAAAAGAAGACAGCCGGGAATAGGTGAATGGTATACATTTCTTTCCTCCAGACTTTCCTTCCTCAGAAGTTGCATCCATTCTTTTTACTCAGTTCTCAACTTTTTCCACACAAAACGGAACAACAAAAGACGGATAGTTGAATAGGATTGAATGTCTCGTTTCACATGGTTTGTTCTTTTACCTCCTTCCTCTTTTATATTCCGTATAACTTCACATTCTTATTATTGTCACTTGAGCTACTCAGTTGGTATTATTTGTTCTCGAGGTGTCGGGAGACGGACGTAAAATTTTTATTACCCACATAGTAGCTGCTGGCTTTTCACGTTCAAACGACAGAAAACTGACTGATAAAGTGATGCCTGGTTCTGCTCTGCCAAGTTAGGTCCGTCAAGGGATTTAGGTTATGATTATTTAATATTCTGTCCGGTGCCCATTCATTTATAATGATGGGGACATTCAAGAAAATTCAAATTACATTACTGACGATGCTGAAATTGTTGGGGTTTGTGGAAGATTAGAGGTCAAAGTGAAATCGGACGTTGACTTTTGTAATCTTGTAATCGCTCTATTAATATAGCAAAAGCACGAGAACCACGTTAAAGAAGTGAAAATTGTTTGTCAAAGTGAAATCCCGCTCCAATTTCTTCATACGCCTGCTTCTCTGCGACCCCCCCCCCCCCCTGACAAAAGCATTCCTGTTCCGTATCAACTGAATCAGCTAGCATTTTCAGTGTTTATACAGTTGGAGTTCAAATTACTGTAGTAACTGTTTCTTCAATGGTGTGTAATGCGTCTAATCTTCTGTCGTTAGTTCTAATTGTGCTTATCCAACACTACAATTGATCTACCGAAAGATTCTCATCAATTGGTTTAACTGATCCATTTCACAGCTCTCCACTCAATTTGACCAGGACCGTCCACTGGAATACAACTCAAGCTGCTAATGACCCATTATCCAGCGGAACAAAAAAACTGAACTGAAGGGGAAAAGTAAGAGTCCAACCTGCCGTTTTACGAGAACCTTCCTCATTTCGTGCCTTTGTAAGCAAATCGCTTCGTGTCGAAGAAAGTCGACGGCATTCCCAATTCTCCCATATATCTCATTCGTATTCCATCGACGGACGTGTTGAACGTAGCAATTTTTCACTTTTTCGAGGTTCCGGTTGTTTCGAACAAGAAAAATAACTGGCGAAAGTGTTGGATGTTCAAATGTTGGTCAAGGCTCCCAAATATTTCGCAAAATATACGCGTCATAGATTTATACTTTCAGGACAACATGAATACCTTCATCGTTTGACATTCATGGAAAGATTTCCTTTTGTTTTGTACCAGTGATAATTCGTCATATTATAAAGGTCTCTACTATTAGCTGGAGTATCACTAACACTGTTATTCCCTGTTAGCTAACAGTAGACACCGTTATAATATGACGAAGATGCTCATATACCACATTAGTAATTTTGTGGTAATTGATATTAAATAAACAACATTTTAGAACTTGACACCTGCTGCAGCACTCTACTACAACTGCGATGATTAGGTAGTTTTCTAAAATATTCCAATTTGGTGTTTCCCTCAGTGAGGTTATTTCTTCCATCCTCCTCAACATGTACCCTAACTGGCCTGAAACGTTTGTCGTACCTGAATAGATAGTTCGTGGAACATGGGCATTAGGGTTTCCTTCAAATTAACTGGCGTATTTATGTACAAAAGGAGATGGAAAATTGTAAAAATCGAAATCAGGCCGACCAATTATACTCCAATATACGCAGTCACCATCAGTCACTTTCTTGGTCATCTGCACTTAATTTCTCATATTTCAAACTTATGACCTAATTGATTTACTCGGTTCAAGTCTAATTGATAGTTACCTACCAATACTAAATTACTATGGTCAATAAAAATGATTTCGAAAGCCGGGCATCGAGGACCACAATGATGCATCGTCATGTAAAATTGAAGATTGGGAGTCGATAATAGGTCGGTTGGTCCATCAATGGGTGACCGAGTTTACGATGTAAGAAAGGTCTGTAATACCAACCCGATCCGAGACGGGCCTCTGATCATGAATTTTATTACAACTGTCTTCGTGAACAGTAGACGGTGAAAATTCCTGATCCAAGAGCCATTCGTTACTTTCTTTCTTCCCTACATTTAAACAATTTCAATATTTTTTTCGAACAATTCCCATGTGAATAGTTAATCATCGACATATAAACGCTTCTTCTCCTCTAAGCTTTTTTATCGATGATTTTTCTGGATCATTCAAAATGAGGCTTGTGTGGGACTGCATAGAGTAAACGTGATTTTGAACAAAGAAACTCGTTTTCCAATAATAATTCATTTTGTATTTCAAACAGAATAATGAGTAAATTATGAACTACTTAACAATGGTTAATCGAACAGAATTAATTCAACCCAACAGCTTTCCTCGTCACCAAAAATGAGCAACAAAGAAGATTGGAGAAATTCCAAGATTTTCCAATTTTATTGAAGAACACATAAAAGTCAATTTGTATTTCCATGTGGCCTTTTCACACAGATTCAGACAGAGGAAAATAAGTTCGGATTCGAAACGCGTAAATAAAATTATTTATTTCGTTTATCAATTAGGTGAAAAGCCAATTGAAATATCATTTCAATCGAGCAATTCGACAAATATGGTACCTTTACGTTCACTCCTCATTGGCTCCCTAAATATCCTTCACCTCAACACGAATGTCTCCACTAGCGGGTGTCTCATCGTGAGAAGGGAATAAAAAATTTGGAAAACATCCTTCTAACGCACGTGCTGACTAACGACTTTGACATTCGCAACCTTCTGCTAAAAAGTAGGTATATCAAACACCACTTAGAACGATAAGGGACATGCCTTCTTCCTTGAATGATCTTCAATCATACCGCAAAGTTACCATTAGATCTTTATGTGCGATCAGGTTAGCTTATAATATAAGCTATAATAGGTATATTATGTTATGTAGTAGACGGATGATTCAGAGATAAGTTTTGTGGACAATATTATTTCAAATTCATGCAATAAACCCCAATATAGACGTTTACCAGGAAGGTGTGAGCAACTGGTTCCTCAAACCGTGAGCCGATGAAAAATCCATCGAAGATGAGTGATATTGTCAAGAATTAGTATACTCGTGAAAATATACAAAATTGTTAATGTACAATATATTGTATATATACCGATGTTGCGGATAAAGTTTTTTGCTACGCTCTCATTTATGGACGCTGGTACTTACCTCACTACTGTTTGAGTTGAGACAACTCCTTCGACTGCTATGACATTCTTAACCAACATGGCCCTTTGATATTTTCAATCAACCGTGGTTCACTCGGAAGTTGATGAGGATCCTGGAAATTGAACCTAAGTAAAACTGATTGGATTATTCTTGCAGTAGGTATAAACATTGGAATCACCTCCGGCCTTGTCAAAACGCGATCTGTTACACTCATGGTGATCCATCGGCTCACTATGAAAACAGATAAAAAACTCGAACTGGCGGGCAGGGTGAGATTCCTTTAAGATTGAAACACCATTTACATTTTCTCTCTGGGGTAGGAGCAATTGATATTCCGAGAAGATGAAGGGAATGTGGTCATTATCCCAGAAGTCTGGGGCGACGGGAATCGCTCGGCGATAGTGGCCATCGGACGTTGGAAGACTTTCCCCGGGGACTCTGGCCTGTACTGGGACTGGACCCCGGGGTCCAATGGAGGGGATGGACGTGAAAGTAAAAATACTAACATGGTCAGGTGCTCAGGGTACTAAGTGGTATCTTTCGAGACTAGGGTACCAGCTCCAGATGGCCGGCTTTTTAGGAGTCGTTGAGGCAGGTTTCTCATAAATCGCAATTTATCGGCTCATCGAGGTTGGAGTTGTGGAGGGAGTCTCCATAATTGGTAGGAAGGAAGTTGCGCTTCGAATGAAATATGATGCAACAAGTCGTTCCCATGAAGATGCATCCTCACCACCACCATTATTTGGTCCCACACCGTTGTTCGTTGACATATTCATTCTGGGAAATCGCATCCATATTTGTATGTTCAGAGGCAAACTATTCATAAGGCATCATGTCGTTTGGTTCAAATGTGTAATTTCATCAACCTCAGCATTTCCATCAACTTCCAGATTATCAAAATAAGTTTCCCATTATGTATTGCAAATCTCATTTTACAAAAATGGAAATCATCTGAAGATGTTACCTGGATGCTTCTTTTCTTCAAAATATTACATCGTATTTTAGGTACCTACTACGTTTTGTTCAGGTCCGCGGAGACGGTCATTTGGTTTCCATAGTACCAAAGGTAGCTATAAGATTTATCTTAAACCACAACCCTTCTTATTATATGCACAACATAATGTTTTATGCATATTATGCATTGTACCCCCCCCCCCCCCATGGTGGGTGTTTACCTAATATTATCGCAATGGGAGCAGCACTTTGGTTTGGTTGGACAGAGAGAACTCGTCATATACTTTTAGTGGTCACATAAATTATGTTGATGGGGCTATTATAATGAATTACAGTTATTATAATGATCCAACATCGCCTACCGAATTGGAACAGTAAACTGATAAGCATGGATCTCGGGGATAAGTTGGGGCAGTTTGCCGCCAGGAGCACTCATGCTGCTACACTCCAGGTCAGCGAAGAGCCTCTCGCGTAGGACCAGCCCATGTTGCAAATACTATGATTCATATCGTCCAAGCGTACAGTACCTAGTTTTCTATAGTATCAATTGAGTGATTTCCTATAAATCAGGAGCTATTTGTGAGCGGATATCAGAACAGCGAGCCATTAGGTTCGCAGAAATGTCAAATTTTGTCCTCAAGAAAATGTACTTATTAGAACTGTTCCCGAATATCTGAGTGGAAAATTTAGAGAATTTATCAGTTCGATTAAAGATCGATGTCCTGAATTTGTTGTAGAAATTACTTTTCTTGGTGTAATTTGCAATGACTATTTTATTAAAATGATACGAGACAAATGAAGGCACCAATCCCCCCTGAACACCCATTTCATCCAGTTTGGGTAGTCCGTTTGTTGCAATACTTTTACGTTTATGAATGCGTAGCCAAAATATACAATCTGGTTTATTTGAAATTCATATGTGACCATCAACGGCCTTACTCCTAACTTTCCTCCTCATTTCACCTCCTTCCTATTGTATAGTTGCGCGCTTTGCAAGAATTTGCAGAACACAGACCAATTAGGAACCGAATTGGTTCGGATGGGTCTGAAAACATAAATCAGAGTGGAAATATGGATTTTGGAGGACGAGCATTGTTCACCGATAAAAGTGATCACAAGGCTTCCCGATACTTTGATCGAATCAAAGGCAATAGCCAATGAAGAGATAATATTCAATTCCTCGACCTTGCTAGGTGTGAGAAGCAGCCGGCTACAGGTAGGACATGTGCACACCTCGCCGTCACAACCGTACACTACAGGTTGGTGGAAGAAGTATCCTGTTGGTGAGATGAGAATGGTGAGGAAGGGGCGTCCTTCGGGATGGGGCCCCCTTCAACAAGGATGTGCTGGTTCCGGAGTGAAAGTAACCTTCTTATCCAGAGCTCTGAAGATTCCGACCCCTCTCATCATTTCCTTCGCCTCCGCTCACCCCGTCTCACTCCCTTTCATTCCCAAGGAATTTTACAATAAATTACTCAGAAAGGTTTCTCCAGTTGGAAGGCGGTAGGTTGTTCTAGATTAACAACGAAATTGAACATTTTGGAATGGGTAAAATAAAGGAGTAGAGAAGAATTATTAACCTTCATTGCTCACCTTATAGTCAGTCTCACTCGCACCTACTCGTAATTACGACTGACATCATTCAGTGCCTTCACAAAACCATGATCATTAACCGACACTCTTCTAAAACCTGCTCATACGCAACCATTTCAATATTAATTATGCGAATCATAATACGGATCTCACCGACCATATTGAAAGAAAAAAGTTTTGGTGTGAAATTCATTTGGGGGAAGAGTATACAAAATATCATAGAGAGAAGGAGGGATGACCAGATGAAAGTGATTGGCCAAGATTGAAGATTGGAAAAACCTCATTCAATTAGCGCAAACTACAAACCAAGCTATAAATTACGATACTTGGCGTGGATAGAAGTTTGGAAAATGGGGGGGGGGCTAAAGGGAATTCGCGCTAACTATTCTATATAGTCTGGCCTGAAAATCATTATTTATTAACATATTTAACATATAAAAATCACCATTTTGCACCTAATATTTCAAATTTTTCTGGGGGGAGGGCCCTCGGACTAAAGGCTAGCGCCTATGTCGCTATGCTTAAATCCGACACTGTCAATACTGATGGATAAAGTTGACTATAAACAAGATATACTGTGGCACTCCATAACAATGTTCAGAAACCATATACAATTCAATTCACCAGTGAAGGGATTTCAAACACGACATTTCTTGCCAGCCGAAAGTTTAATGAAGGTCCTCAAACTTCGTTAGAAAGTGAAAATCTTTCGGGGGAGGTTGTGCTTTCAAATCTCCCAATACTGGACGGTATAATGACCGACCTATCCCGCTGGCTGTAAAAAGGAGTTTTTTTTATTTTCCCTTCTACCTACTCAGGAGACTTAATTACACGAACCCAAACGTCAAGTGCCGTCCAAGCTGATGTCGCCTCTCCAATTCAGACGGTAATCTTGAAGGTGAGAGGCTATGGTTTCTCAGGAGCTCCCAATATGATAATGAAGGGGTCTCACTTGCCCACAATGTTTAGATTGATACTTTCTAACATCAAAAGACGATATAACACAATAACCAGTGATTTTTCTGAAATCCATAATAAGGTAATTCGTAAGGTAGTGAGCAGACCAACAACCCATTGCCTCCTCCTTCTACCGATCCCCATTTTTGTTGTGAAAACTATTCGTAAATCTTTCTTTGTTCCTCTATGGTTTATCAAATGAAGAGTGCAGTGAAGAACTGGCAAGACATTTTTATCTAAATTACAGTCAAGCTATGAATCAATAAATTATTCCAAAACACACATCTTTGATCAATGTGACCAATTCCATCAATGCTAGAGAAGACGAACGTGGCTGCGGTAGTCTATCGAACAACGTACCTATGCAGAAGCCCGAGGGGTGTCTTCTAAAAAGACAACTTACTTCCGACTTTATTGATATATATTGACAAATGAATGTTATTTCAGCCCGACAGCAAGCGGATTTCGGGCTGGTGGTTATTCTCCATCGATCCTCATGAATAGACCCATCAATGATGGAACGAAGCCATTTGTTACTCATTTATCGAATCTCTCTCCCAAGGTTGGGATAAGAGCTCAACAATGAGTGATGTTTATCGGAGAGCGCCACATGAAGCCAACCGCCCATCACGTTCTCATCGGTGAAAGAAGGAACAATGGGAACAGTTTCCTATCGCGATCGGTCACATAGGTGCGTTGAAACGATCCCCTTCCCATGGCTCAGACCCTGCGGTGACTATGGGAGACTTTCTCTCTCATCTTATATCCGATCCAAATAGATCACATATTACATAATCAAACCAATTCTGCATAAGCGAAGGAGATCGATAAGTTGATTGAAGGGAGAAGAAAAACTAGATTCGAATTACGCCCAAAGCTTTGATCAGAAAGTCCGTCCGTACCGACCCACCCAAAAGAAACAGTCCGAATAAATCTATAAGACCACCCCACTCACGGGGGCCATTCACTTTCGTTAAATTGCTGATATAAGAACTTTTTATATTAAACTTAAAACGGAATGTACCTTGGCGTTCACGTTTTACTGTACCCTTCGTTAGTGTTGTAACTTGAACTGTTTTTAGGTCCAAATACCGCCTCCCCGTGTATTTTTTGTTGGTCATTTTCAATAGTGAACCATTGAAACCGACCAAGAGAAAAACGTCCTATTGTCTACACCGAAGATAATCCCACAATCTATTTATAATTCGTAAATGCGAGGGGGTGCCAACCATTTCAAACTACATCTCTATGTTTCTCTAGATAATATTTTATTTGCTTTAAATTTTCGGGTATTGAGAACGTTTCTTATTAATTACAAAATAAAGCAAAAACGAAAACACTGAGACTAGCACTGTGAAGTGCACTCGGAGTGGTGATTGCAGTGGTGATTTCTCCCCAGTGGTGATTTGATCGTGGATAGCTATGGGAGCCCTTCAGCTGATCGTGAGCCTATTCTGATGAAAGTGTAAGTCCTAAGGAGGCTACATGCCAAATTACAGCTTCATAGAGTGAATAGCATAGAAATTAGCTTCAGGATCCACTCAGCTGATCCGGGCCTGGGCAACGTCAAGATAAAGTCCTATAGGAGCCTAAAGTCCTATATAGCCATATATGGGGGCTACATACCAAATTACAGCTTCATAGAGTGAAAAGCACAGAAATTAGCTTTAGAAGCCACTCAGCTGATCCGGGGCCAGGGTAACGTCAAGTTAAAGTCCTATGGATGCTACATACCACATTACAGCTTCATAGAGTGAATAGCACAGAAATTATCTTTAGGAGCCACTCACCTGATCCGAGGCCTGGGCTACGTCAACTTAAGGTCCTATGGAAGCGACGTACCAAATTACAACTTCATAGCGTGATAACACAAAAATTAGCTTTAGAAGCCACTCAGCTGATCCGGGGCCAGGGTAACGTCAAGTTAAAGTCCTATGGATGCTACATACCACATTACAGCTTCATAGAGTGAATAGCACAAAAATTATCTTTAGGAGCCACTCACCTGATCCGAGGCCTGGGCTACGTCAACTTAAGGTCCTATGGAAGCGACGTACCAAATTACAACTTCATAGCGTGATAGCACAAAAATTAGCTTTAGAAGCCACTCAGCTGATCCGGGGCCAGAGCAACGTCAAGTTAAAGTCCTATGGGAGCTACATACCAAATTACAGCTTCATAGAGTGAATAGCACAGAAATTATCTTTAGGAGCCACTCACCTGATCCTGGGCCAGGGCAACGTCAAGTTAAAGTCCTATGGATGCTACATACCACATTACAGCTTCATAGAGTGAATTGGACAGAAATTAGCTTTAGGAGCCACTCACCTGATCCGAGGCATGTGCAACGTCAAGTTAAAGTCCTATGGAGGCTACATACCAATTTACAGCTTCATAGAGTGAATAGCATAGAAATCAGCTTTAGGAGCCACACAGGAGTAACCCCTAAATGGAACGACCCCTTGCCATAAGACATATCGATGTCAAAATACTTGTTTGGTATCGTTGTGTAGAGTTTCAAAGCATGAACTGGATTAAATATATTTAAAATTCATAAACGTTCAGTACATGTCAGCAAACCCATTAACATTACAACACGTAAACTTTGGATGTTTACGGACATACCCACAAAACGAAATGAATGGAAATCGACAAGGTGAAATAATCAATACCTACCTGTTTTAATTGCTGCAAATTACAGAACTTGGATCCCGCAAAAAAAGAGATTTTATGTGGGGCGCTGAGGAGTGAAGAGGTCGGACGGAGTCGCAATGCTAATCAGAGGCCGAGGCTTCTTCTCGCGGCTTCAGAAGAACCCGGTTTCCAGCTCTAGCCCATCCCATCACCTCGACTCGCTTCTCCTTCTCCGCTAATGAGTTGGAAAATAGGGACGATCGTCCACGCCTCATGGGGTTACGCGGTTACGGGAATGCCTCCTTTCGCCCTCCTGCCTTACAAACGTCTTCCTTCTACCGAATATTATTGACTATTAGATATGGTTGTTGGGCAATGGACGAGTAGACGATCAATGCGAGCATGATGAACCACTAGTGGTAGAACATTGGTTTTTTAGGCAAAGTAAAAATTTTCATCACAGCTGTGATGGACAAAGCATAAGTAACTGATGGCTGTTATATATCTGAAAAATGTGAAAGCATGTATCTGATGAACTGATGTACCAATTGAACACGTCTAATAAACACATCTTCTTCATCTTCAAAGAACAGGAAATTGAAAAAATCAAAATTAACACGGGTGCTCGTTTGGAGTAGAACTATCTGCTGCAGTTGGTATTACTATATTTCGCTGCTATGTAGCCTTACAAGGATAATGTTTACGGAACAGTGGTATAGACAGAAGGCCAATTCTAAAGGTTCATTATTATTATTTTTTTCTCAAAAGTTTCAGTCATGCAGCATGGCAATAAGAGCAAATTTTCTTGTAATAAATGGTTCAATTTAAAATGTGATGCTTGGAACGTCTTATTCAAATATGGGCAATATTGAACTTATTGCGTGATTATAGGTATTCGGTATGCTTCAGGTGTGGTGCTCTATGACTAAATGTTGGTAGGTACTAAATACTAGTCTTCTTAATCATCTTGGAAAGTTTTCTCAATGTCGTTTGCGGTAGCTGCTTATAAAATCTTATTACATACCACAATAATCATGAAAAATATGCCAGCTTCATCTAACTTACTGACCGACGAAGGTAATGGATTCATGGGAGGAAATGGGAAAGTAGGATTAATGCTACTGCAGATTTGGCATATCTAGGATTTTGATCAGGTGCAAGCATGCAACAAGGGTTTTAGCGTGGTGACAGTACCTCTATAAAGAAGGTCAACCAATTGAAGGCACAGAAGTATCGTACCTGCAAAGTCCGAGTACACTACTTTTCGTTCCACAAAGATGGGGATAATGACATAAATGTTCAATTTTTTTTGCTCGCTTTTACAGAGTAATACTTTAGTTCATAGATTTGTCAACGCTGAACACGATGGTGAAGCCAGGATTGTGATATTTCATTCCAATATCAGATTAGAGCAAATGAACAGTGAAGAACGTCTCAAGTAACAACCACGGTTCTTCACCTTCAAAGTGCTCCAATTTGAAAACGGAATACGATATCGCAATTCTGACTGCACCAACGTGTCCAGCTTAACAAATCCTTGAACTGAGCTGTCACTTGTCAGATTGTCTCATTTTTGGAATTTATGGGAAATTTTTCCCCCTTAAAATTCCCCTTAACCCCTCTTAGAGTGACCCGATTCTGCCCAACTACGAACTTACCCTTTCAATAGCCAGGACAGAATTTTTGACCAAATTTGAACTTTGTATCCCAATTTTATCGAGAGTTTTCGTCCGGAATGACACATATATGTATGTATACATACACGTTACATACTCGTGTCACTCCAGACGATAAGTCTTGATTAACAGACGATATTATATAAATGTACATATAATATATTATAATTAATATTATAACATATTATGTCCGGTTGTGGAAACGAAAGCACTCGCGGTGATATAATGGATAAATTTTCACAGGAGGAGAAATTAGAAGGAGAGAAACTCTTAATATATTTCCGTAAGCTTTCCAATTGTATATATTAAGTGTTTATCCATTATAATATATTAGGTATATATATATATGATTTTTGGTGTGTTTGGGTAGTTAATTCAGGATGGTCTGGAACGGATTTTAGTATACATTTATTTTCGGATATTCGAGTTTTAGAAATCTTGGACCGAGAACAACAGCTTGATTTTCTTCGACAATTCGCCAAAACACAGTTGCGAACAAACTTAGTTGGCATGAAAATGACCTATGTAACTTCACCATTCGCATGTATCCTTATATCAAAAATTTCAGTTGCAAATGTAATTTGTACGGTTGATTGGTTGTTTGAATAATGGATTTATTCAGTCAGAAATATGAGTAGACCAGATTTTTCCAAACGACTGCGTTGCTCCATTTGACGTACCTTTAGTGAGGTCCTTCTAATTTCGTGGTATCCAGTTACCATACGTACCGTTCTTGATACGGGAGACTTGAAAATTATATTCGTTTCACTTTCACGTCGGAGGAGGAGTTGGAAAGGTTCGTAATAAATGAAGCAAAGCTGTTAGGTAGGGCATAACGGGTATGATTTCATTCACATGTACTTCCGATTGGGTAGACGAGAATATCTGGGTCAAACGTGTCGTTAGTTGTTAATCCTAATATAATCCGAGATATCTGATCCTCCTCGGGCTGCCTACTGAGACAAACACCGGGCAGATATAGAAAAAATTAAAGTGGCGCAATAGTCGAAACGATAGTGAATTTAACCAACGAATAAATGGGAAGGAAAAAATTCGTCGCAGGATTATTACAGATTATTATTAGCAATGAGGTAGGTATAATATACCTACCTCATTGCTAATAAAGTTCATATTATGAACTTTAGCTACACACCTACGATACAAGACACATATTGAAAACGTATGGGGTTTGGTACAGTACTCATACTCTCTCTTTGTTTAAGTTGTTTCTACATCCGATTACTGATAATTTAATTCATAACATTTCATTAAAATTTAAACTCCTTCTCCCTGTCACAATTATTAATATTTCGATGGTGGTAGATTTTGAACTGATCCAATTTTCATGTGATTCAGATGTTTGGTATGCTCAGTCAGGATGAATAAATTTACACAATAGGTACCTGTTTTTGAATAGAATCAATAAAATTTCGCGGTTTTATAGTATAATTTTACGGACATAGATATACTGAACTTTGACAGTCATATTACAGACTATTAAGGTCTATATAACCCGAAATTGGTCATTGGCAAAATCAAGTCGAGGTCTAAGAAAAAGAATTAATGAAAATTGAAATAAAACTGTAATTATCATTAAGAGAGTTGGATTCGGGGGTGTCTATCTTGATCCGATAAACGGACATAAATCAGTGGGTTAGGGATGAGGCTCTTTTTCATTGACCTATGGTAGGTTTTAATTGGTGAGGCTCGCGCTGTGGGTAAATAGGTGCACTGGTGTAGGTAGGCGAGATACCATCTCGAAGGACCTACTGCCTTGCTTAAGAGCGGAACCGCTGGCTGCCTCCCACGGTCTAACCAACTTTGTCTGGTTGGAGGCGTCACAGTAATCCTTTCTTCGTCAGGTGTCTTGTTACGTCTTCTGTAATAAATGTTAAACGATTTCTACGTTATCTACCTATAGAGTGAATGTCATTAATTCCTCGAAATAAAAGCTGTTGAATCACCACGATCATATATGAGAATATGAGTGTTTTCTATGATGAATATCTATATGAATACCACCATGGATTTGAACATTCTTCATATTAACCCTCCTCTCTCGCAGTGGTATCTGATCACACATTTACTACGATCGGATCCGACCTCATAAAAGTAGGATTAGGCAGTTATTAATTATTAATAACTGCCTAATCCTACTTTTTAAACTTGATCAATTCATTTTGAGTAAAAAATATCCTAAAAATTATTGAAAGCAGGCGTATTCTTTTAAAACAATTTTATTTTTATTTACATTTCTTGGGTCTGGTAACCTTAGCATTCCTGAATTACCCTTCACAATTTGCACAACTGGCTAACAAAATGAAGTGGAATACAAAAAGAAATATAATAGTCTAGAATTATTGTATCAGAATAAGAATAAGAAAGAAAATGTATTTATTATATATACCTACCTATTTTTTAAAGTGTCAAGAATGAGACAAGAATGACTTCCAATTATACAAAATTTCTTCATATTGGAGGACTCATTCATTTTTGGCTATTTAGAGTTCTCGTTTACCACGTCTTGGTATATAAATCGTGAGGTCGACACAGGAGTTTGAGCGAATTAAATGATGGAGGAATTTAGGACTTGTTCTTCCTCATTCTTCCTACATTGACGTAAAACATTCTTTCAAAGTTTCTTCAGGTAAGGAAAAGATTTTGTTGAACACCATTTTCCTGAGAACCAAAAATAAGAGCTCATAATGTTTATAACATGCACCTAATTAAAAGCGTTATAAGGAAAGGCTAAAGGAAAGGGCACCGATATCTAGTCCATAAATCTTACGGTGGGTCGAATCTGACTTAATAAGATTTTCCTACGGTTTGGTCAGATCCGACCAAAGGGTTGTGGCCAATAAACAGCACGTACCTGAACGATGTGGACTAGGCAGCTTCCACACAACGACTCGAGAGGAGGTCCCCTGACACGACAGCCTAGAACGCCTCCTGCATGATGGAACTAATATTACCTGGTGGATTCTTCACGTTAAGGATACCAACTGTGCAGTAAAATAATGGTTTTGTTGTATTCATTTCGATTTCAATGTTCACGAAAATACGTGGCTCTCTGAGGGAGATGATGTCTTTCCTAAAAATGATGTCTTTCCTAAAAATACATCCGATATTTAATATTGTTTTAGGTTTCTTATTTTCCAAGACATATACTCGCTCCCGGTTCTATATCCCTTCCTTGTCGATTAAGTATCTTAGTTATTGGCCCGAGGAAAACCAACTGAGGCTTATTGGGATTGATATTTATATTTAATTAGGTACACCAAATAGGACTGAGAGTCCAACTTTCATCTATCGCCATTTCAGAGGTCGGAGATTATCAAAGTGAAATGGCATGCGAAGAAAGCAATGATTTATTGGTCCCATTAGCATCCCTGTGTGCCGATAATTCGTAATGGAAGACCGAGTTCGGAGCGGATTCGATCCTCCGAGTTGCGTACTGGGCCAATTAGAGCTCCGTTTCAACTTCGTCATTATACAATATCCGGCCCTTCATTGAAATGCTCCACAATTGAAACCTCTTTGTACAGCTTTTACTGAACAGTAGGAACTTGTATTCTTCAATATGTTTTTGCTCATTAAATAACACAAATTTTGTGTTATGTCAACTTGGCCTTTTAGTATATCTCCGACACCGGAGTTGAGAGAGTATAATATTTAATCAAACCAGCAGGTCAGGGCGTTTGCTGGGATTAAGGAGAATGACCTGGGTTTTTCCCGAAAGTTGGGAAAGGAAAAAAGAGAGACATATAAAAAAGGAAAAAAGAGAGACATATAAAAACGGAAAAAAGAGAGACATATAAAACCGAAAAAAAGAGAGAAATATAAAAAGAGGGGAAAAGAGAGACATATAATAAAGGAAAAAAGAGAGAGAGAGATAAAAAAGGAAAAAAGAGAGACTTGTAAAAAAGGGAAAAAGAGAGACATATAAACCCGCAGGAGTCAAATAACTCTTCCCCCCGGACTTTTCCATAAATATTTGAAATTTTGAAACGAGTGGTTTTTCCAGTAGGAAGTACTTTGTACAAATTGTACTGTAACAATAGTTAATTACAATAATTGTAATTTTCAGTCTAGTTTTACCCATTTTACCCATTTTCAGTCTAGTTTTACCCATTTTTTCAAACCCATTTTACCCATTTTCAGTCAAGTTTTATTTATTTTTTTCTTTTACACCAAGTGGCGAACACCCTATATAGACACCTTAAGAATTACCTATTGTATCTATACAGGGTGTTCGCCTTTTGGTGTAAAAGAAAAAAGTAGGTAAAACTAGACTGAAAATGGATAGGTAACAAAAAAATGTTGTAATTTTAGCACAACGCTAACTGGGCAAAGTGCTGCGGACGGCGTACGGCGGACGGACTGATTTTTTACTGATTTTTTATTGTTCGATTTTCTGGATCTACGTATCTTGAAACGTAAGCCAACAAATTTTGAGGGGGGGGGGGGGGTAAAAATTTTTTTTGGTTGATTCTAATGAACCTTATCTGTTCTTCGATAATGAACGTTATCTGTCTGAAACGTATCGGTAATACCTATAACAGTTTGGGTGAATACTCGTGTACTGGGAGGTTTTTCAAGGTATTCGCAGTTAGGTTGGGTAAAGAGAGTACTAAGTTATTGAGTAGGAACCTATGTCGATTCCGGCTGTAACCGATGGGTAGCGGTAAAAACTTTAATTATCAATTCCGTTTTTGGTGTTGTGGGCCTGAGGCGGCATCGGCACGCAAAAAGCAAAACCCTGCAGTGGAATATCCACCTTCCCCTCCCAAAAAGTTTCCAAGACAGCCTTCGGGAGAGAAGGTAGGTCGACCAGGAGTCCACGAGAAGAATCAACTGAGTGATTGCTGCTTGGTGAAAGTTGTTCCTGAGGAATCCCTTCTTTACTTCACCATCAACCAACCTCCCTCCACCACCCATTCATCAATTACCCCATCTTACAGTCTCTTACTTGGTCGGAGAAAGGAGACAGGGGGGTGGCCAGTCTTTTAATTTTCGTCTCCCAAACATAAACATTTTACGGGAGTTTCAGAACACACTAACGAACGTTAGGTTCATTAGAAACGGTAGGTAGGTATAGTAACGCAGGTAACCAAGAGTCCACTTTCATAAAGCGTTCATCAGAATCCTTAGTAGACTCGCATGCTGTAAAACCAAAAATTCTACTCAAGATAAAAATAATTGTATAAGAAACTATCCTCATTGTGTAAACGAATGATTGTGCTCCCCAGTCAGTATCTTCTATTTTCCCCAAAGAAATGGCTGGTTACAGGAAGTTTTTTCACTTTTATACCAGTACCTGATCTGACACTCTGAAGGTCAATTTATTGTTGATTACTTACCAGTTGATCGGGCAAAATCACATGGGAACAAGAAACACATTGCTTAGCCGTAGCGAGCGAGTATCGTTGACGTGTGACATAAAAATTTACGTAATCAAATGGAGTTCTCTAGAAGATGGTGGTGGGTATCACTCCTACCGCAACGGTACAGTAAATAACAGTTGAATGATCATGGTCTAAAAAGACTAGTAGGTACTAAGCATAGGGTTGAGGTGAGGAACCCAAGAGATAGAGGAGATATTTTCAAACCGTGGATGTTGTGTTGTTACATCGACTATTCACCCACACAACTTTGTTGATATGCCCCCAAATCTCAAACTTGGTATTTTTCTTCGCTAAATTCGTCACTACTAACTTCAATATGAAAACTCAGAACCTACTCGTACATTGGTAATTAGTTTCCACGTCGAGTCCCTAGACTTATATAAATAAAAATGTAATGAAAATTTCATTTAGTGGCTGAATGAAGAAGGGCCCATCATTATTATAATACAACCACTTGTATGTATGGACATTTCATGATTACTGTAACAGTTATCGTACCTGACGTCAAGTGTACTGTACAGGATGTGATGCACTGAAACAATCAGATTTGGTTTTCCCTGAAGGCAGTGAGCATGAAACTGATTAATTACAATTATGATGACGTACGCTTAAGCTATCAAGGAATCAATTATTTAGTGGACAGGTTGGCCTATGATTACACCATGACATTTACACCATGACATTTAAATGTTTCCTCCACAAGAATTTTTTCCCCCTTCTTTTCTTCGTCTAACACTCGCTGATAGACAACTCTTAATTCACTCGTTTACTTCAGAACATCGGCGATTGCTTCGCCCGACCACCGTCGCAGAGTCGTGATTACACCGATTCAACACCTCGTTAAACAAAAAGAGTTGTCAACCAGAACGGACGGGGAGGCGATAAGTCGACTGTATCAACTGCCCATCGATCTTCCAAGGCTCCGGACTCATCTCACCCTAGCAACTCGTGACATCCGTTTCGCATCATTTGTCCGTTGGGTCCTGAACACACTATACACTATGGTTGAAATTATTCATGTACTTACGAATCCTCCGTAACATCAAGAACTATTCAACAGCGAATAAACTGAGGTGTTGGTCGGCCAAAAAAAGAACATTTCTTATAAAACCAGTAAAATGTAGACATGCTTCTTCGAAAATACGCTCTTATATCCATGCTGCATGACTGGATTTATTTTTTCCTCCTATGGTCAACACACCTTCACTTTCAAGGAGTATGTTGCGCAATCTAGTTGAACGTGTAAAAAATCATGAAAATCAATAGAAAATCGAGGGCAAATCGCTCACAGAAAAGGATAGGTCGCCTCTATCCCACGCGGCAAGCTACAGAGACCCACCCGTCTCCGAGTAAGCGGAGAAAGGATATTAATTAACGGTCACATAGAATTATAATAACGAATAGGTGTTTGGTGAGATGAGGCAATAGGCACTGATTTCATACCGTATCCACCTTGTGGAATACCATCTGTGCATCCTTCATCGTGTGTTTGGAGGATTTATTTGAATAGTTTCGCCTCTCAGTTATAACTCCAAGTCCATTGAGACCATCCTTGAACGGTTGAAACAATCTTTAGACCGCATAGTGTGTTGTAGTACTTAGTGTTATTTTGTTTATTATTGTATAGGGGTATGAATTCAAGGTATCCAATGATATGAAGTCAAAGGTTTATGTGAACCAAGCGTACACTTGAAAATGCGTTTCAAACGATATCCGCACCAACAAAACATCATGCGGGTGTAATAGTTTACACGGATGGGAAGTAATAAGCGTTACTAGCTAACGTGAGAAGGGAGGTGTTTTCAGTCCGAATGTTTTCACTTCCTATACACCGAAAAACCGCCTCTAGGATGTATGCTAATTCTCGACCTAAAGCTCAATGAGAATGCTTTTGAATGAAAGCCGTGAATAAAAAGAGGCTTTTTCACTAACCTATATTCACACAGGTAATTTAGCTGATAGAACTTGTAGGTTAATTGATCGTAAACGCGGGTAAATGAAGAAGCTGTAACACAATGGATTGAGATTCAAGAAGTTTAGTTCTGCTTTCAAAGTCATTCTATGATGCGATGATTTTGCTTGTGGCATTTATAGACCCAAATATATATATAAAGAAATAGAAAACGTGAAAATTAGGTCAATAGTAGTATCTAAACTTCGGTCGAGTGTGAGCCAGGAGTTACCCTCCTGTGAGAAAGGTCCTCAGAATTTGGATTTCTCAAGAGTCCCCCAAGGGAAACACAATTCATGATAATATCATAATTATATTCTAATTGAGCCACAGGATATAAACTCGACATACACGAGTTACAGGGAAATACATTGTAATCGTAATAAATACAACAGTAACTGGTACTTGTTGAATCATGCTTAGCACGAAAGTGGCTTTCCCTTCTAAGATTCTACAAATTTCCTATAATCACATTTTCGACATGGTCAACTTGTTATCAAATCAATCGAACAAAAAGATAATACAACTTATGAAGAGTGTGAGGAAAGAAATTCCTCGATTTTTTAAAAGTTGAAGTTGGAATCTTCATAAATTATGCTCAATCAAATCAAATTCAACTTCCATGCTTAGTAGGAAGTGAACAATCGATCTTCAAAACTTGGGGTATTTCATTTACAAGGAATCCGGAGGCCACCATAAAATGATCTTCTCCTTATTCGTATAGGAGTTTAGAAAGTGTACTTTAGAGTGAAGTTTAATTGCAAACCCACCAACCAGGAAATTAGAAAGTCCGAATTCAAACTAATCATCGAGAAACAGAGGCGAAATGTAGGAAATGTGAAACTACGAGATTTTTGGGGTTTACGTGATTGTAATTATACAACACAAGCCACAATGAAACAACATCAGACTGTAGACATAACAATATCGTAACTTTTCTTGTGATTGTAATACCAGAATAATTCTGGGGAGTAAATGAATAACACTAATTTTGTTTGATTGTGGTTACTTATAGCTGGAGGTCACCCAAAAATTTACGTACTTTGCTCTGCTTTCGAATCTACTACAAGGAAGGGAATTATGATCACTTTTGGCAGAAGAGAAAATTTATAGTTTTCATTTTCGTCGATCCGTCGATCTGTTGAGTGTTCTCAAATCCTTGCTACAAAATTGTACACAAATGTACAAATTGAACAGGTTGGTTATAAAACTGTCGTTATAAAAACCATACTTCGTAATTATTCATGAATTACCCACTTCCTCTTAGTTCAATTGAGAAAGTATTTATTTACCATCGAAAGTATGTGATTTATTCAAGTGTTTCATGGGGAAGGTTTCGTAGATTCGGGTGACAGTCGCGAAACAACGATTTAAGGTACTTGATTTAATAAGTCGTCACGAATCCCTCATAGGAGCACTCACGACTTCCCTTCCACACGACATTATAAGTGATGGTGCTGAATGAGGTGGACAAACTTGTTGAAACCATTCACTACTAATATTCATGCTAGTTTCATTTACCTGTGAACGCATTTGTTATACCGAAGAGCCGAGATGATAGGTATGGCTTCATGCGTGAAAAACCCAATTCCAAAATAAACAATGATTTTGAATCCAAACGTCAAGGGAATATCTTAACTCTTAACCTTAAATTTTGGATATTTGACAAATCTCCTATGTCATACATGTCATACGATATCATGCATGGTTTTAAAAATTGTTCTGCCGTGACATCATCACAGGTTACATGTATACAGGGTGTCTCAAAAGTTGTTAACCCCCCTGCTAAAATCCTTACGTGACAAGTAAAAAAATCTTTCTTTTTGGAATCTATGTATTTTTTTTAGGATCTCAAATATAGTATTTTTGTGCACGTGCGCATGCGCAATGCGCACCAACGTTCTTATTTCAAATGGGGAACCCCCTTTTTTATTGCAGATTCGGATTCTACGTCAAATTTCATGAACTTTTTACTTTGACAACCTTTCGGTTTGGGCGCATTCAGGAGCATCCAGAAGCGCCCAAAGTTGGACTAACCGCGTTTGTTCGTAATTTCGATAAGACGGACCCCCCCTCCCCCCCCCCCCGTGTGTTACATGAAATTTCATTATTTTTCGACACTGAATCACGTGTTGATGTCAGTTTTTTTCATTGGACTTGATTAGACCGGGATTACAGCCTGAAACATGGTCGTTTTTAAGAAAAATCACCTTACTCTGGCTCTTGATAATTTGACTTTTAGTTAGATGAGTTAAGGTATCTTGTTAAGGCCATGTGATTAAGGAATGTACAACCGTTTTTGTCCAATCTTTGGAAACTACAAACCGCTGTACAAGCATCGATCGGACACTATGATAGTATCGAACGGATACTATGATGGTACAGTTTCGCTTCGTACAATGTTGGTCAATGTGTCGTCTTTGTTATCTTTGAGATCTGAAGCCCTTTGCCCTCCGAATCGTTGGCTTGATCTGTCGCGTGAGACATCAACTTCGTTTCGGTGGAATATTCACTGCGTAATGGAACCTCAAAGAGACCCCAGAATAACAGACAGCGAGCAGTTGACGTCTTAGAATCACAGCCCATTGGAGATTGAGATGAATGTCAAGATACCTGACGTGGACAGGACCAAGGGAATCTGAGAAGTTTTTTAGTGAGTATAAAATACCTACATAAATGCAGCCAATAGTTTGAGGCCAAGGCTTCATTTGATGTCCTTGCACCATGAAATGCACCAATAAACGATGCCTTTGCCGAAAAACCCTCGTTGCCACTGCGGTTAATATTTTTCCCACAAGTAGGTAGCACGTTAGGTAGGTGAATAAACTGTGTTGACATAAATAAACTGTGGGCATTCCGTATTTCATGAATTTCTAACTTTTTACTAGAGATTTTGTCGATCCGAGGACTGTTCCAAAAATTTCGTACAATGTTGGACAATTCGGGCTTTGAATAGACAATTCCTGACATCGTAAAACCTTAGGATTATACAATTTCGGACTTTGTAAATAAGAAACACATGTGAACCCTGCAAACATGTTGATCCATCAAAAATAACTTGCGTTGGCGTCTATTTCTACTGTTGATAAAAATATAATTTTTATAGTGAATAACTTTTTGAGTTAGAATGTCTGTACCCCCTTCGGCACGCTTCTGGGTGGGAGCTATCGTTGGTATTCCGATTGAGGCAAATGAAGGTAAATTTGAATTCAAGGTCAGAATTTATTTTATTTTATTTTTTTCAATTTTATTCAGAATTGTTTGTATACAATACTTTGAAATTATGGTTGCGTGCATACGATTAATAAAGTGGTACGTCCAGATCTCTGTGGATAACTGAATTCTTCACGAACCACGGAGCAATATTAGACGAAGAGCTCTATTTTGCAGGGTTTGGCTTCTTTTGATGAGAATTTATATCGATGCGTTTCTCAAAATGGTGGAGCGAGGTTTAGATCTGGTTTGACATTTCGGTGTTTGGGCCGCAGAAAGGTCGCCTAGTCAATTCCGCATTGTCACATGCCAAGAAGCAGAGCAGGGAGAAAGCTGACTAAAGCGAGCTTATGATCTTGGTTCGTTTCGAGTTTTCTATCAGTCATCCAACTTGATGCTTTTGCCCGCGTCTGTATTTCGACGTGTATTGCGATTCTCTCACACTTCAAGTGATTGAACACACTGTTAGCATTTTGTCCGGAACTGATGTTCAAATATTGGACAAATAGAAAGCTCATTGATATCTTAATAACAACAACAAAAAACAAAGATATCCAATTTCTTGACCTTTAGTCCCTCCACCTCCAATCGTCCCTTTTATATAAATGGTAGGGACCATAATACAGATATTACGGTCCCTACCATTTATATAAAAGGGATCCAAGAAATAATTTCTTGGATACAATTTGATACAATTATTGTATCAAAATGTAATTTTTTGCTCCCCTACATTATTAGGTAACAAATATCTGTCCGAACCAATCGACGAAATGGATACTTCTCAGAAAGCGGCATTCATTTTTATCTCTGAAGGAGTTGCGATTTGAAAAACGATTCTGAATTTCCTATGATTTTATAGCATGAATCTTCAAATTCTATGACGAATCGTGATAAAAGTTGTCCTAGATCCGAAGAAAAGATGAATGCGCCCATGGAAAAAAGGACCTTATCTTCCAATTGGCAAAATTGAGTTAGTAGTGGATTTTTATAGTTGAAAATCTTCTGAAAATGCTGGTCTAGAAAACCTAGTCTAGAGAAAAGTGTGTTTAGCGTTTCGGAAGTATTTTCCGTGTTGTTTTCCCTTGTTTTGGGCAATTGTGTTGTTAGGATTTGTCAATTTTCATCTTCTTCTTTGTTTCCTTCCTTTTTCCAAACCCTTTTATCCTTACATACATGAAGAAAGGCTCCTTTTGTTCAAGAAAGGCTGAGGCTGCAGTACCCAGGTATCCAGTGCCTCCGAAACCTCTCCGAAGCTTTGAAAGGAAAAGATCCTACAGGGGTCAAATTTAGAAAATTAGAAGGTCAAAATCAATTCAAAGATGGTTTTTTTTAAATTTTTTAGTGAGAATTACTATCTCAAGTATAGGAAAATATGGTATATTCCTTATCAGTGCAAAAGTTCTTATAAAAACGTCCCACCAATCATAAAAAATTGTCATAGTTATAAAATTGTTGAAATGGTTTATTGATAATAATTAGGTGTAGAATGAGAAAACCAGTAACAGTATGAACTAAAGAGCGAATTATTCCCCATGGTATTATACCATCACAAACGCATTTGAGTCCTGTTTACACACATTTTAAAGGAGTTATAGGTTTTGTCCAGCCAAATAAGCGGTTTTGCACACTGTGCGGCGGTTAGAAAAAGCGGCCTTTTTTCAGTTTTTCTTTTAATTTAGCAATGTTTTTTACATCGACCGTCAGAAAACAATCTCGTTATTCTGAAAGCCAATCAAATTTCTTGGAATAATGAACAATAACCCAAAACTAGATTATTCGGTTGTTTCATTTAAGGCCTACCTGAACCTTTTTTCCGGGGAGATAAGGCCCCTTTTCGCAGAAATACTGATCCTGTTACTCATTGTGAGTTGTCCATCAGGTTCCATATGAAAATGACATTGATATACTAAACACAATTCTGGATGTAGCGATCTGGGCTGCGCACTACATAGTTAAGGGTCGGAGAGGTTTTCCATAATGCTCCCAGCACGAGGTTTAAATGGTTCATATGTTCGAAAGAACATCAACGAATCCGATAATGAGACGTCTTCATATCAAGAAGAGCTCGCGGACGCCGATATCCTGCGTACGTCTCTTGGAGCTCTGGCGAACTAGATCAGAACAACTGGTTAGAGCCCACTGGGTCAGGGGCGTGCCAACCGACCGACCGCACCAAAATAAAACTTGACGTCATTTAGAAAAAGTTGGGACTTTCTCTGGGATCGGCAAAGAAGAGGGTGGAGAGATATACAGGAATGAGAGAGAGAGGAACTGAATATTTATTGTGCCTCCCATAAATCATTCAAATTTGTTTTGTAGTATGGAAAATGAACATGATGGTTTGTGTATGGACTGATGAATTCAGTCAGTAATTACATCACGATCATGGTTCTACTTATATGTTATGTTCGTCAATTCTACCCGTATTCCTCAACGGTGCATCATATCCAAAATAGAAGGCCATTCTGTCTACGACAAACATGTTTTGTATGAAAGACCCCATACGAAAGAATAGTTGAAATTATGTAAAATAGTTAGGTGTTTGGAGAATGTTTTGTATAATATACAACATAAGTTGTATTACAACACAAGCGACCTACTACGTCAAAAGATATGACGTCAAACAGGTGCCGCCAAGAAAACCTCACAGGATATGACGTACGTGGACCGGCAGGGGGTGGATGACGTCAGACAAGTGGCCGGCAAGAACACCTCACAGGATATGACGTACGTGGACCGGCAGGGTTGGATGACGTCAGACAAGTGGCCGGCAAGAACACCTCACAGGATATGACGTACGTGTACCGGCAGGGGGTGGATGACGTCAGACAAGTAGCCGGCAAGAACACCTCACAGGATATGACGTACGTGGACCGGCAGGGGGTGAATGACGTCAGACAAGTGGCCGGTAAGAACATCTCACAGGATATGATGACGTAGGTACGTGGACCGGCAGGGGGTGGATGACGTCAGACAAGTGGCCGGCAAGATCACCTCACAGGATATGACGTACGTGGACCGGCAGGGGGTGGATGACGTACGTGGACCGGTAGGAATGGATGACGTCAGAGGGGTCAAGGGGAGCCAATTATAATAGTTCCTAACTGCATTGTTAGGTAGGTTTCTAACGATTGGCTATCAAAAATCCGAACAGGTGGAAGGCAGAGGATTGATTTTGCAAACTCTTGAGTAAACAGTCCACTCGCTCCTGTAGCCGAAGCTCAGATGTCAACTTTAATCGCTACGATTCGCGAGGTTCAGCAAGCAGAAGTTATAGGTGGGCAGGTATTCCTTCATTATGCCTATTCATTCGGTATGCACCCTCCGTCTGCGTGTTTGCTTGAATCTAAAGTTCACGTGTAGTTTTTTTATTTTAATGTGCCAAAGCAAAGACATAAAATGTCAAAACTGTCACGAAAAAGTGTCCTCGAAAAGCGTTACCTACATTTTATATGAATTATCGATTTTTCTCTGCACAACGAAGCTTAATTTTGGAGTTACCCTACAAAATGACATCGGAGACCATGAAGGGTGAATGAATAAATACCCTCCAGTGAAAGAACAGTACGAGGTTATCTGGGAATAATAAGGCTTGAAATGCACTCCGGTGAAAACGGAGTTTTCATTAGTACCGTCAACAAATCAGAAAGACAAAACAAAGTTCGCAATCATCTTCGGTATTGCTGTCATCAATAGGTCAGTCCCCAAGAACGTCTATAGGGGTAAAACCTGGAGTTGGCCACTACGTGGGGACTACTGTTTGGAGGTGAGTAAAATGTTAAATTAGTCAGTGCCATGCTTTATTCTTGTAGCTGATATGTTTCATTCACTGGCTGGATGGTTACTTCATGACCTTAAGTCAAATAGAGATTTTTCCAGTCAAGAAACAAGTAAACTGTTGATTTTTTGCCCTAGCATGTTAAAATAACTATCCTGTCTAGTGAATGATAGAGTTTACTGGGAAGGAAACGGAGTGTTCATTCTTAGAACCTGCAATCCAGTGAATGAAAATTCGTTATTTTCTTCATTTATCTCAAGATAGACATTGATTACAATCATTCACATTACCTTTACATCAACTCAATGTTTATTGCAGATGCCTGAGTCTGAATGTCAGTCTGACGAACATGATTGCACATACCATCAATGTTGAGACTATTGACGCGTGATCCTACGTCCATTGAGCCGCACGCATCCACGCATACTGCAACGTTGGCACAATTTGTCATTGACGGCATAGGAAATATACTTGCAGACGCGGACCGTATCGATACTATTGTTACGGATGTCTTAGAAGTAGGCAATCAAGTGCTTCTAACAAAGATCATGCAGAAGGTTTGAAGAATTTACTTACCACCCTAAAAACAAAGAAGAACAAAGCCACGAATTCCTTTTTCAAGAAGGAATGGATTGAATTTGAGAGGAAGGAAATTTTGGAAAATGAAAATAAAGAAACAAAGATTGCAAAACGAAAAAACTGCTAATAAAATTTAAAAAAAAACCTGTTTATAAAAAGAAGACTGTGAACGGCAACTTGACTGCAGAGGTATCTGCTATTTGTAGTGAAATTAGTTGAAAGGGGAAGAGTGTGACAGTTACTCCTAAGACTTATTTTATTCACCCTGGCTGTGATGAAATTTAGGTAGAACTAAGAAAATTGCACGTCATACAGTGGCAGAGGGGCTTTTAACTGTAGCATGTTGAAGTAGTACCTAGCATTTCAATGAAGTGATATTTATCATTTCGGTTGTATACCTACATACCAACCTCCAATGTTTTATGTTTTGGTTTTTTATAAATCCAACTAGGATTGAACTGCAACTTGAATTCACTGGGCGAGACACCCTACAGCGGTGCACCGGTGTACTAAGTTACACATATGTTTTCAGTATTGCTGTATTCACCAAGTTGCTTCATTACTGTTGCGTAAAAGGGACAAGTGCGTGAGTTGGATATGTGAAAAATCACGATAGTGATGACTACGGTTCAGAACTTGACGTGTGTTTTGTATTAAATAACCGATACGACTGCAATACGTCGCCACATCACTGTCCTCACAGGAGCTTCCTGTCGCCCCGCCGTCGCCACAATGAAAGATGTTGAGCCACCGCGGTGCCGCTCTCGCGCCCTCAAATTCCACTGCGCTGCAACAGCGGCCACGAACAATGGAGGAGACTGACAACTCGAATCGGTTAAATAATTGCGGAGATATCACCAGGATCTACGTCACAAGGTTTTATTGTTGCGTTTTCTTTCCGTGTTATGTACGCACCTGCACAAGACGAGCTTTTCTGTCCATCAACTGTCGACGAATATAATGTGTAAATCGGACGTCTAATTGTCAACCCCTCAACTCTACTACCCAGCAGATCCGCCCAAATAGACGCCTAAAGGCGTGTAATTCACAAAACTTACCAAGTCTGTCGCGATGGGTGAAGGCCGCGATGTGGCTACGTGTTCAAGTCGTATTGACTATTTACCCTTATTAGGTAACACTCTGTAATGTATGAACTGCATGCACCACCATGCAGAGGTCCATGTTGAAAACTATAGTGAGAAAGTTGTTTGCCACTTCAATAGAATCGTTTCAATAAGTTCGTTGGATAGGGAAAAATTGGAATTTCATCATAAAACGGCAGCAAATTCGTCCCCAACCATTAGGTTTTGGTTTATTCATTTCACGATCATACCAGAGAATGTTTGGAAATGTCCCAGATTTCATACACGTTATAACTACTCGTATGTAACATTTTTAAATCTGGGGTATGACTCTCCTAAAACGAATTTTTGTACAGAAGCCTAGTAAGAGCTCTCGCTCTAGAAATTCTGTACAAAGAGGGATATCAAAAGCTCTTCCTTAGCTCAAACTAATAAACAGGTTAACTAATTGTACCACCGAATTTTCAATTTCTACATGCGAGTCCTGGTGGGCAGTCGATAATAAAACAGCGAATTTGGAAGAGAATTAAAATGAAAACGGCGCCTCGAGAAATGAGTAATCCCTAATGATCGTACATTAATTACCAACTGGTTTTATGACAGTGGGGATACTCAAATTGTAGAAAACAACTCAATAATTACGAAGTTACTTCATGAAAACCTACAGTAGTTTCATATGGAATTCATTGCAAGTACTACTACTAAGGCATTCATTGCACTTTCTCTCAGTACCATAGTTGGTGTGAAATGTTTTGGTACAGTCTAATGATTAAAACTTGCCTATACTCTCCGAAATATTTCATGGTCACGATCATTTTGAATATTAAATCTTTGGAACTACTAATAAAAGTAAATGCACGCACACATGGTTACAGTATCGTCAGTATTTCACTCTCTTACTGCAGAAAGTGCCTTAAACCCCTTAATGAACTCTCCGAATATGCGATTTAACTACTTCAAGCAAAGGTAATTACTGAAATAATCCCCAACGAAGGTCGGGAAAGTTATTGCAGGAAATATTAAAGGCGAGGCTCGTATGGAAAGTTACTTATCACTCTGTGCGCTTCAATCTCCGGATCTGATAGTCGCATTTGGAAAAAGCACTCTCATTCTCTCGCTTTCTTGTTACGTCCCAATAACTTTCGAGCTGTAAACATTAACTTTTATCCATTCCATTAAAGAAGCTGGCCTGAGCCACGCATCGTTTCAAATGAAATAATTGTTTGATGATTTCAATTTCTATCAAAAGAGAGTGTTGGTTCCGGTCACAGAGCGACATCACACTTTAGAAGGATGGGTGCGAATTACAAACCAACCCACCGAAAATACTTCGTCAGTACCTAGGAACGTGGTAGCGATCCGCCCTGCCGAGCGAACAAGTTGAGAACCAAACGGTACCAAGTGTATGTTTAAGCGTTTTAAGGTATCCATATCCTGGGAAAACTCCTTTTTGACCGATCAACTAGAAATTTGGTGTGGATAATACAAAGCCCTGAAAGTTTCAAGTCGCTTGTTGTAAAGGGAGCCGAGTTATATAACTTCAAAAACCCCATTTTTCGTTCTTACCATATTCTTCTTTTCCTTTTCTTCTTGTTCAGGCAAGGCTAATGCCTCTCCACCTCCACCGATTGACTTGAAATTTTGCACAGAGCACTGTTTCAGCTTCAGACCATGTCTTTTGAAAGATTCAACATATTATCTCACCCCAAAAATTTTAGAAACAAAAAAAACTTTTAGGCTAATTTTGGCCACATTAACGAGGCTACAGCCAAGGTAACAGGACCAATAGACTTGAAATTTTGCACAGACCTTGAGTAAATAACTTCCACAAGCAACTACTACCATAATACATAGATGTGTAGTAATAAAAACGTCTCATGTTGGCGCCAAGGGGAGGTTTCGAAACGGGTACGGAGCTTGTAAAGTACTTTGGACATCGCTTTAAGGCAGGCGGGGAAAGTAGATGTGGTAATTTTTTCCGGCCGCTGGTGAATGATATTTGCGAGGGTGATTCTCACACGGAGTGTTTTTTGGGGGAAAATCATTCTTGAAAAAAGATCAATATAAATATATATCCAAGAAGTTCATTATCTTCAATAAATTTCATTGTTCAGCAATGTGAAGAAAGTAATTATTAATGGGAATATGATGTGATTCTTTGGAAATTGATGTTAACTAAATTGAATGTTTAGAGAAAGAAAGAATTGTAACGAGAGCAGTATCTATTTGTTTCATGATGCCCTATAGGTTATTCAATGACGGGATGAAGGAATTAATCCAGTAGTTTCTAAGAGAATTTATTCTAAATTTATTCTTAATTTATTCAATGGTGAGACGTTGGCAGTCTCGTAAATTGTATAGGTGTCATATCTTCCATTACCGAAGCGTTTCTTCATCGTTCATCTTTAGTAGAAATTCCTATTCTGAATGACATCGAATAATCAGTTTTTATGCGTTTAATCAATAATGTTTTGTCAAGTCATAGACCTGGAATGATTGTTGTTACAAAGCAGAGAGGAATCAAGCAAAGGCGGTCCAATAGACTGGCGTAGTAGTCAATTCAAACTCTGGTCATGATAAATAACCCTTTACCATTAATAACGGTCATTAATCACAAAGTTTTTACAAGGGTCGCTCGCCCCCCCAGGATGGGGGATGAGGCATATCATGAACCGCTTGATCACGTGCACCATGTTGAGGTATTAAGGGTGTACTGGGGGATGGGAAAGTTCTTTGTTTTACGAGCGACTTCTTTCGGTAGATACCTGATGAGGGATACAGGACCTCAATCAGGTATAGAGCTCATTTTGAAGGCCTCAAATTAGATAGTCCTTCGGGGCAACGGAGAACCGTCACGGAAGGGGTTGTTCATTCCTTCTATGAATCTTGAACAAATGAGCTGTAAGAATGATACTCCATACCAGGGCTTCTCAAACTGTGGTCCGCGGACCTCCTGGGTAGAGATAAATATGAATACGAATAAAAGTCATAATTTGGAAAATATGAATATGAATACGAATTAAGCCGTAATCACATATTTTTGTGAATTTACCCTAAAACTCACATTTTTCTGTAAATGTTCCCAGAAATTCACATTTTTTTGTGAATTTCACTCAACTTTACTGAATTTTATGTGAATGTCAATCAAATTATCCTATTTTACAATGAATTTTACTGAAATTCAACTTTTTTCCACATTCTCATTTTTCGTGAATTTTCCCACAATTCACATCTTTTATGTGAGTTTTATAAATAACTAGCTGTGTACCCGCGCTTCGCAACGGTAGAACAGACACCCCCTTTAGGACAGGCCCCACTCATAACAGATACTACCTCAGGATTGACAAAGAGTGGTTGTTTGCTACCGTAAGCCACGGTTCAAGGGTGCGTCCCAAGTGAAAATTATGGTTTGAGTAATAATTGGTTATCAACATTTTCCCTAAGTTTCATTCAGATCGGTCAAGTAGTTTTGAAATCCCGGTAATACCCCCCTCCCCCTACCCTAACTGCCTTTAACCCCCCCCCCACCATACTATTTGTTGTATGATTTAAATAAAAGTAAATATTTATATCTACAACTAAGTATAATTGAATATAATAATAATATAAATTAATTGTAATAAAGTAATTAATATAATTACTTACACTGCCTTATAAATAAGATGTATATATGTATAGATGTATAGATGTATAGATGTATAGATGTATAGATGTATAGATGTATATATTTAGTCACTCTTGGATTGGTCAAGGACTACTTCCACTATGTCGCTCGTCCAGGTCGTTGAATAAAGCAGTCAGTTTTTTGTATCCGTCGTCATCGTCAATAATTCCCAACCATTCACAACCATCATTTAACACTATTGACCCACCCTACCTGTTTAGAAACATTCCTCTATGTTCACACAACAAATTCCCAAAGTTGGACTCCAACTGGTCAAGTAGTTCTGAATGCCTGTAGACCCCCCCCCCCTCTCACAACCTGCACCCCGCCCCCTCCCACTAAGTACCACTTGAAAGTACTCGTCGAGCTGAATCCAGAGACTACTTACAATCGGATTTACGTTCAACGGTTCAAAAGTTATAAGCATAAACGTCCTCATAGAAGTGATTATAACACGTTTTTTAGTACTGTTTCATTCATAGCGTTTCAACGGATGGACAGATTTAAACGCACATTTTTCATAAACCTTCCCAGATAAATTCTGCGTCAAATGGTACCAGCCGCAACTTTCTACGTTCAGCCGTTCACAATTGATGATGTGACAAACAAACAAACAGACAAACAGACAGACACGATTTTATTATATAGTATAGATTTGGACCTTTATGGATAAATTTCACTAACATTTCTCCTTTTTATCGTAAATTTGACTAAAAAGTTTATTTACTAGATACTTCATTTCAGGTATTGAGGTACCTGCAGAAAATAACATTTTGTCCAAATAAATTCCAGTTTAATTCACATTTTGGCAAGTTTCATCCATAGATGGCAAAACTATTCATAAAATGCACAAAAAAAGATGTGCATTGTCAGATAAATGCACACAAAAAATATCTAAATAGTGGGAAAATTCACAAAAAATTGGAATTTTTGTAGAATTTATGTGGAAAAAACTTGAATTTTAGTAAAATTCCGAGTAAAATGAGAAAATTTGAGTGACATCCTCAAACAATTCAGTATAATTTACAAAGAAATGTGAATTTCGGGGCAAATTCACAAAATTATGTGATTGTGGCATTTATTCGTATTCCTATGCATATCCGTATTTGTATTCATATTTTCTAAATTACTTATGAATTTTCGTCGTATATATTGCCCATTTGCCACTGGGGGTCCCTAACTAGCGCACTTCGAGGGAAAATTAATACATTCTTACAAGAATAAACGTAAGCTGACTAAATACTCACCAAAAAAACTAAAAAATGCGTTTTACTGCAAATGAAAAGAAAAATTAAAAAAATGATTACTGAAAACAAAAGTTGATGGGTAAAATAGTGTGGTTGGCGGGGGACTAGGCTGGTCTCTGTCGATTTCCCGGAAATTTCAGAGTTGTTGCGGTGTACGTTCATTACCGGGAACTGGTTCTCCCTTCTCTCTGCTGGATGCTTCTTCAGTGTTTAGACTCAGAAAAAGGAGGATCCGCATATAACCAGCCCTGTTCGAGTATACACTACACCTGTACGGTATCATGATTAAGTTCAGGTATGAAATCAATAATCACAATGTGACAAAGTGGAGTTCTTAGGTATGATCAACTCCCTACACACATAATATATTATGACATAGTATACTTCATGTCGAATCCGATCGACCGATGCCTTCAGCAATTAGATAACAGCTCAACTGATGAAGTTTCCATTGCCACGGACAGGTGACAATAGTCGTCAATCATCATGCGACGACGTGATTCTATTCCGTTACTCTCCCTCACCTCACACATCTCCTGCAGTTGAGACGAACTTCGGGAAATTCTTTTGAATATTTTTGTTTCCAAGTGAAAGTGTTCAGTTCCCCCTTTTTTCTCCACTTCTCTTTCTTAATCGCTCTTCAAGTCAGACGGCGGGCGGTTTTTTTTTTTCAAAAAGAAGAAAAATCTCTCCCATCCAAAGAATGATCGAACAATGTTTATTCCGATTGGGAAACCGCGATATGAAACCGAAAGTTCGTGGCAACGTGTCCTTGGGGGTGTTGGGGACCTAACAATAGGCATTCCCTTCTGCCTCCAACCCAACAGGCATCTATCATTTCACTTTCGTCTATCGAAGTTTGATAACTCGTTGACAATCGGTCCATCGGCATTCATAGGTCTCACTAAATGGACCTTTCAGAGCCCTCGCGCGACAATAGACTTGACGAGCTTTCCAAAAGGACGTTTTAGCAGGTTATCCTGTGTATCCTAGCCTAGGATTCCTAGGTATCCTGTGTCAAGAGATGGTGTTTCTTGTAGACGACGCTCCGAAGTTCAAGGATTGGTATAGTACGTTTCATTCTGTAAATTAATCAGAGATTGACTGGGTGTTCCAGTTGGGTTGAAACAGGCGATTTTTCAACTAACGATTCCCAAGAATCTTCAATATTCACTTTAAGACAACCCCAATTACACGCCTAACTTGTCGTTGGAAAAGTCAGATTGAATATTCCTCAATAAACTACGGTGCTCAGATTCGATCATCTTAGATCCAGATGAGAATGAATTTATACTAGATCAAAAATTATCTGTAGATTTACATTGGTCAATTGGAAAGCAAACATCAGGAGATAATAAATGCCTATGGAGATGGCTGTTATGTCCCACCATCCTAGTTATACGAATCAAGGCG
Organism: Stenodema calcarata; assembly: GCA_963920205.1. Classification (NCBI taxonomy): domain Eukaryota; kingdom Metazoa; phylum Arthropoda; class Insecta; order Hemiptera; family Miridae; genus Stenodema; species Stenodema calcarata. Next base: position 27,366,685 of record OY986050.1, on the reverse strand, counting down.
GATGAATCGTGAAAAACATCTAAAAAACAACCACGTTTCTTCATCATCAAAGTGCTCTAGTTTGAGGACGGAATAAAATATCGCAATTCCGATTTCAGTTTCATTTAAGGAATTTATGGGTTATTCCCCCCCCCCCCTACCTGAAATTTTTCAAAACTTCCCTTAGAGTGGCCCAATTCTGCCCATCTACTAACTCAGTGAATTCAGGGTGGTCTGAAATGGATTTTGGCATGAAAATGTTTCGGAAATTCGAGTTCTAAAAATGTGGACCGAGAACACATCCTAAAATTCCCTAGAACACATCCTTCGAAAATTTCCTAAAATGAGGTGAAAACACGAAAAAAAATATTTCAGCATAAAAAATATGCATCAACCAGTAAATTCTCCCCTCTTGTCCCCTTAATAGTCTTCGGTTTCTTGGATTTACTGATTACAAGAAGCTAAGTTTGTTACTACTCGCAGCGTTACTGCATGGCAAGATTGTAATTCTTTCCTTGATACTTGTGTGACCTGCCGCTTTATGTTGACTTTCAAATGCTGAAGTGCGAGTGGGAAGACACTTCCAAAAAACCCTGATTCATCGGCGTTATAAATTTGTTCATATGACAGATCTTCAGACAACAAAAACTCTTCAAAATCACGTTGAAAATCATCAGCTGATTGTTGATCACCACTCAGCTTCTCTCTGTGTAGAAGAGCTCACTGTATGATGAAATATTTCAACAAAATCGGCGCAAATCGTAGATTCAGTGGGTGTTACCACAAAAAATCGACACGAAAGTTTTTGAGAGTCTTCTTCCAATTAAAATTTCTATTCAGTTTTACAGTCAAGATATTTGGTTCAAATAATATTTATTTTTGTTCAATAAAAATCATCTTGATTTACTGCACAGGGGCAACGTCACAGTCGTCACACACGTCACATTCACCGAAGAATGCAATATGAAAGCTTTCTTCCGCTGTAAGTCCTCTTGAAGCTTAAACGGTATGAAATGGATGTGAGTGAACACCGACGCAACGCTGTAAATGTCACCGGTCCCAGAATGATTCATGTAGATCGCTCATTCTGCTTTCTCCCGTGGATCTTGGATTTCTCAGTTCGTGCGACACATCACGATCACTTCCACACTATTATACTCGACACGTCCATACCTTTCCTATGTTTTACCATAGACGACCAGCTTGCTATCGAGTTCCGCTTCCGAAAGCCACTGATTAGAATAGCGCAGCGGGCGTTTCATACTCGGACAGCTCAGACGGAGAAATCAAGCACGCGCTACGAATAGCCACACAATGAACAAAGAGCTCATTTCATTGTTACGAAACATATGCCTACCTTTTAGGTCATGTTGTCGCATTACGTAATTGAATGTTGACTGCTGAATGTCTCTACCTGGTGTGAATTCCAATGCCCTCTAATTATTCAAAATCCGATACAGAATAATAATCTTAACGTGTCTTTCGATTAAGTAGAAAACGAATGTAGTTTTTATTTCAGAGGGCTCCCAACGTCTAACAGTTCTCATCTACATTCGGGGGCCTTAGATCTGAGGTCCACCCAATATATATTTCCGTGGCAACCAATAGCAGTTGAAGTACAGAAATCTCTACGTCGCGACGTCGTGATGACGTTAATATTTGACATACAGATTTCTGACGTCGGATATACTACAGATTAGGTAGCAAGTCGTGAAATCCGACCAATTGTGCTGCTTGGGATCTGTTGAAATTATCAAAAAAATAAATATTTACCACTTGGTGCTTTTGAAAGACCTATTATTATTATATAGCTTGGGTTAAATCGTTAGACACCGATTGTGATGATTTGAATCAAGTTTTGCGCCCCTTCTGGTTTGTTATCTTATATTGAACCATTGAAATCGACCAATTGAAAAAAAAAAAAAAAAATACCCCCTCCCCCCCGTAATTTGAGGGTTTGCGTTTGAAGGTACGTAGATTCGATTAAAAAATCTGCGAATTCGCGACACAACGGTTTATTATTATCTTTATGCAAAACACCAGACACCAAAGATCGAACTCAGCCTTATAGTATTAGTATTAGTAGGTCTTATATTAGTAGGGACCCTCAAAATTTGGGAGGTGTCAGTCTCTTGAAAATCGAGATATCCTGCCGAAAAGTTAGAGGCCATTGGGCAATAAGGCTGGGCTCCGTATAGACAACTGTTCTACTACTGCCGATGACCCCCACGAATCCGCCACTGGGTCCACTGACAGAAATTAATTCCTGGTAAGTATTTGTTGATTAAGACCACCGAAAGTTGGTACTCGGTGCTCCATACCAAGAAAATGGGCGGTTTATTTCCTGGTTTAATATAAGTATGCATTTCTTGGATGGGCCCAGTAGAATCCAGTTACCCTCAGTTGAACCCTGACTCGGGGTCCAAGAAAGTGGGACTCGTGTTATTAGAGCATGGTACCCATTTCTGTCGATAGCACCCAGTTTAAGTCTTATTTAAACACTTGGTGTAAAGTATTTTGAGGAGGTTTTGCCTTCAGACGATTATCATTATCGATCAGGTCTAACTTATCTACGTGAAGAATGACCAGGGGGTTAGAAATATTACACAGGACCGTACGCCTATTGCTTCCATCTGTTCATGATAAGTGAGTTTGATCTGGAGAGTAACTAATAATTAGTCTTAATTAGTAACTAATAATTAAGTAACTAATAATTAGTAACTCTTAATTATTCTAGTCATTATTTAATACCAGTAGGTCATAGAATGACAATCGTGTATATTAAATTGTCTTCAGGTGAGGAGAAAGTAAAATTAAGACAGTCAGTGAATCAGGCTATCTCCTCGATTTGTGTCAGTTACTACACGGTTCTCATGATCCGAGATATAAGGCCTCTTATATTATAAGGTCACGAATGGCTCAAGTACGTCTCTCAATAGACCCCCCAAAAGCTCCTGTACGGTTTCAACTCCTCAATCTCCTTCGTATTCCTGACTCGGCAAATATTTTCCGACGGCAAAGGCTAACACCGCCATTGAATTTTTCGACTCACATAACGGTTAACTAGATCAATAAAATTATTGACCCTTTAAAAAAAAGACGTCGGAGGACGTGAAATTTCCAGTGTTGATAATAGGGATCTTTCAATAATTATTATATTTATAACAAGTATCTCACGTTTGAAGTGATAAAATAATTTAAACAAAAAAATAATATTTTTCAGATCGGTCTCCATGACAAGTGTTCCCCCACTTCTTCCTCCTCATACCTTAAATAACATCCTTAAATAATTTTCAACGCTTGCGGTTGACATGATTATGAAACGTTTCAGGATCATCAAGGTTCGAACTGGGCCTAAAAGCCGAATTTCGAAACTCGTCTTGAATTAGAACCCAGAATCGTGACCATGACTGACGTCGTACAATTAACGATCATTGGATTTCACGTTCCTACTTTGAAACGTCAGCCCAACAAAGTTCAAAAGGAATATCATTCAAAATTACAATCCAAAAACAATTGTGAACTCTCTTGAAATAGTTCCTCAAGCCGTTCATAGTGATTATAATATAATCACTATGAACGGCTTGAGGAACTATTTCAAGAGAGTTCACAATTGTTTTTGGATTGTAATTTTGAATGATATTCCTTTTGAACTTTGTTGGGCTTTGTGAGTGTTTATATTGTGAGTATTATTTATATTGTGAGTATTTCAATCGTTTCAACATTAGTAGAACAATTTAGAGGAAACCTAATAGCTTTGAAGCTTTTTGGTTTTCTCTAAATGGTGTAAACTTTTAGCTTCAATTCGTTATCTAACACAAGAAAAGAAATAATGACAGAAACTGTTGTTTCCCTGCAAAAACTCTCGTTGGGTTGGTGACAAGCACCACGGTAGTCGTTTTACGACTAGAGGACCCCCATCAGAAACTGACGATGAAGCGCTCGCAGTGAAAGCGCCCACATCGTTTTCGAAATGAAAATAGGACCGTTAGGAAATCGTCATTGCGGCGGTCGGTTGGTAGTAAAAGTGATAAGTTGTTAAGATGACGGTAGGTGTGGGGCAACAGGCGGATTAACATCTTTACTTCCCCATTAGCGGTCATTACCACGGTAGCAAGGGGATTAGCTGCCAGGAAAATTAGAGTTACGCAATTAACGGTGTAAAAAGTAGGCGAAACGCCGCACCATAAAAAGTTGGAGTAACTAGAAAGATTAGTTAATGAGGGAGGTTTTGATGGTTTATGGAGAAACTCGTCAAGAGTACCTGTATACGTACATAGGTCGTTCTCATTTGGAATTTACAATTTTTGTTAGCTCCACTCAATCCTGCACAATTTCCAATTTAAGATTTCATACGTTGGTATTCCTGTAAATCTGTAGTGTTCGCAAGATAATGTGACCTCAACCCCATGACACATTGTTTGTTACCGACCATCATTGAAAAATTAGTATAAGGCTCCCAAAGTGTTGAGTGGATCCTAATTGTTTATTGTCCGATAAAACCATACATCTTGTACCATTAATCTTATGTCCACTAAGATTTGTGCTTGCCTTTCAATTCATAATTGTAGACCACAACATCCACCACACCATCCTAACTCTGAAAACCCTTTCACTGCCGTTAAATAGCCTTCTCCTTTACCGTTTCAAGGTCACAGTACCAAAACTTCAATAGCTGTTCCTCCTTAATATGGATGATCTTGATAGTATCAAGTTTTCTGGAATAGACACAGTAACACACACGATAACACGCATGAGCTCCCTTCGAAGGGATTGCTGATGGGTGAGAGATGTAGCAAGAGTCTGTATAAATTCGGAAAGGTATTTAATGAGAACTAGAAAATGAACAGTCTCAGTGGTAAACAAGTCTAAGACGGAAATTGAACTGGTCCTCCAACCCTAAGCATCCTTTTTCACAACCGTATGTGTCCACTATTTCGCCTTTTTTCCTTTGTTTCCTGTCTTCACAACTTTTTTGTAAGTTTCGTAGAGTCGGTAAAAATTGGTATAATTTGCTCTACTCAATATATTATTTAAAGGACCTTTCTACCTCACCAAGAAGAATGGAATTGAAAGGGAACACCTTTCAAGACACCGGGACACCTTTCCGGTGTCTATATTGAATTCGAGGTGATCCAAAAAACTGCTTTCGAGTTTGGGTGGTTTATTGGGGATTTCATAAATATTTATCATACTTTATTCACGCTGGGCTATAAATTCTGTTTATTCATCTCAACATATAAGCGAACAACGTGAAAAAAAGCGAGCGATACTCCGAAGAAGAAAGCTTTTGAATAATTCCAACCTCGTTCAGTCCATTCAGCGTTTTTATATGCCCGCTCGACAAAAAGCGAGTTGCGAAAAGGGAACCGAACCACTACGACTGATTAGAATAATCTTGAAAAGGTGAGTGAAGTTCGCGATTGTAATGAATGGGATAAGTCGGAGGTTGGCGGATGTAGAAGAAAGTCTGGCGATCCTCCTGAGCCTTTCGGACCCCCGGGTGGACTGCGCAGCGGATCTCCGTGATTTGTGGGGTTGAGCGCCCTTTTACTTTTGGCGCAGGTCGGTCTGCAGACTTGGCCCGGTGAAAGAGCCGTGATGAAAGAAAGTCATCGCTAGACTGCTTGACTTTTGCCACGAACTTGGTCAGGTTTATCAGCGTCTTCCAGAAAATAATGCATT